>CM073779.1:63782647-63882647 GCA_037158775.1 Hetaerina titia | reverse complement strand
GTTGCGTGATCATTTAGGGATTTGATATAAATAAATAAATATATATATATATATATACATATCAAATCCGTTTAAATTTATATGCACATTAATTGCAATTGAGGATTTATTTCTTTTATCTAAGATATGCTGATTGTTCTGAATGAAAAACTGAGTCTTCCGAAAAATGCCTCCATTAGTTGACCCATTTCTGATACATAATTTCAGTCTTCAAACATTTCACGAACGTTCTTTGGAGACGAATCCAGCGGAGAAAACCACGCAGCACGAGGGAATTCGTATCATTATTGCTAATAGTATTTCGGCGAGGCCTTTGGGGGTGGTAGTCTGTCACTTGAATCGCAGGGTGTAGCGTTGCGTGGACGCTCGGTGTGCAGCGATCGGCGCGCGAAATCCGGCGGCGCCAACCCGCTTTCTCATAACCATCCCCACGGGCGACGATCCTACCTCCCCAAGCTTTCCCTCCTCCACCGCTATCCCCGGCCGGACGCCTGTCCCACCACCCAACACCACCCGCCCACCTCATATCTCCCTACCCTCCGCCCCTTCCCTCTCCCTTCTCCGCCTCGCGGAGTACATCGAAAGCAGCTCATTAATCCTCCATAATTCACTGCACTTGAGCCGGGCCGAGGGGGGTCGGTCATGGGGTGGAGGATTCGGGAATGGGGGGTGGGGGACACATTAATCAGAGCGGTTGCGGTGGTTGGGGGCACGAGGGACGAGTATTCGCCGTCCGGTCCTCGCATTCCCCGTCCGAGGGAAAGAGAGAAATAGGGGAACGCTCCATCCTCCCGCCCCGCCCGGCTGACCCAGCTTGCGTCCGTCTCCGTCCGTGCCCTCCCCGTCTCTATGTTCTGTCTCCCACCTACCTCCACCTCTCTCTCACTCCCGACTGACCCCTCAAATACGGATGGAGCTTAATAAAATAAAACTGGAACGAATTCAATCCACCGGAGGAAGCGATTGCATTGATAAAAAAGGAGATAGTTTTTGTGGGAGTGAGCGATGAATGGATTGCGTAAATAATGGAGACGATAGCACGTGCAGCTATAGCGCGAGCGTGAAGGCTTGGCTGAATGTGATGCTGAAACGAGTTCCAGGAAATGTCACACACTACCCGCGCGCTCGCACATTTTTATCGACTTTGTTTGGGACTTGGGGATACGTGAGCATGGATCCCTTAGCATAAAAGGACGCCAAAGAAGGTTTTACCCTGCACGATTGGACGCGGCGAGTTCTATATTTGCCTTTGCTTACAATGACCAAGAAGCCTTGAATGTTAACAATTGTTCATTCGAATAATTCTCCAAAATATAACGATGAAAGGAGCACTGGATTAGCTGTGGTGTTGACATCCAATTTACCTTTGCCTATAGGTAAAAAATTACTAAGGCATCCCGGATTTCGACGCGTTGGAGTTCACGTTCAATTAGAGCCAAAACAATAATTACAAACGGTTTTGAAAATTTAATTTTCATTCCGATTTCTACTTTTTATCTCGAATGTGGAGAGTTTACCTCTGACGAAACAAGGTCATTGTTCCTTACTCATATTGGTACCGTGCAGGATTCCGAGGTTCCCGTACGCAGATTAAAATAGAGGTTTATTAAATACTGAATATTGACGACCGTTAGTCTCTTCCATATGATGGCAAAGGGCTAACAAAGTATTTTTAGCTTCCGCACTGCCCGCGCAATGAAATTACAAGGCTTTAGGCAGACGTTTATTCACGAAATAACGGCCAATTCTGTGTATTTCATTTTTGATTGATAGCCTATTTCTCTGGTCTTAACATGCCAGTATATACCCCCACCAAGAGTCAACATAAAAGATATGAATGAAATTTTTATCGCGTTGAAAGATTTTCCGTGTCATGCTCAGCTTCATGTTTGTCGTGGTTAAAAATAAAAGTTCTTGATTTTTAGCAAACTGAATACTCCCTTCCATTCGATATGCATTTGCCAACGGAGGTGTTCAATGGCATCTTTACTTAGGTTTCCATCAGACAAAACCCTTTTTAAATCGTAATTTCATGATACTTTGATGGTGCTAAACTGTGGGTGTGTATGTAATTTAATTATCTCAGTATATCCGGGAACTCACCCGCCTACGATTCACTTCCTCGTTGTTTAGCCATATCACCGGGTGACCAGTATGGATAATACACCTTCTCACCAGCATTTCCATGAGTGAAGTATTATTAAGGTTATCGCTATTATGAATTTGGTAAATCATTTAACGCTACGAACTTTTGTATGTGATTGGGATAATCTACTCCATCTCCCTTAGCTATGTTCGGTCTTTTCAATCAATATGCCATGGAAGGGAGGTAAAGACTGAAAAGAAATTTATAGCGTCAACACTCACTTTGATAAACTTACTATCCAATGTTAATTGACACGGGACGTTCGGTTTATATTCATTTGCATGAAAGCTTTCTTTGGTTTTTAAGCATCATTGGACTTCGCTTTTCAGCAGCGTGCTAAAACTAGTTGCGTATAAAATGTGAAGAGTTGAACTATGGA
The DNA here is from genome assembly GCA_037158775.1 of Hetaerina titia. Taxonomy (NCBI): domain Eukaryota; kingdom Metazoa; phylum Arthropoda; class Insecta; order Odonata; family Calopterygidae; genus Hetaerina; species Hetaerina titia. The sequence goes on along the minus strand of CM073779.1, from coordinate 63,880,122 downwards.
GAATGTGACTTCAAACATTATCATATACCACATACAATTTATTAGGATGGCATTATATATTTATTTGAATATTTGTATTCATTTTACAAGCATGATCGATGGACAGTTAGTGCATGACGACTTTCCTTCATTTTGGTCAATAATTATAAGATATTCCAATCCAAAAATAAAAGAATCAACCCGAAGGTCGGTTTAGTAGGTGATGGTAGAGCTCACCCATGTACCAAGCCCGACGGCGTGTGAATATTCACCCATCATGGTAGGGGGGCCAGTTCCTTTACCTGTGCCGGTTATGGTTTCCCAGGAAGATCTGGTACCCGAAAAATCAACTAGCTTGGTTGGAGCTGCAGGTGCCCAAAGTGCCTTGCCCGGGAATCGAACCCGGGACCATCTGGTCAGCAGTCCAACGCTCTACCCGCTAGACCACCGCGACCCGCAATTTATAAAATGAGGCACGAAATAAAATACTTTTATATGAGCCAAGTCAGTGGAGTGTAGCTTTGGTTATGAACTGGTGGATTTAATAATTATATATATAACCAAATTTAGGGAAGAGTATCCAGGGGTCTTTTTCATTTCGTTTCTAGATAAACTCACCCCACCTACAGCTACAACCTATCCCGTACATTTCATCCTTGCTTTTGGTTGAAAACTCTTCAATGAATACTATTATATATAAATATGTATCAAGAATTAGATGAAATTTGAGATTAGGCTTGTCTCAGAGTGGTACCCTATTTTGTATTTTTAAACAAAATGGTACATTTTTAGGTTTTTCAATCATTAGCGTAGTATTTATCTAAGTTTTTGTTAAAAAAAAGTACGTGCCCCTCCAGGGAGCCAATGAACCGGCTAGTTTTCATAAGAGCAAGTATAAATAATTTATTTTCCTCTGCAACTAGATTGTTGGTTTGTCAAAGCCCAACATGACTAATAAATAAATAAACTTAAACCGTTTTTAATTGAAATTGGGAATTAATTGTTATTAGTTTTACCCTAAATATCGGGAATTATCAGAGTTACAGTGATTATTTGACGATTGAATTAACATAAATCTATTTCGATTAACTTTGAACGACTGTAATCGTGCAAGTTAAATAATAATGTAAGTGTTTTTTCGAATGGTATGTAATCCCCCTACTTTTTTCTGGATCTATAAATATAAACCATAAACACAGTATTCAACCCGAAGATCGGTTTGGTAGGTGATGGTTGAATTCACCGAGTACTAAGCCCGACGGTGTGTGAAATTCACACATCAGGGTAGGGGGGCAAGTTCCTATCTCTGTGCCGGTTATGGTTTTCCAGGAAGTGGAGGGCAATGGTACCCGAAAAATCACATACCTTGTGTGGAGCTGCAGGCGCCTGGGACCCTCCGGTCAGTAGTCCAACGCTCTACCCACCGGATAACCTCGACCAACATATATATATATATATATCTATATATACATATATATATATATATATGTTGGTCGAGGTTATCCGGTGGGTAGAGCGTTGGACTACTGACCGGAGGGTCAGTAGATATATATATATATATATATATATATATATATACAGGGTTCGTCCGGAAGATAAGTGTACTGATTTTTTCCGGATTTTTGAGAAAAGGGGAGTCGGCCACTACGAATTTGTACCTAAACGACAAACTGTAAATGCTGCATTTTACGTCCAAGTGCTCGACAGGCTTCGAAAACGAGTCGCCCGCGTCCGGCCAGCGATCAAAAACATCTGGCGGCTGCATCACGACAATGCGCCATCTCACACCGCGCTTGTCGTGTCGGAATTCTTGGCCAAGCACGGCGTGGCAACGCTGCCGCACCCGCCCTACAGCCCGGACTTGGCACCACCGGACTTCTTTCTGTTCCCGAAGATAAAGAGGAGTTTGAAAGGAACGCGATACGAGACTTTGGACGCCGTCAAAGAGGCCGTGACGACGTGTCTTCGAGAGTTTCCCGATAATGCCTTCGCGGGACGGTTCCAGGAATGGGAACGCCGCTGGAACAAGTGTATCGACTCACAAGGGTCCTATTTTGAGGAATATTAGCTTAAGATATGTAAAAGTGTAATAATTTTTTTCCTGAGCTCAGTACACTTATTTTCCGGACGAACCCTGTATATATATGTGTGTATATATATATATATATATATATATATATATATATATATATATATATATATATATATATATATATATATATTTGTCAGGTAAATATAATCGAACCCCAATTTTTTTGGCTTTTTAAAATTTAGGTTACCACCAATTGTTGCCATCAACTATTTCAAATCGTAAACATATAATCTCATGTTCATGAATGTCAAAATAATGTATCTTGTTTTGCCCTAAATTGTAACGACTATTCAAATGATCCTAATTGTAGTGAATAACCTCTTTTCTCATTCGTACTATTAATTTTTTAAAATATTCTTCCAAAAACTTTGATATTTAAAACCGGATCAACGATTTTGTGAAATTATTGATTACATTGCCTTACCATTGTTTACCTTAGCCAATTATCTTTATGACTCTCTCATAGATCTACAGCATTAATTTCCCTGTTACTTAAGCAATCTCAATTAGGAATTTACATGATTTTCTTTAATGAATTTAATAATTGCCACATCAATTGATTATAGTTTAGCACCAATAATAGTTTAGGTTTCGATTCAATGGGTACCATTTAAATTCTTACGCTTATTATGGTTTTCCATATAATAATTGAAATATATATATATTTCGATAATTCAATACATATTATAATGCAGACATTTTATGAATTTTTAAAATTTGTACTCCTCAACATGATGAGATACATGTTCATGCCGATGCATGCAGTACCACGGACTCTAGTCTAGTCTTAGCGCTACGTTTCTCTCTCCCTTTGTAAAATTCGTCTTTACAAAAGAAAGGTTATAGGAATATTAAGGCGTTTTCCCATGCTTTTAAATCAGTAGAGCAATGTTTTCTCTAAACGTAAATCGAGAAAGAATATCCGTTTTATTATTTAAACCTAACATAGTAGCCGACATGTGGGAAACATGAGAACTGGCTTAATCAATTATAGAGATATTAATATAACTTTTTCAAGATCAAATGGCACATCATTTTCCAATTCTGGTCTAAAATAAATCAAACGTACATATTACATTTCTATCCTATCTTTTGCAAGTCAATTCTAACAACCCTACCTATTTAATTTGTCCTTTAACTTGAAGATATTATTAATTGGCATCGTGATGGCCTCTTTATTTTCTGTAACTAACCTACTGATTTAAAATTATTACCTAAAATTCAATGGCCATTCTCTTAGTGATCCTGTTCACTAATTTCGCTTTATAACATGATTAACAATTTGAAAAATCAACTCATCTAGACACGTTTCGACAAAGGAATGCCTGACATAATGTGCGTGACAAATGAAAATGTCGAGTTTGGAGTCAAAAACTTTAAAATCAGTAATAAAACACCAAAAAATTTTTTTCTTCCGTTTTCGTATTAGTGTTCCTTTAAAAAATTATTCTTAGTGCCATCATTACTCAACTATCCTATTTCTTCCTGAAATTTGCGGATCACCAGCCAACGATGAGTGTCGTGCATGTTGACTAATAATTTAAAACAAGTTTGTACAGACTATTTTTCTTGGAAAATGAAGCATGAATACGAAATACAAATATTTTCAATAAAATATTTTGGTTATGTTTTTCAATTGTTAGAGATCAATCGAAGAACAAATAATTAAACAAATGATAAATTAACATTTTTCTATTATTTGACTTTATTTCTATAATTTATTATACGAATGAAATATTAAAAATAGTTTTAAGGGATGTATATATATCTCATATTTATCATTAAATCAATAATTGGAAATACTTTATCATGATTATTACCATCTATTATTATGCAGTTACATTGAATCATTTGTGACGTTGAAGATGTATGAACAGGGCAATAATATATTCAAGAAATGTGTTAAAACTGTTGATTGAGAAAAATATTTCCAGAGGACGAATTTGACCAATAGTTAAAAGGACGAGTTTTATCAATTGACACACTAAGTTGAGACCAAACTGGAGAAGGTGGTTGCAAACCTTTATTTATAGAAATGAACAGCTCCTATTTATTTTTCTAAAGCTAGAGAGCGAGGATGAGATGAGTAACTGACAATATTTAAAGCGCTGGATCGTATTAGAAAAAACCTCAATTCATAATAGGCAGGGGAACAAACCATGACGCATTTCTAAATCTGGAAAGGGAGATTCGCTTTCGAAGGGCTGTTTTAAAAAGAAGGAACAATAATCTGGCACATATTGACGACTCTATCGACCATATTTGTAAAGATAATTGATGATAATAATGAGATTGATTTAAAAGACTCATAAGGTAGCTGATATTAGCGCAAGAAACAAATAAGTAGCATATACTTTGTATATACGTATTTGTAAGTAATTTGATTTAAAAAAATCCCAAATTGAGGGACTGCGATGCTGATGGTTTCCTCCTCGATAACATCTGGTGAAAACAAAACGGATATAAAGTTAAATCGATATTATAAATAAATACTATAAAACTAGGTAAAATGTTATGTTGATAGAATTTTTGAATGTAGTTAGTGAAGTCTAAAAAAATCCGTTTCCGATCATTAAAAAAAATATTGTGGTACTGTAACAAAATTTTTATTGAGAGTATTTATAAGGCATTTTGTGTGAAACTTTTTTAGTTTGCAAACTTTTCACACCATATGTGTGTCTATATACAAACACATAAAAAAACAGATACACAATATTCAAAAAACAGAGATACGAAGAAAGGAGATTCAAAAAATGCAGTTAATGTTTCGACGGCACGACCGTCGTCATCAGAAAAGCGTTTTCGAGGAAGATCGGAAAGAAAATGTGCGGGGGAAGAGTAAGGGGAGGAGAGGTAAGGTAACAATAGGAAGCGAGAGAAGAAGAAGAGAAGCGAGAAGGGAAGCGGGGAAATGTAGGCGCCTATTCGATTTATTCATTGTTATGACCAACTGAGCAGCGCATACACTTTGCTAGACAATTTAGGTTAGGATTATCTTTCACAGCGGCGTTTCCAATATAGATTAAACTTATTAAAAACATTTAAAGATGGGCCCTTTTCCGATGACATCAAGGACGAATACGAATAATACGAACGAATAAGAATAATACGAACCCCAACGTATTACGGTCGAAGGGATCACGAATATAAGACTAGAGAGATAGACTGCAAGACTGACAGGTTTAAAATGTCATTTTTTCCAAGAACGATAAGGGACCAGAATGCTTGTAGCCGAAATTCCCCAGGACATAGTTCATTGCAATAAGTATTAACGTACAGGTTAGGGACTGCGCGAGGATATGTGTGTATGTATGTATATATATATATATATATATATATATATATATATATATATATATATATTAATATATGTATATATATATGTGTGCGTGCATATATATATATGTATCTATTTTTTCTTACAGGTTCCCCCCACCTTTCCTCACCTAACCCCCAACCCCCTCAACCTTTACCCTTCCCTCATGGTGCTAAGCCCCCTGCCACACACCTTTTTGGTGGCTCGCAGGGTATTTATGTAGATGTAGATGTATTCTGTGAGCTTGGTTCAGCCCGGGGGGTTTAAATGACTGGAGCACCTAGATATGTCTCATCTCCAGGGTTCTCACCTTTATGCTACTTGCAGATTTGGGATGGGTATCACTCGCCGAGACGGAGAAGCAATCATCGAATGATTGGTTGTGGGAAACAGTGTGAGTAGGGATGGGATAATTATGAAGAGTGCGAAATTTGGTGGAATGGCGGTGGTTATTCATGCGGAGGGAAAGGGTGGTCGTGCATTGACATAGGTAACAGGCATGGCAGAAGTTATAGGAGAGGTGATGCATAATGTTTGTAGGTTTGAGGAGCAGGTGGCGTTGGGTTGGGAGTTGTGAGTAAGGGAGGCGGAAGGTCTTAGGATATGGCAGCATTTGCAGCGCGGGTGGCTGCATGGTGCGGACAGGGACGGAGAGGAGACATGGGTGCTAGCAGGTGGTTTTGTCGACTTCAAGATGTCTCACGAGTTTGACGGGCGTTTAAACAAAACTGAGGGACATTGTTTGAATAAAAGATATGTGAAATGACTGTTATTAATAATGGAAAGAGTTCACGGATTATATGTTTAATTTTGTGGGTTCCAGGGTAGAAAGTGGAGAAAATGTTTGAGCAATTTGGGTGGTTTGGCTTGGGGAGGGGACAGTATTGGGTTAACGGTTTTAGAAATTTACTATTCAGCTAAATTTTCTAAACGTCAACCAATACAAAACTCTCTCCGTAGTTTAGCAAATCCAAACACTAAATTATAAATATCCATTTTGAAGAATTTAACCAACAAAAATCTTTGAGATGAATATTTGCACCCGATATTTTATATGCCTTACCTAACTGATAGAGAATGAGTAATTTTATATTGACATATAAAAAAGTTGCACACTGCATGCGGCTGTTCAATTACTCTTGATATTGTGAAAAAATCATTCAAAGCCCACTAATTCCATTTCCACATTACCTAGAACAAGAGAGTACGAATACATGACGAGTTTATCCAACTGGATAATTTCTTCCTAACCGTATGACTAACAAGGTTTTAAAAGTCAATTTGATGAACTATTGCTCTATTCTAGTCATCCACGAGGAGACGCGGAAAGATTTTCTACGCAGCATTAATTTTCGTCATATTTTCCCTTACGGCCAGCCACAGTTCAGCTTAAGCACCGTTCTGCAGCTCCACGTGACACAATCATCAGCCGTTCTATTGCGAACGGTAATGTCTCAACTTTGATTAGCTTCCCACACCTCGAAGGGATTGGGAATTCTCCCGGGAGTGAGTCGATGAAGCGGTTTGGCCGGTGGGAACGAATTGCGTGGGTCCTCAGATGAGTCGAGGCGTGGGAAAGGTCACCCTGTCACGCAAGTGTCTACTCTTACCCCAACTCCACCGAACGCTATCCCCCCCTGATAACAACCTACTGGATAAGTATCCCATTTTGCACAGTGTAGCGGGATCAGGATCAATGCCAATCAATGCAAATGAATAAAGACAACTTTCAAAATCCATTTTTGACCCATGCTGTGTTCACTAAATCTATGTCCCGATTCTGCAGTTGTTCTAAAAAATAATTAACCTCACATGATCATGGTGGGAGATAAACAGTACATTTTGCATATTCCATTTATGGGACGAGATTTGAAAGCTGGGGACGTCAAAAACAGAGCCCGCGGACGGTGACAAGTGAGACTGTTCTCTTTCCATTTAATTTCGGATAAAACTTATTTATCGTGTCCCAATTTGATCAAATAAGTTCCATACCTGAAAATACCTGAACTCGATGGCGAATGATTCATTTTTAATTATAAACAGTTATTTAAAAAAAATGATACAATGCTTTCATGAAAAATGCTCAGGTCGATAGAAGTATGTCAAAGAAAACTCAGAAATAGATATTACTCTTTGTACCCACAAAATATTGGTTCTGTGTTGTGTTTTGTTTATTAAGTCACCGATTTTATTTTTTACTGATGTATATCAGCCAAATTCGAGCAAAGTTGAGACGGTAATTTCAACATTTGAACCTTTTTTAATAATATTATCTTCAGATTTTTATCTTATAATTTTATGCATCAAGTTTTTTTTTGTAATTTCAGGCGCGTTCCAATACTGCCATGCTTAAAAGTAATTATTTACACATTTTCTCATGCCCAGATCATGGCAAAGAGCTATGAAATTATTGATATATGTTTGGTGTTCTTATTTTAATTGAAAAATATAATCTAATATATATGTGGGACGTAACATTTCATTTGATGGTAATTAGCCTTTTTAGTAATCTATTGAAGACAACCAATACATGGAAAACTTACTAGCAAGAGCAATTGCAGCTTTTCCAATAACAATTTCTTCGGATGTATATTTACTTTGAACAAGTATTTTGGTTTGTTTTGTGGATGAAAAACGCCAAGTAGATAATTAATAAAATGTTATAAGAGGAAGTAGCTTTCGCCAGAAACGGTAAAACAATGTTATTGAAGTGAGGTAAATACGTAAGTCATGGATTTTTATATTGATTGGATTGCTCAAGCGTACCGAAAAGTTTTCTTTGAGGCAAGATATTGAGAGCTGATTGGAGGCTTTTGAGGCGAGTATGGAAATCGATGGGGAAGATAATTTTAGCAGTGATGAATATTTGAACATCGGTAGGAGCAGGGTTAGAGTTTTCAGATTGACAACTAAAGGAGTGAGATTGTGTGGATGTAGTCAAAATTTTGGCATCTTGTGGGATGAATCCCATGCAATTGAATGGAATCTGAATCCCAATAAAGAATAGCTGAGCGAGTTAGAAGGAGGAAAATAGGCTCTCTGAACGCCATGATTTTAAGTAGAAAGTACTGAAAACTGATGAAGTAAATATATAGGTCAAACACGAGGAACTTCATGCAATGATAAAAGATGAAACTTTGAAGAATATCCAAAATGTATTTCAGTTTCCCCTAGGTAGATTAATTTTATAGATGAATTACCTCCAATAGCACTAATAGAAATTAAAATGGCAGAGCGGAATTTCAATAGGGATTCCGGTTATTCTCTCAGCAACACATGGAAACCCGTGCTATTGGAGGTAAAAAGAGAAAGGCACAGAGCACAACGACCCGGCGACCAATCAGAAGTCACCTGAACCCGAGAGCGCAGGTATATAAGACGGCCAAAAACGGAGTGGCAATCATCAACCCTGAGGACGATGCACGAGTCGGGCATCGAAACGTCGGCCAACATGGAACCCCTGACCCGGTGGAAGACCCGAGAAAACTTCATCCAATAATATAAGTACTTTGAATAAAATCAATTTGGTAAAGAGCTAACCTAGAATAGTGAAAATTATAAACAATTAAATATAAATGATTCCCAAGAAAGGGTCGGCTTGGAATTAAATGTTATCGCGATTATCTTTTCTTTCTTAAGTATTCCTTCAGAATATTTATATTTATCCAGAATACTGGATTTGACTGAGGAATAGGACATCACTTGAAACCTAATATGTTTTGCACTACCATATATAAATGGTAAAAACTTCATTAAAGCAATAGAGAAAAATTGGACTATGGTGTACCTATTTCGATAATCTCAGCTAGAAAGCGCTTCATTTCAATAAAAACTTGATAGCACGGGTTAAAAATTAACTTTACGAGATTTTGTGTACAATTTTCCAATATTTTTATCTCCAAGTTTTTCTCGCAAGTCATTTTAACAATTTCATTTCAGGGAATGGGTTTCAGGAATTATTAAATAAATTTTCCCGGCTGAAACTGATGCAAAATTGCTCGAGAGCTTTTAAAACGTGCGAAAGTTATAAACGAGCATGTATTCAGAACTTTCTCTTTAGTTTTAAAACTCAATTCTACCTCTTTGTCATTGTAAACTCTAATGTGAAAGTTGCCTTAATTATTGGCTGCTCGCTTGCTGAATATTCGACCACTACCTGGAAGGTAGTATGGACGGCAGAAAGCGAGGATGTGGGGTTTTCTTGTGGATTGGAACATTGAATACAGACATGGAAACATTGAAGCTTATTCGGAAGCATGCATCGAAAACCTCTGCCTTATTGTTTTCAATAACTATTAATCAATTGCATCCTAAAGAAGTCATAAGTCTCATCAAAATTCCTTCATTTTCTTATATCGCTTCATTGCTCTATGAAATATATTGCTTTGATTTTTGGAAGCATTAATTCAATCATGCAAACATATATAGGATGACAAAAGGCTTTGGAAATGGAAATAATATTACAGATGTGTGGATAAAATTTCCTTCTTCCCCTTTAACTCTTTTAGTTACTTGACTCGAAGGAGTCATCTCACGTATCCAATAAACTCGATGTAAAATATCAAAATTGGTTTTAAAATGAACATTGAATTAGTAACATCTCTGAATAATAATCTATATTTATTAAAAAAAATTTTCATCGTTAGTATTGACTGCCTTATCCTTTTTTAAGTATAAATTTGTTGTATCTTTTTTCTTAAATACATTAGAATAACCTTTATATGTTTAGTTTTTTTCTCCAGAGGTACCACCGGAATTAAAATAAAGGATCACCACTGGTGTGATGAATTTGTACTTAGTCTTTATCAGGAACAAATATATTTTATTGTTTTTTCGGCTCACTCCCATTTTTTCCTGATGGGGACATAAGCTCATTTTTTGGTATGGCTCCGACAATTGAGTAGGGAACAAAATAAAATAGTCGGGATCTCTAGCGCTTTGAAAGAACAATTGTTTTCATCTCTTTACATCGTCTACGATACCCATCGTCGTTCTTGATGCATTTCATTCCTAAGACATCGCACTGTTCAGATTGAATTTCAGAATTAAAAAACATCTAACTATGCGCTAACGTAGAACAACTCACCAACACCATTCCCATACCTTAAATTCAAGTTATATTTGAGAAATGAAGTGAAAATGAGAAAATAATAATTTTTTTCCCTTGAATTTACATCTTTGCACAACATTTTTCAAAGTATATTCAGAGCCAAATGCTATAAAAAGAAATTATATGATTCTTATAACATTGGGTTGGTTGAATAGGGGATTCTTCAGCTGTGAGAATCCAATCTATAAAACAATTACCGCATAATTTGTAAATCCACAACCAACATCGGTAATAACGTCTGAAAATCGATTGAGGGCCCACTCTACCACCTTGACCAACTCAAGACAGATACCTGGCCGGCGTGTCCTAGAACTTTTTTTGCAAACAACGACGGACACCTCCTCGTCTGCAAACAAATGATCGACATCTCCCGCTGGGCCGCCCTGGGAATTGCTCCATCCACTCAAATTTGGGCAGCGCCACGGAATGAACTAATCGGCTTGTACGTTGTTTCCATCGGACTACTTGGAGCCATCATCATTGGGTTGCGTTTCAAAGTTTAGAAAAATATTAATTTCGTTTTATTACATTCATAGGGAAAGTTCTGAATAGAGTTCAAATTCCACTTTCACAGAGTGTCACTGGTAAAATATAATAGGAAAAAATTCATGTGGTTATTCGATGAACTTTAACCATAGTAACGGAAGCTGCTAAAAGGAGCTGCCAGCTATTTTCTTAAATTAAAAAGCTGTATCCTCGGGTAATTTTCTTTGTAATAACAAATAAGAGTACTATTAAAAAATATATAAGAAATAATATGGACATATATAGAGTTATACTTAAAAATACTCTTATACAAGAGATATTATTTTACTCCTGAGATTTTTAAATAAAAAGTAGTTTCTCAACGATTGTCTCTGTGAAATCAACATTTGAAATCGATTACATTCCTACTTAAAATATAATGCGATGGACGACTTATTCTCCTTCACCTATATATATATATATATATACCCAAAGAATGGGGAAATACGTTTTATATGAATCGTAAAATAATTCCTTAGAGAATTGGAATTTTACGGAAATATTACTTCCTTCTTTTCCAAGGAAAGATACTCGTAGTGTGGCAATATCTTGCATTAAAAAACCTTATCTCGCCGTAGACCACTGTTCAATTTTCACGTATATGCATCTCGTAATTTTATACAGTTAGAAGAATTCAGCAAGAAACTTTAAATATTTGGAAAAATGAAAAAAATGAGCTTAGATTAAACAATTCTGTTTTGAACAAAATGACGAGAGAGATCAAGGCCGAATAGGCTAAAGTTCATGACAAACTTGCTTCTCTATTTGCAATCGTTGGCCATTTGGGTGAGCTTAAACCTGACCGTAAATCAAAAAATGATGAACATAGTTTAAAGTATCCAGTGGAAAAGACATCCAACGAAATGATCGGCAAAATTCACCACTGCCTTTAAATAATCGTCGATCGAACGTTTGCGAAATAGTTTATGCCATAGGCACTTTGCAAGGTAAAGTCTATTCAATTTTGCACGAAAAATTTTATATGAATAAATTTCACGGTAAAATGAGTGCTCTCAGTGGGGAATCGTGCAGCTTTTACTCTTGGTGAAGAATACACTCTATCTCGGGCTTCATTTTGAAGGTGATTTGGAGCCTTTCCGTCACAATCCTGGCAAATTTCTTCTTTTGTACATTACTTTGAATGAACAGTGGACAATGCAACAATTTTAGAACATTCGCCTTGACCATGTTTAGAACACAAATCCCTCGAGCCGAGTGCTATAGCCAGTTAACTTATCAAGGCGTCCTGTTACATCCTGAAATTTTGGGGCTCGTAAGAGGACGTTTCGATAAAGCACTCGTCAAGACATCGAGGCATCTAGTGAATGATTTTACACTGTGAAATTGTTGCATTGTAATGCATATTAGCGGATGACTCCGTCTAATTTTAATGCTGCGGTATCTCCCGCAATTTCATGGACACAATGTACACACTTAAATACAACACGGAATACGGTACAGTTAAAATAGTGGCTACATAAAGGCAATTTGGGACCAAAAAAGACCAGCAAGGGAATGGAAATATATCAACGATTATGCATAATCAAATTTTTTCTGACATGCGAAAATTATATACATCTATTGTATTCCAAAATAGAATTCAATAAGTGGAGAACATTATTCGTCGTTACTACATCTGTTGAGTGAAAAAATTAAAAAAAAACTATCATTAGGCAAAAAATAATTTCAATCCATCAAGAGAGTACGGGTGCACTTCGGAAAAGTTTTCACGGAAAAAAATGGCGATTGAAGCTCGAAGAATTCCAGCGTCCACCATTTTCACCAGATTTGGCCCCCAGTGCCTTTTTTACAACCAAACTTAAGAAAATGGTTGGACGAAAAACGGTCAACACCGAAAAAGGATGTCCTCGAAACAAAGATTTTCTTTTTCAGGACCATCTGTTTCCAAACCCTACTATTTACACGGTTTTAAAACTTAGATAAACCCTGGGATATATGTTTTGAACCTTGAAGGTGATACTTTGTTAAAAAATAACCCAAAATAATGTTTTTAAAAATTTATTCCTAAGGATTAATTGAACAACTCAAGATATGTGCATTCAATGAAATGAAATAAAAAATTGATATTTATTGCCTTTGGAAAAAACTGTCCCACTTCACATTTAATAGCTTGAATATTTACTCAGTTGTCATGGATAATGAGCGTAGCGTGGAGGAATAAAACAGGTTTGAAAACTTGAGGACAATAATTGAGCGGAAGAGGATGAGTGCAAATACTTAAAATGTATATGGAAACGAGCGGGATTTTTCCTGGAATTACGAAAATGGCAAAAATTGCAAAACGGAAATATTACCTGGGGCTTATATGTCAAGGGTCATGATAGAAGAGCAAACGTTAAGTGAGTGTTACAAAGAAAGTGACTTGACTATTTAAAGAGCCACGTAGCCCGCGAAATTCACTATATAATCCGTGACTACTTCCCAATTATTAACAACAGTCAATCCACATCACTTTTATTGCCATATTGTCCCTGTTCGTTCAAACGCCCGTCAAACTTGCGAGATATCTTCAAGTCGACAAAACCACCTGCAAGCACCCCTGTCTTCTCCCCGCATCTGTCCGCACCATGCTGCCGCCCATGCTGCAAACGCTGCAAATCTCCTAAGAACCTCCACCTCCCTTACTTCCAACTCCAAATCCAGCGCCACCCGCACCTCAAACCTGCAAACATTATGCATCGCCTCTTCTAACTTCTGCCCTGCCTTCTTCGTGGATGAAGACACGACCACCCTTTCCCTCCGCATGAATAACCACCGCTCTTCCACAAAAGTACCCACATTCCTTAATTATCCTATCCCTACTCACAATGCTTCCCACAACCAATCTTTCGAAGATTGCTTCTCGGTTTCGGTGAATGTAACCCATCCCAAATATGAAAGTAGCATGAAGGTGAGAACCCGCAAGATTGCGCATATCTGGTTGCTTCAGTCAGGCTTGAACCAAGCCCACTGAATGCATCCAATAGCCACATACATTTCCGCATACCACCTTGTCCGCTTCTTATGGTCCCTTGCCTCTCCTCCCCTCACCATACCCCGCACATATCACTTTCTGATGACGACGATCGTGCCGTCGAAATGTAAACTACATATGTATCCTTTCCTTGTGTCTCTATGTTTCAAATATTCTATATAGTTGTGTTTATACATGATGGATATGGGTATATATGTGTGTATACAAAATATACATGCAAACATATATAGACACAAACATTCAAAAACGAAATCCCGCCATGCGGTGAACAAATATTTATTCACATAGAGATACAGATAAGGAAATGTGAAAGGAACACACATAAAGGACTAACACAGTAGAGGTGGAGAAGGCGGAATCAAGCAGACCACTAATGTAAAATTACTTTCCTCGACCGGGACTTGAACACTGGATCTCTCCACTTGCCGAGCGGATGCTCTAACCATCTGAGCTATCGAGAAAATCTAATTTACACTGAGATCTGCGATCCTACGATATACGAGCCCCATAACCATTTCTTTCACTTTTTCCTAGTTTTAATCGATTGTTGATGTGCTGGGGTATCCCGGGCGTTCGTCATCTTCAAGATTTTCACGGCCTTCTTGGAAACGCTTATACTACTCGTAAACTCTTAATTTACTCATAGCAACCACACCATAGTCCTTTGTTAACATTTCACACACTTTGTAACACTTTATTCAATTTTTGACGTAGAATTTGATACAAACCCTTTGATCCATTTCTTTAAACAAACGAAAATCGTTGAGCTCATAAAACACGTCCAACCTTAGTAGCTTTCACAGACAGAGTCCATAATGAAAAGAGTTGAAAGTTTTATCATATTCAGGTGCACACACCAATATAATAAACGAAAGTTTGGCAATCGGACTCTCCAATCCCGCAAAATGAAAAAAAATTCCCGTTAATTTTTTAACACAGTTCCTATATATAAACCATAAACACAGCAATAAACCCGAAGTTCGGTTTAGTAAGTGATGGTAGAGCTCACATACTATACCAACCTCAGTCGCCTGCCGGCTATCGTTGAGTGAGGGCACCGTTTTTGATGAAGCAAGTTTTTTGTCCGCGTCGAAAAACAAAATGAATCTGAATTTAGAGTAACGTAATTCCGCGAATTTTTGTGCGAAACTCGGGAAGAAGGCAAATGAGACCCTCGATTTGATCAAGTAGGCTTATAGGGACACTTCCTTAAGCCGTTCTACAGTGGCAAAAGTTTTTTAAAGAGGACAGGAAGCTCGTTGAAGACGACCATCGCTCCGGACGGCCGTCGACGGCAGCAACCGACACGAATGTGGACAGAGTGAGAACACTGCTGAGCACAGACCGACACTTAACCAGTGAAGAAATTGCAGAGCAGTTGGGTCTGTCTGCATCCAACGTCCAACGCATTATTTCACAGGATTTGGCCATGCGCAAGGTGTGCGCCAAGATGGTGCCGAAAATTCGTGCCATGGCGCGCTCGTCGTCAGACAGCTCGTAGCCAAATACGGCGTTGCCACGTTGCCGCACCAGCCCTATTCTCCCGATCTGGCACCACCGTTTCTTCTTCTTCTCCTTGATTAGAAGACAGCTCTAGGGACGACGTTTTGACTCGATAAAGGGTGTTCAAGAGGCTTCGACGAGGCTCATCAACGGAATCCCCAAAGAAAATTTCCAGCGGGCGTACGGGGAATGGAAGCAAAGTTATTCTAAGTGTGTAGCAGCTCAAGGACAATATTTTAAAGATTATTAAGACGATGTAAGTATATCTTCAATAAAAGTCTTGTAAAAAAATTAGTCGTACCACTTTTGGGTGCGACCCTGTACATGTATATATATATATATATATATATATATATATATATATATATATATATATATATATATATATATATATATATATATATGTATATATATATATATATATATATATATATATATATATATATATATGTATATATATATATATATATATATATATATAATTCTGTTAATACTGTTATATTATATATTATTATTCTGTTAATACTGATGAATTTTTCCATTCAATTGTTTCGTAAATACAGATTGGACAATCTCTCAATAGTTTTTACCCATTTTTATGCTTTTTCTGGGTGAAGTGCCTTGCTTAAACAGATACTGGTATATCATTAAATTCCTTATTATAGTTGTATATATTAGTTGTTTATTTATCCTGCTCCAAGGAGAAGAAGGTTACTTTGATTTTTAGGTTTTTAATTTCGTTTCAGATAAATTAAGATTTGAAGTGAATAGCTACAGATCCCACTGCTCGCCCTACTCACTCCACGTATAAAAGGTTATATGCATTTTTAATTATATTTCAATCAGATAAATGGAAATGGAAATTCCCTATGTGAAAAACACAGAATATTTTATAAATAAGTGCAATCAATCTGCAAGAGATTGGATTATATCAAGCTTCATTTTTATTATGAACTTCTACATTTTTTTCAATATTTTTAGTCCAAAATTCGTTTTCATTAGATTTTTATATAATACATTTTACACGATTAAAACGTATGTCTTGTTAACAGCATGCAATTCGAATATAAGTTTAAAATAATTATGTATTCTCTAGTAGTCTCGTGGTTAAAGTAATACCTCCCGTGTGTGTATGCAATCGCAATGCCTTTTAAATAGCAAATTAAAGAATTGCGAATTCTTTAACCTTAAATGAAGTTGAGGACTGCAATTCATTATTTCTTTTGAGAACCACTTTTGATAATATGGTTCTCGCTGTTTTTCTAGCAATTGATCTTCAAGACAGAGAAATATAATTATAATAATTCATCATATCTTAACGCCCAGAATTCAACCGTCATTAAACAAAAATCCGTCTTATTTCCGTAAGAATAATTTCCTCGGATAGATACTGCACACCGAGATTCATCTCCTTCGCGCATTTCATATAAACCAAGGCCCACACACCGAGTTGGCTCGAGTTATAGTCTCGCGCTTTAATTTTCTGAAGGGCTTCCGCGAAATGCTCGCCATGTATTTCCATCGCACCCACCAACCCCGCAGTCGCTAATTCGATCGCCGTGGGCCGCCTACCACGATACCCCCTTTACTCCCCCAAACACAACCCCAGAGGAGCGCTTTGGCTCTCTCAGTCCGTTGTCCTCCACAACCCCGCTCTCGCGCGCCGCGACGGCTTCCTCCGAAGCGGCCCTCTGCTACCCTATTTCCGAAGCACGGGAGGGAAGAGGTGCTGGAGCACGGTTCCGGCTTAGCCAGTGTTGCGCTCTATACCCCTCTCCGATTCCCTTCCTCCCACAGACAGTCCTTCATTTCCTCGTCCTTCCATTCCCACTCCTTTCTCTCTTGCTCCGAATAAGCCTCCCCTGCTGCTCTCAAGCGCTACTCCTCCCATTCACCGGTTTTTCTCCCGCGCTACCTCACTCTCCCCCGGCGAGAGGCGCAACGCTCCAGCAAGGCGCTGGTGGAAATTCAAGGGAAATGGAGGCATTTGCGAGCGGAGGGTGGGAAAAGGAGAAAAATGAGAGGACGAGAGCAGTGGAAAGCATTGAAAATGATTTCGCAAAGCTACAGAAGAGGTGGAAGAAATCGAAAAGGACTCTCCGACGAGAGCTGGATTTGCTCCGAGTGAAGTAGGTTTTCCTGATACACACATTGTCGCTGAGAATCAACCAAGGTCCTCTAAATGTTCTAACAAGCATAAAAATGCGTATTAAAGATATCTTGGTTTGCAATCCGAATAGCAACAGTCCTTATACTTACTCCAACGCAAGTACAGTATGTCTTCATTCTGATGCATTTTAATGCAGTAAACAAATGACTTTTGGCCGACATATAACGGCATATATATGCATATGTATAGAATCTAACCTGAAGAAGGCCTCGTAGTAGGCCGAAAGCTCAAACAAGCCACAATCTGATTGTTCTTTTACACGTTATCTATTATATTCTGTGTTCTTTTGTGCCATCAAGAAATGTTATATATATATATATATATATATATATATATATATATATATGGGTCGCGGTAGTCCAGGGGGTAGAGCGTTGGACTACTGACCGGAGGGTCACGGGTTCGATTTCCGGGCTAGGCAATCTGGGCACCTGTAGCTCCGCCCAAGCTATGTGATTTTTCGTTTACCAGATCAACCTGGGAATCCATAACCGGCACAGGGAAAGGAGCTGGCCCCCCTACCCTGATGTGTGAATTTCGCATACATACAAGCGGTTACTCGAGAAAATATATGGAAGAGCTGAAAAGTATAGAACAATATGGAGAACTCTACAGCAAAGGAAAATAGATGAATTGAAGACCAAGTGACATTCACATCAGAAAATTAAGATATATACAAAATGGAGAATGTATCATTGCAGTAAACCAACCGAAGGAAGAAAATACTGATGATACGTAGATACATATATACGTATCATCAGTATACGTATATAAAGTATATATACATATATATATATATATATATATATATATATATATATATATATATATATATATATATATATATATATATATATATATATATATGTATATATATATATATATATATATATATATATATATATATATATATATATATATATATATATATATATATATATATATATATATATATAGACACTTTAATACGAGGGTTAGAATATATACCCATTCTTGTTTTGCTTTGATTTTTTTCACGATTTACAAAAAGACGCACAGAGCACAATTTTCATAAACAAATATGCGTAACTAATCTTGATATCGTTTCTATTGCATCACTTTAAGGAAAGGGGACCTTTCCGTTTCACGAGTGTGAGAAATATTCCATTCTTATCTTTACTAAAATTTTAACTAATTGTTATGACCAATTGCATAACACATTTTAAGTTTTGGTCCCTTATTAGGGAAATTAGAATTCCATAAATGCAGGAGATAAATTAAACTCTTGATTTTCTTAGTAGCTGGAAGGGGCAGTTAACCTTAGAACAAGGGATACGCAATATTGAAATTGGAAGTTACTCGAAGCAACAGGGGCTTAATTATAGGCGAAACATATTCACCAAGAAACTCAAACAATTTTAACTATCGACTATTTCAGTGAACGAATGTTCTTCAAATGGTCACATATTGGGAGTAAAAACGAATCACAATTTTTGGGAATGTGAATTTTTAAAAGAAGAGAAAACGCGGTCAGTTTTACATTTTTCGGGCTCCTTGAAGTATTTCATTCTGTTAATTTTACTTCTTTTGTACACTTGCTATGCCAATACCAAGTTCTTATCAGGAATTGAATCACGGTTTTTGATTCTGAAGTTAAGGTTTGCATAAAAATGCTCTGCTATACCAAATCTTTTTTCCAATTTCATCTGTTACGTGCATGGGAGTAGTTTCCAAAAATCTAATAAAAGTAATTCGTAATATCAAAATAATAGTTTACTTCGATACTATTCCTAACTAGGTAATTTATTTTTCGTAATTTTTTTCTACTTTCGTTATTTTTTATAGTGAAACAAAACTTTCTTTTGGGTGGTTGATGTTTTAGTTCTACTTAAGTTATTAGACGTGTGCAGAAAAGCAATTATGTTAAATATGACGATTCTATACTCATTTCAATACACTTTCTCTTAAAAAATCGAAAGGATATCAAAAAGCATATTATGGAATGAAACGTTCAATTTGTTTTACACAAAATAAAGAAAATATCTAATTATCGTGCATTTATCTGTTTGCAGTTGACTTTATTTTTATCATTTCCTTTGGACATATGGAAAGATATATAAAGGACAAGATATTTTATTGCCCTTATTTAAAATTGAATGATATAGCAGGGAAAATGCCGGTGAAATGTTCTAATAATTCCTATTTACCACGCTTCTGTTAAGAACTGGGGTTTGGGTTACTCCTGGCCTTAGTGTAGATTTTGTAAATATTAAAGTATCTCATTTCCTGTGTTATCTTTGATAAGATTATCTAGAATTTGGAATATGGTTCTTACCAATGAAGTTAAATTTTGTGAGTTACTAAGGAGTTTTGTTTCTTCGTTGAATTTTTGAGCCAGATATTTCAACCGAAACGTAACCATAGTTTCCCATAGATTACT
Organism: Hetaerina titia; assembly: GCA_037158775.1. Classification (NCBI taxonomy): domain Eukaryota; kingdom Metazoa; phylum Arthropoda; class Insecta; order Odonata; family Calopterygidae; genus Hetaerina; species Hetaerina titia. Next base: position 63,860,013 of record CM073779.1, on the reverse strand, counting down.
CATCGACAACCTGGTTCCCTAGGTCAATTTAAGCCAATGATACTTCCACCTAAAAATAATAACGAAGGTCCTAGGGTAAGAGATAGGTGTGAAATGCCATAGGAGAAGTTACTTTCGACCTCAGCAAAATACGATTTTTGATTGTATTAAAAAGAGAGATTGGGGATTAAAAACCAGAAACATTCAACTTAATTTATTTTGAAAAATCAATTTTAATTTTACTCAATCAATCAATCAATTATTAAAAGTGAAAAATGAGGTGAATATATTTTGGGATTCAATGGTGTTAAATTTACAAAAATGGGTTACATTAAGACATAATAGAAATGACCTTCATTTGTTTTTGTCACTGCTATTAATTATTATGTGGATTGTCCCCGGGTAAAACATAAAGGTTAGCTTTTTGTTCATTTACCCCTTTTTCATGCTTCAAACTACTCAACAATTTTTAAACTGAGATCCTTGGAAAAAAATATATTTTTTAACTACGCATTTTTGAATGTTATGAAATAAAGCATTAACATTTATTTGCCCCCACGGTTTTTTCTGGTTCAATATTTGTCATTGACTCCATACAGGTGAACTGTTATTTCACGGGTTTAACGATCATTTTTTTCACAAAATGTTTATATTTTGAATAGTCAGTTTTTTTAAGTTTTCACACGTTAGCTCTTTGGAAACTGAATATTATTTTTTATATTAATTATTACAATCCACTTCTTCCACCTTATTGTTGCTCGGCGGCATGTATACTTGAACAAATACAAAGGTTGTCGGTTCTGCTTTAATCTCAACTACTAATATTCTATCCGTTACTTGCTCTATGTTGAATGCGCTTCTTCCTAACTTTTCATTCAATAATACGGCAACCCCTCGTTGGCTCTCGTCACCGTCGCTGTATTTTATTCAATAGTTATTACTCCAGTAATCCCCGCTATCCTTCCATCTCACCTCGCATAGACCAAAAACATCTATATTATCTTTTTTCATCTCTCGCTTAATTCACCTGTCCTCAATATTTTCCTAAAATTCCATGTTACTATTCTAACTAATTTCGTCTTCTTCTTCTGCGTCTTCTGTCTTGCTCCAGTCGGTTTTCCCTTGCAAGGGTTTCGTGGGATGTCGACCGTGGAAGGCCTTGCCTCTCCCGCTGCCAGGCACGACACACGTCCCATTGGGCCGAGTACCGCAGTTGCCAGGACTCAATTTCTCTTTTTCGTCCATCATTTTGCTTGGGAATAATAATTGAGGTGGTTTCCTGTTGCCTTCCTCAATAGTGTTTTTATCGTCATACCATCACTCAATTGCCACCCCTGGGGTCAGACGCCTTTGCAGCCGCCTCACTGAGGAGCAGGTGCTGCGTTGACTACCTTTTGTCTAGATCCTACCCTTCGACCTATCTGGCATGGGTGACCCTACCAGGAGAAATTATTTTTACTCCCGCAAGCACAGCTCTACGTGCCATCGGAACGCACAAGCCCTTTCACCATGTCATGGTTGTATTGCATGGGAAGGAAACTGAAGATATTATTGAAATTATTGTTAATAATAAGCTTAATATTTTTTAAAAGAGATAAGAACTAAAATGGGAGTTGCTGTACATTACCGGGAATCTTCCCATTGTCAATATTCCTTGAGCCACATGTAAGCTAAATGAAGAGACCGTTTAACATGCGATCCCCTTCTCAGATATTTTAGGGTTTTACAAGTATGCGGTTAGAATGAGCCTTTCTAACAGAACCAAACAGTTTATCACAGTATCCGGCCTCAAATGTAGGAAAAACTGAATATCTCAGTTTTAAATGACTAATAGCAGGATATCTTTGCAATATACATGATGAAGTACTGTGATTCAGAACATTGAGCAAGCCTCCCACATCTCCGTAAACATTTCTAAGTATGAGCAAAAGCAAAACGTTCAGATAGTTTTAAAGATGAATGCAAAAAGGCCTTATTTTTCCTCAATATACATAACCCTAAAATGCTAAAATAACTATGCTCATTTCAGATTGTTTTCAGGCGTAACGTTTCTGCTATAATATCGACTGAATATGATCACCTCAATTAGTCATTAAGATGTATATTATCCGAAAATCCTATCCCTACCGTTTGTCCTTGCCTGTCGAGGAATGAAAAGGACAAACTCATCAACTTTAAGGAAAGAGAATATCGTGTTCAAGGGAAATTGTTGCTTTCAATCGGCCGGAGCCCAAAATTTCAATCAGTAGGGAGTGAAACACAATTGTATGCATGGCATGTTCAAGTGCCACTTCAACCATCCCCTTCCCCTAATTCACCTACATGTCCTTTAAAACGGTTCCCTTGGTGTCGACAATGACGACCTTTATTCCTCCCTCACTTTGCTCACCTCCGGCGTACGATTATTGCGCGTCAAATGGAATATCGAGTGGTTTTAGGCATATTCGGCGGTGAATTTGCTGCGAAATGATCCATATGTTTGATCAGGCACAAATATTTTGCTCTTCAGACACATTTTATCGTCTTCTATATTTCTAAATGTTCCATTAGTGTATTTCGTTTTGTGTGACAAAGGTATTGATTCTAATTTTACACATAATGTCTTTTTAGTTTCACTTTTACGACATAGGAAGATTTAAACAATATTTTTGCTCCGCATTAGTCCTTTAATTCGTTATTCATACACTTTTCCTTTTTTATACAAGTCCTCAATTTTTACATGACTTTTTTTGGCGAAATAGCCATGTGAGTAGCAAAAATATACCTACATACCCATACCTGTATATGACGTAGTATGAGGACATCATCCCAAATAACTTTTTGCGCCACTCTAATTTGTACGATTTGTTTCAGGCATCTAAAAATTTCTTACTTTTAGCCTATCCTTCCACACTTTTCCCATGTACCGCAAAACTTCTCTTTTCATTCGTTCAAGAAAAACATTTTTTCTTCTACCTTGGCAAATTCCTTGAATAAATATAAGGTATCCAGATTAATATTTCTATTCCATTTTATTAACAATCCCATTATTCATATCGGCATTTTTATTTCCAAACTGATGGTATCCTCAGAATATGCGTAAAACTGAAATATTAATTTGAATTTTGTTTATTCTCCAATTCCATTTTTCTGAATCACAGCTTCCCATTTCTTTCATATTTTAAAGAATTTATTTTACATTTTTTTCCTGTGTTTATGATCTACATACCATTTAAAAATACATAACCATTATGCATGTAAATATTTAACCAGTTCTTTTTGATATGATGCACTTTTAGCACTCGATAAACCGAGCTCTCGATTCAGTATTCCACATCCCCACTATTTTTTTTTCTGCATATCGATCCTCATCATTTTAAAGTTGTATTTATTAATGAATAAAATTTTGTCCGAAAGTATATTATAGTTCGCCAGGAAGTTCTGGACCTTGATACTAAGACATATATATAGCTTCCGATACAATATTTTATCTCAGGAATCACGTCTTCTTGTATGCTTAAGGAGTATTGTGTAAATAACCACATATGCAATCAAATTGGCTGTTATGTCATCTCTATATTTGCACACTTTTTGAATCTTTAAGGCGCGTAAAAAAACAAAATTTTACGGGAGATGAATATTGCGATAAGTCAGCAGATATTCGAGAGCTGAAATGGAACTTTATTGGCTCTTTCAGTGTTTCATATGTTGCCCCAATTACAAAAAACTATTTTCCTAACATTATCTCAGGATCAGGTTTAATTACGTCTGCTGATATTACTGCCCTTTACCACTCTGATTTTCTCTGTGTAAATCACTCTCACTCACCTATTTGTGGTCCGAGTTAGCTCTGCATGATCTTTGGAGAGAGTTTCTTACGGTTCCCCTGGCTTTATTTTCGACACAATAAGTTTTTTTTGCCCTTTAAGCATTTAAAAGCCAGTGACGCAGGTCGGGATACATTTTTATGACTTTCTAAAGCCCGCCGTTCTATCTCATACGCGGTATTTTTGCCATATATCCCCTCCTCTAGGCTTCTCGCCACCTAGCCTAAGCCTACAACCACGAATGCATCTACAATTGACCGCACCATCGTTTCACTTTTTGATAACCACGTGCCTGTGCTGAACGAAGTTTTATTCGTTTCCTCTTTTGAAAGGTTCCATGTTCATTGGGGAAAATATTTCTCCGTCAAGAGGAAAGGTGACCAAAAAATAACTTAAAAAATCCCTTCACGTGATTACCAGGTACGTATAATTTAAAAAAACGCCAAGGCCTGATCTTATTATTTTCGCCTCAAGCCCTTCTATCAATTGAAGAATCATACATGTATCGATGCCTAAAATACAGTTTTTGAGGATGCAAAATGAACTTCATATCCAAAACAATACCAATAGTGTCTTTTTTATTCAGTTTGGAACTTCATTTGTTATCTTCATCCTCGAATTTGGTTTCACACAACTTAATAAATGGCTGATATCAATCGAAGTAAGGGTCATTTCAGGTAAGAACAGTGGATTAAAATAATTTTTTAATGAATGAAATGAAAAGGTTGGGGATATTCCACTATTCAATAAAATGCTATTTTCATTACGCATATTTCATTCATAATATAAATATTTATCTTCATATTTTGGGTTACGTGTAAAGTAGGTTAAACTTGGATAATAAAAGAAGAAAGTAAAGTTGAACACATTTTCCTGACAAACAAATTGCGGAAATAGAATATCGTTCAAAGAGTTATGAACCCAAAGTTTGACTTTGAAACGGTAAGATAGAGCTCGCTTCAAAATCAATCCTCAGGTGTGAGTTTGTTTTATTCTAGTTACGTTAGTCCCCAGTTTAAAAACTGATGGACTTAAATTCTTTGCCATTTTATAGCCAAAGTGAATGTGTACCTCAACGATTGTTATCGTTCAGATTTCATTTGGCGTCACTATTTTAAGGTATAGTGGCTGAATGCAGTTTTCTCACCATAAATAAGAAGTACTAACTCAGTTCTATTTCACTTTACTGAAGGGAAATAAAATGTTGTCAAAGATTCGTTCGGGAAAGCATTTCAACCTGCTTTCTGGTTTGAAATTCATTAAGGCAAGGTACCAATGTTTCTGATATCATTTTCTCAATAAACCTGGTGGTGTCATAGTTTCATCCCTAATTGGGGTGTTATTACCTTTCTTTTTAAATGGTTTAAAGACAACTGTGGAACTAGGATAAATAATGGTTTTGAGCGAAAGAAGACCAAAGGAGAGTTGAAGACGTGAAAGCCAATACATATTATTAAATTGCACTCTAATTTTTATGTTAATCACAACAAATTGAAATGTTGGAAGGCGGTAAGAAAGTTTTTACAATACCTAATTACAACAGTGGTTGTATTGAATGCGTATGCAATTATTTCGTTTAAACTGTAGTTGGAATGTCTACAGTTAAACAGAATTTGAGTGAGAACTTCTTCGGCCAAAAATATAAAACAGAATGTACGTTTCCGTGATTACAATCTGGGCGCCTCTGTAAATAGAATTGGAGAATCTAAAACCAGTGAGTTGATTTTGGTTGCGTATTTGGCTTTCATTTACGTTCATCATAAATACAGCATTTAACAGTTTTATATTCAAAATTTCTAGCATAAATATATTGTAGTTATAATTTATCCATTAATGCCATCAAACTAAGGAAAATACTCTGGAGGAGGGAGAGTCAAATCTTGAGAAAAAATTATGAAGAATGATCTGGTACTTTCCCGGCGAATAATATTTTCCAAGATTATTCGGGTCTCCCACCGGGTCCACGTTCGTATGTTTGCCGACGTTTCGATGGGCGAGTCGTCCATCGTCTTTTCACATGCCCTGAGGACGATGGACGACTCGGCCATCGAAACGTCGGCAAACCTACGAACATGGACCCGGTGGGAGACCCGAATAATCTTGGAAAACAAAAATGATGAAGTTTGCAGACCGAATATACTCCGTAAAAGTTAAGTGTTTTCGAAGAATTTCATCTATCTCCATAAGTATTTACCTATCTAATTCCCGTGCTCACGTCATATCCATTAAATGCCCATCCATTTAACCGGTGTAAATATTCCTTAAAATCGATGGTGACACTCATTATAAGCAGTTCTGCGGCAAGATACGTAGTCCTAGACTGGAAAAATGTCCATTATTTGTATGATTGGAAAAGGTGTGTGCTGTCCTTCAGGTCAGGGAATATATGAACGCAGGCAGCGTTAGCATGTGCCACGCCAAGTGTCCTTGCTCTGACGAAGAATTTAATGGGATGTGGCTTCCATGAAATCAAAGTTGAATTAATCGTGAGGGCTCAACGATGAAATGAGTTTCGTGAAAGGGAAGAATGAAGGGGAAAATAACTTCCCTCGCCCGCGCTTTTCTAATTCTTCCCATATTTCCGTATCGTGTCTCCCTTCTAATAGGGCAGAAGTTAGTAAACGTATTCGGCGTGTTTATTATTAAAGAAAATCAACGAGGGTGTTAAATGTTTTGCGTACAAATATCAAAAACATAACTAAAGCAAGCTCTGTCTCACGACATATTACAAGCATGGAGAATTTTTAGATTATCTGAAGTGCTATTGATAGAAACTCTTTAGAATCTTTTTTTAAAGAGTCGTGTTTAGTTATACTGCTTAAGTGTAGAAGACCAGAAACTGTGTTAAATAATATTTAATAATTTCCCATTTTGGACTCAAATTTGAAATCAAATTCCTTTTAAAATAAACCGAATAGATAAATTTTAATACTCTTTATGGTATTCACTGCTAAGTTTTCCATTTCTACTAAGTAATCCTTTACCATTTAAGATTAATAACATTTATTTGCACCTGTATAAAACAATATTATCGTTAATATTTACTTTACGAATCCTGTAACCGAAGGGCTCATGAAGAAGGGTATATGAAATTTATGTTGGTGACATATTCCCAATAACTATTAGGGTTTATAAATTTTGGTGGCCCTCAGAAAACCTTAAATTATAACTGTAATACGTACGAGAGATGAGCGTAAGCAAGAGCATTATTTCGTTAACGGAATCCACTCTAGCCTATAGGATATTTTACGCTGACCTTATTTACTATGAAGGAGGAAAGGTCGCTGCTGTAACTGGTAGAAATATTTTGGTGTAGAACATGGAATTGATGATAGTTGGTGAAAGCGAACGTGACAATGAGGATTAACATATGAGTTCAAATTACATGAGTGATAAAAGAATGCTAGGAAATAAGTTGTGTCATCAATAATTTAAATAAATATTCACTAAATATTCATAACGCCAATATATACACGGATAATAAAGTACATTAATTTAGCACTAGTGGACAATAGCAAGAACAGAGAAACACACAAAAAAGAGAAACTCACTCGGGATCGAATTTTCGGCGGTCCAAGCCACCTTTCCCGAGGAAGAGAAAGACTGAACATCTGAAAGGACATAGTTCTGCCCTTCTATTTCTTGAGAAAGGTGGCTTGTACCGCCGAAAATTCGATACCGATTGAGTTTCTCTTTTTTGTATAGATGTGTTTTTGTCTTTGCCCACTGGTGCTAACTTCATATTTATCGAAGCATATGCTTGATGGATACAGCATCCGCCTAAGAAGTGAAAAGACACGTTGTTCGAGTCCCGGTCAAGGAAATATTTTTACACATGTGATCTGCTCGATTACGTCTTCCCCACCTCTCCTGTGTTCGTCCTTTATACGTATTCTCTTTGATTTCGTATTCTTAAACCCATAACCCACTACGGGTTATGATTGTGGACAAGAAGGTACTATTCTATTTAGTTCGTTCAAACAATTCCTGAAAGATTTATGTCGATGTTCTTTCTGGTGTGCTGTTATCAGGGGAGGCATGGATTTAGTGGCGACATAATTCATGCTCAATTTTTCGGTCGGTGTTTCATAGCACGAAACAAACAAATTTTTCAACAGTCAAAAGTCGATTTGTACGTCGAGATCATTCTCTTTCACGAAGTGAGGGCTTCGGCCGACGTTGATGGTCCTCCGGAACGCCTATCGTCTTTTACTTACTGCTGCTCCTTTTTGAACTCGGTAAACCACTCATAAAACGCAGTAAGTTTCATAGTTTCCTCGCTCTAAATCTTAGCTATAAACTGAAAAGTTTTCGTAAAGGATCTCTCGAGTTTCACGCAGAATTTCAGTGGGCTTCCTACTTAAATTAATATTTATTCCATTCAATTTTTACAGAACTAAAAAAAAACTACTTTTTGAAGGAAAATACGATATATTTAGTGATTTATTATTATTTTAAATTGAAACTGCACGTGATTGATTGTATTTTACCACGAAACATATGTGCTAGCACTTAAATTCAGCACAAAATCTAGGAGTTAACCAGAACGCATATGACTTACTCAATCCCGTCTGTTTCGCCAAAAGAATACTATTAATTTCGTCGACGAAAGCATTTTTCGTGACTTTACTCAGCAGAATGAACTTCACTGAATTTTCTACCCTCTAGATAAAATCAAACTCTTCCTTCTACATCACGGCAATGTAAATTTAATCACATCAAATAATGTTAGGGAAATACACCAAGAAAATAAGAAAGAACACGGAGAAGAGATAATGCTGGTTTCGCGAGTTTTAAACAAAGAGATCGCTTATATTTAACAAAGTAGTGCATTTTTTACACCAAATGGAGAAGGAAAAAGTTAGTCTTCACAAAGATTAAATCTCAACGGTATCGCTGTCGGCATTAGAAACTCCGTCCAAAAATGCATACATAATCTCCACCTAAATTCCGCTTCGGTTTCCATAAAATTGCTTAAAAGATTATCTGCGGTTTTAAATATTTATCACATATCTTAAATCTTTAACTCTTATAAATGGCGGTGATCCATTTATTTTCAAAATACTTTATGCATGCGGTACGCTCGTAGAAGGGATCCACGGATCTCCTGTAACTTCTTCTCAAAAATAACTTCCCTAAATATGTAATGGTCTCCGAGCGCCATCGGAAATGAGGTTTCTAGTCGCAATTTTCGAAGACAAAAATGTGAGTTTTTTGGATGTATCACCCTAATCTCTCTAGTTTGGAAGAAAAAAATAGTAAAAAAATGAATTTTACAAGTAAATCATTACCAACTATTCTAAGACAAGATAATTTTGAATTGAATATTTGGTGAGTTACATTTCCCTGTAAGGATTACAATTAAATTTAAGATTCTACGAAAAGTATTGTGAAAAATGTTAACAGTTAAAATCGGATAAAATTCCTCCAGGATGTGATTAATCATCATTTATCATGTTTATTGTTATAGTGGATATTAAATTAGTCTGGATAGTTATAGTCACGGTTTTACATCTGGTATATTAGCGATCGCTAATGATGATTTTTAATCGCTGTAGCCTGTGTCGCGAAGCACTTAAAATGTCAATACTCCTGCATCTGGCAATGCACTCCTGCCTTTGCCAAAAATAAATCATTTAAAATACTTGTTTCTGGTCAAATATAATGCTAAAAAAAGTTGTAATCCACAAGAAGTGTCGTTGGTTACCGTGGTAATTTTAAGCGATAGTAAAAAGTAACCGATTGACTATGTTAGCATTGAATTAAACAAATACGCTTGTGCAGGCGCGAACAAGAAGTTAGTTAATATTCAGAACCAGGATTGCTGTTTTATATTATACATCGAATATACTTAGTAAGCCAAATTCAACGTACACCCCACGTCTAACTCGGTCTGTTCAATATTTGTGAACGTAAAGATAATATGACTGATCGCGATATTACAGCAAATATTTTTGCCTCGATTCATTTATTTATTCCCGAATTAATCATCCTACATTTTTCATGTGGAAGTAGAATTCTGTATGCTTTAGTGATTTATTTAATCCATGTTCGTGTGTAGTGTTTTTCTGGAACAATTACCATATTTCGTAATATGTGTAAATCATTTTTTTTCTTATGCTGTCTTTGCATTCTTACTTATAATGAAGCATTTTTTATCCTAATTTATTCCACCTTGATGCATTTGCTTCTGCTGACTTAAATGTTTCCGAACTAGGGAAATTTATTTCTTTATTGATGTCTATGACCAAACTATATTTTCATTAAGCTATTTCACCCTAAACTGTCCGGAATTTCAAATATTATCTTGTAAAGTATAATTTTATACCCATAGTTTACTTCCTGAAAGACAAAGTACCGTGTTGACTTTTATTTTATATGTGAAATAGGATTCCTCGTGCGAAGTAGAGGATGTTGATTCCATCGTTCACGACGAAGTTATTCTTATACCCGTTATTTTCTCTTCCTCAGTTTTTTCCTTAAATGTAATTTTAACGGCATATATCCATTTCGGAGAATTAATTACGGAATAAGGTATCAGAGAAAATATAGGTTGTAAACTCAAAGTGGTCTTTTATTATCTTTGGCTGGGAACACTATCATTTACTGTTCTCTCAAATTGAGACAGTATTATGTCATCTCGCATTCCGTAGAAGAATAAATTCGCCCGGCAGTTAAATAAAGTTTCCATACAAAGATTTATTTTATGCGTCATATGCATCACAAAAGCATTCAAATCCCTACTTTCTATTTCTTTTAAGAGTGCTCATAAACTAAATCACTGCACAAAAAGAAACGTTTACCTCTGAATAGAGGTAATAGTGCTTGATTCTATTTTCTTTTATCAAGTAATTCTGTGCAGTTTCTAAACTTGTAAGAAGTAATACTATTTCTGATGAGTGCCGATTATTTTCCTGAATTTTCATGGCTTGTATTATAACTCTATAGGGAATCATGGAGCATCTTATTGTAATATCCACTTTTATAGAATTTTCATTTTCCGATTCATTCTAGCGTATATAATGTTTTATTTTTTTATTGTATTTTTCTATTCCATGGCTTCTCATTTCGAAGGAAAGAAATTGAAATCGCGTTTTTTCGGTTAATTTTCAAAAAAAATATTGCATAGTTAATTATAAAAATCATCAAAAAAATATTGATAACTGTCATACTAGAAGTAATAATACATATGGGGCCGTCATTTAGTGCGGATGGAATAAATATTAAAATCATCCAAAAACCTTTGATTCATCATAGGATTCGGTTAAATTGTATCCATTTGACTCACGAAACAGATTTTTTATCACTATAAATTGCGTTGATCTAATTGTTAGAGCGATTTATATTTTCACGGTAGAAAATAATCGTGGTTCAACTAATATATACGATGACTGTTTGATTGGAAATGGTCTGTTTTTATGCGCAGGCGTCATTCAACTCTTCTCTATCGGGTGGAATGACGCCAAAGACAGTCTAAGATTATTGCAAAACGAGTTTTCCCCTCTAAATATGATGTCAACATATGCCATGTGACCTGTCTTGTTTAATCCATGAATAAGACCTCCACGTTTAGAATACTTAATATTTTACTCCACATAACTATAATATTTTATGCATTGAAGGATATAAGCAAGCAAACTCTGTGGAAAAAATGGGTATATCAGCACTCTAATTTTTGTGCCCCCATTATTTCAATTCGCAAAAAAATAGTAAGCATAATTTATTCCATACTTACAAACCCTTTAAAATATCCTAAATTACAACAAAGGAAATTTGAAGATGCATCAGAATCTATTGCTAAATTACAAAGCTACACAAACAAATTATAATTGGGACGCCATTCTTAGTCTAAATGTCAGTAATCATTTTTACACTCTAGTTTTTACACCGTCCACGTTAAGCATGATTCTAAATGCTAAATTTAACAGTTGTTTTGTTGAAATTTATTTCTTTAAAATATGATATCCTATTTTAATAAATTTAGTTTCCAAATATTTCAACTTATTTCATTAATGCTCCTACTAACAGAGTGATATCCATCTAGAGCTCCAAAAATAGCAGAAATAAATTTTCCATTTGAAAATATTACCATTTACTTTAATTGTGGAGTCTATATCGCACTGTGTCTCCATTTAAAAATCATACATTTACTTTTTCAATAATTAATTATCCATAGCCAATATATATTTTGTTATTCTAACTCATGCTACACAAATATTTGCATATTTTGAGAGGTTGTAATAATTAAAGCCACATTTAACCTAAAATGCAGAAAAAGTATAAAACTTTCTGAGTTTATCATAAGACCTACCTAGCATGAGTTTTATATTTACCACTATAAGACATCACCGTTTACCAACTTAAAAACATTTTGGAGCTGCTGACAGAGGATTTTTGATGAAAAATCTCTCGTTTATAGTTTAAAATCCCTAGTGCCTACTTCTAAATGGAATTCCGAAAATAAGTAAAAGGAAATCGGAGAACTCTGCGTTGAAGAGAGATGGAAAAGGAAATTTTCATAAAGGGAGATATAATTTCAGGTGAATCAATATTGAAAAATAACGTAATAAAACATCTTGATGGAAAAATCACACTTGAAAAAAATGTGATAGACACTAGATTAGTTAGGAGAGTAGTGAATACACTAAATGAAGAAATTTTTAACCTTAAAAAGTCCTAGTGACATTAAAGTGGTAAACTCTTACTTACGGCTCTTGTCTCTCTTACCTCCAAAATGCCTTCCTTTCAATTCTTAGTTACGGAATGTTCACACATCGTGGGCATATGTATTCTCCAAAAAAGTTTGCCACTAGCCCTCATTTTGTTTGATTAATTTGTTCATTGGGCTAAATTTGGACGTTTGTAAAAGTTTGACTGAATTTGGTAGAAGACGCAGAGTATTGCGATTACCTTTGAACGCATGGAAAGATGAACTAATATCCTTATTTTTTTTTGATAAAGCATAAAAATGCCAGAAGAAATGTCCACAATGAGTACGTTTGCAGTATTAATCTTAATTTTTCATAAAAACTGGGAAATGGAAACCGTATTTCTTCTGTATGGAACAGTTTAATCTAAAATTAAATTACTTTTTTGTTTAAAAATACGTGGAAATATCTACAAAAACACCCCCGTTTTCAAGTGCGCCTTCTGTAATACTCATAGTAGGGTAATAAGTGCTAATGCATGTGACCGTGATATAAAAACTAACCCGTGCATCAAGAATGTTTTAATCACGTCTATCAATTTTTTCCTCACATTCATTTATGTATGGTGTACATTCTTCTTTAAAATGAGAAGACAGTAAAATGACTCCCGAACACGCACCGTGCAACCCCGTCATTCACTTTTCATGCAAAATATATCGACCTATGATATAATAACCTATAGAAGGAAAAATGGACGAGAACAGAAGAGGAAAGAATAGTACAAGAGATCATAAAATTTCAGTAAAAATAGAAATAGTGCGTTTGGTAGAACGCATAGACAGAAGAAGGAAAGGTACAAATACATATTCAAATAAGGAAATTGGCAAAAAACATATACAGGGTTCGTCCGGAAAATAAGTTTATGATGCTCAATGTCTTTTTTGATAAAAGGGGAGTCGTCCACTACGAATTTGTACCTGAACGACAAACTGTAAATGCTGCATTTTACGTCCAAGTGCTCAACAGGCTTCGAAAACGAGTCGCTCGCGTCCGGCCAGCGATCAACCGTATCACTGACAACCTGAGCGACAATGCGCCGGCTCACACCGCGCTTGTCGTGTCGGAATTCTTGGCCAAGCACGGCGTGGCAACGCTGCCGCACCCGCCCTACAGCCCGGACTTGGCACCACAGGACTTCTTTCTATTCCCGAAGATAAAGAGGAGTTTGAAAGCAACGCGATACGGGACTTTGGGCGCCGTCAAAGAGGCCGTGACGACGTGTCTTTGAGAGGTTCCCGATGATGCCTTCGCGGGAGCGTTCCAGGAATGGAACAAGTGTATCGACTAACAAGGGTCCTATTTTGAGGAATATTAGCTTAAGATATTTAAAAGTGTAATACATTTTTTTTCCTGAGCTCAGTACACTTATTTTCCGGACGAACCCTGTATAAACACGAAAACTGCTAAATGGCTGCAGATATTCATTCAAATTGATGGATAAAAGGAAAATTTATCAAAACACGCATTATGTCAAAAGCAGGAAATCTGTGGAAGGTGAAATAAAGCAGATAACAAGGGAAAACAATTAGATAACAGATAGGATATACATTGAGGGGCAATGGAATGATTTGGAATATAATAGAAGAAGAGATTCCACGGGGAAGAGACACATGCATAAGGTAAATTAAGACAGAGGTAAAACGGAGGGCATGAAGAAATGAGGGAATCGATATAAAAGAAAATAGAATGAAAAGTTTCAGTTAACCAAACCTTGAATTGAAACACTAATAACGATGCAATAAATTTTAATTATTTTATATTTATACTTGAAGATATTGTTCAGTCCAAGGCAGTTGCGTCCATCAAAAACCTATTTTTCCGGTAGCGAATTTAGTTATATATACATATATATAACTATGCTATATATAAGAGGAGTTAGGAACAGTTCTGTTCCTAACTCGTCTTGAGAAAGATGGGTTCACCGAAAATTCGAGACCCAGCGAGTCCCTATTTTATGTGTTTCTGTTTCTGTGTGTGTCGACTAGTACATTTACATTATTGTCCAAGTCCGTGGGATTATCAAAAAAGTGACAAAAGTGTTAGACATATATGAATATTTTGAATTTATGCATAATATTCATTCACATAGAAATAGAGATAAGGAAAGGGGAAAGGAACACACATAAAAGACAAACACAGTAGAGGTGCTTTCCATGCATATTTTCTTCCTCCATACCTTATCTCTCAATAAACCCCTCTCCTCACCCTTACTTTTACATAGTATACTCTCGTGCATAGCAATGCTCCAAATCAAAGTTTTTAATTTTCATAACATCCCTACTCAAATTCCCCGCTATCAATTCCCTTCTCATTGTGAGAGATTCTTTGCCAAGAGTAATTCTTCTCCTCGCGTCCCTACTACTTTGAGCGTTTTGATCCAAAACACCTCCGAGATACGCAAATTTTTCTACCTGTAATATTTTATTCCCTCCTATTTTAATTTTTTACTTAGTTTTTTCTTTCAGTTATATCGCATAATCTTTGCTTTATTAATAATGATTCTCATCTAATATCGGTTACATAGAATTTCCAATTCACTTAGAAATGCTTGCAACCCCTTGGCTGACTGACATACTAAAGCTTGACCATCAGCAACCTAACTGAATTGATAAATTGCCCGCTGACTTTCATTCCTACCTCTAGTTCTTCCCAAAACTCCTTAATTATTTTCTCCGCATACACGAGGTGTGTACAAAAATAAACGGAAATTTAAATTTTCGCACAATAACATTTATTTATTCTATTACATTAATGTTGCCACCGTCAAAGTAGTCCTCATTGGACGTTGTGCACTTGTGCCAGCGCTTCTTCCAATCCCCGAAACACTACTCAAACTCGATCTTTGAGATAGCCTTTAGTTCCATCAACGATGCGCTTTAATGTCATCCACGGTTGTAAAACAACTGCCCTTCAAGTTTCTCTTAATACTTGGAAATAGGAAAATGTCACACGGAGCCATATATGGCGAATTATGGAGGTTGGGGCATAGTTAAAGTATTGTTTTTGGCCAAGAATTCACGAACAAGCTATGAAGTGTGGGCTGGTGCATTATCGTGGTGCAAAACCATAAATTGTTTTTCCACAGATCCGGGCGTTTTTTTGGATTGCTATTGGCCGTTTCACCTGGAGGTAGGAATTCATGATGCACTATGCCATTTAAATCAAAGAACACAGTGAGCATAACCTTCACGTTTGACCGCAGTTGTCGAGCCTTTTTCGATCTTGGCGAGCCAAAATGCCTCCACTGGGATGATTGAGCCTTAGTTTCTACGTCGTAACCAGAAATTCATGTTTCGTCACCTGTTATAATACGTTTCAGTAATTCTGCATCGACGTTTACTTCATTTAGTGACTCCTGTGCTACTTTCATTTGCCGCTGTCTGTGTTCAAAATTCTACCATTTTGGAACGAATTTTGCTGCCACGCGTTTCATACTCAAAAAATGTCATGACATGATCCAATCGATATGCCTACATCATAAGCTACCTCTCTTATTGTCATTCGGCGATCGTTCATAACCATTCCTTCCACTTTTTCCACGTTTTCATCGATTGTTGATGTGCTGGGGCGTCCAGGGCATTCGTCATGTTCAAGGGCTTCACGACCTTCTTGGAAACGCTTCTACGACTCGTAAACTCCTGACTTACCCATAGCAGCCTCACCATAGGCCTTAGTTAACATTTCACACACTTTGTTACACTTGATTTAATTTTTTACGTAAAATTTGATTCAAGTTCTTTCATCCAATATATATATATATATATATATATATATATATATATATATATATATATATATATATATATATATATATATATATATATATATATATATATATATATATATATATGTGTGTGTGTATGTATATATGTATACATACATATATATATTTGTACGACGTGTGTTCAAAAATTAACGGGAATTTTAATTTTTCTTTCAACTTTAATTTATTTGTTCTTATATGCTGATGTTGTCACCTTCAAAGTAGTCCCCATTGGAGATGATGCACTTGTGCCAGCACTTATTGCAATACGCGAAACACTTAGTCGATCTTTGATATATCCTTTAGTTCTTTCAGCGATGCGCTTTTGATGTTATCTACGGCTGTGAAACAACGGCCCTTCAAGGTTCTCTTAATTTTTGGAAATTGGAAAAAGTCGCACGGAGAAATATCTGGCAAATATAGAGGTTGGGGCATTGTTACAGTTTTGCTTTTGGCCAAAAATTCACGAACAAGCAAGGAGGTGTGAGTTGGTTCATTATCGTGGTGCAAAAGTCATTTAGGAACGAATTTTGCTGCCGCGCGTTTCAAACTCATTAAATTGGAAAAAATGTCATGACATGATCCAATCGATATGCCAAATTCATCAGCGAGTTCTCTAATTGGGATTCGGCGATCGATCATAACCATTTCTTTCAATTTTTCCACGCAAAATTTGAAACATATCTTTTGATTAATTTCTTTTAACAAACGAAAATCGCCGAGCCCATAAAACACGTCTGACCTTAGTGGCTGTCACAGACAAATTCCACAATAAAAACACCTGAAAGTTTTACCATACTTTAGGAGCATGTAAAAAAATTTGACAAATGGACTCTCCAAGCCCGCAAAATAAAAAAATTCTCGTTATCCTTTGAACACACCTCGTATATATATAATAAACACACACGCACACATTTATAAACACGTTTATATGCCTGTATATATACATAATGTAGAATAATTTAGGTATAAAAAAGCAAATGTTGAAATATTTCTAGTCAACGCATCCTGCTGAACGCTATTTTCCTTTTTCCCCTTTCTCCTCTTTTTCCTCTATTCTTTACCCATTGAGTCAGTTTCTATAAAATCGTCTTTCTTTGATTCATGCATTCGTAGCCCTGAACTATGTACTCACTGACATCCCTCAGCCTACAAATCAGTTGAATTTCCACTCTCCATACGAAATGTCATATTTTCCTTGTTTGAGTAACGGTTGAGTTCCAGAGAGGAAAGAACAGAGTCAACATGTTTAAGGGATTTTTAAGGTAGAGAGGAGGTTGACTACTGAGCACGAAGTCAGTGAGTCTGAAAAGGGTACTTAGCGACCACATTTTCGGCTCGGTCATTTCATTTTTGGCGCGAGTAGTAAATGAATAGTGGCTGTCCAGCGTTTAAATAGAGAAAAGACTTCTTTTTTTAAAGTGAGGCCACCATGAGTCCGTGAAAAAGTGTACTTTATTTTTAAATCACACCAGCCTGCCTTTTGACATCCTCGGACTTATGCTTCTTTCGAATCTCTCATCCATCCCGTTCTTATTCCCCTCGCTGGCACGTTCTCCCTCTTACCAGGGTTCACTTCATTCTCTCTCTCGTCCGTATTCATCCGTTTGAGTCTTTACGACCGATATTGTCCTCAAAATCCAGCTCGCAAATTCCCTTGCTGAAGAGGAACGTCACCACGGTTATGTCTCTTTTCAATTTCCTTTGAGCAAACAAAATAAAATGAGAAGAAAGAAGAAATTTAAAGAGTAGATTAATCATGAGATAAATATTTTTTTAACACATACAGTGCTCACCACCTTTTTTCAATTCCTATATTTTTCATATGCTTTCTTAATTCCGATTAATTGAGCTAGTGAACTAAATAACTCATTCCTGGAGCAAACGTTCACTGATGATCAATGTACAGACAGTCCCATATCATTTTTTCTAGCTTATTTTGAATAGAATGTAGAATGGTCAGTGATAAAATTTTTCGAAAAACATTCAATGGAAATTTTAAAAGCTTCACAATACAATTTCACTCGCAATGCATTTTATTCGACTGGTAATAATTAATTTACAGTCTAGCTATCCAGAATCAATTAAATGAGTGCTATCTGATTTGAGTCAATGAGTATGGTTATTAAAATCTTACCACAAAATATATTTATCAAAAATAATACAACACATGTTCGATGTCTAATTTTTAACGAACATTTATTTTCATTGAAGATATTGCTTGGAAATTTATATTTTATTGAAAATAAGGTACAATAGAAGATGCCGTGGCAATCATTTCCACGGTCTCTTCCGTATATGCATTACAATGCAACATTATCAAGTTTTAAAAATGATGGAACAAATAGGTTGGCGAAAGTGGATCAATTAAAATTGGTTTTATATTTTATTTTTGACATTCTCAAAATCTAAAATCGGTATCTCTTTTTGGGAATCTTCTGAAATAATAGGCTATATATTTTAATTTGAAGGCAAATGAATTTTTCCCATCTCATTTTTGTTTTGGTACCACCTCAATATTGTTTCACCAAATGATTTATATATTTTCAAAAGACAATCCCCTATCAGGATTAAGTATTGCAAGGACTGGCACGTTTTTTTGAGCAAGTACACACTTGATTTTTTTAATCACGTGAAACTAAAGTCATTGCAATAAATTCGCCATGTTAAAATTACGTACTGTGAAGTAATATTTCAATACTCTTTTAAAGGTTATGGTAGATTGTTTCATTTAATTGGGTCATCCGGAAAGAAATTTAGACTACTGGCAGCTTTTTGAATGGTGGATGCTCTTAATTTCATTAGATTAGTATAGTAACAGATACACCTTACGAAATTTAAGAGTTACGAGGGGTTATTATAGTATGTTTATTATTAGAGGCAGAGATCAATTTTGTTGACTTGGCATATACAGGCATATACCTGTATATCTTGGTTCACAGGATTGATATAAGATCATACAAATATTCAATCATCAATTCTCACATGGGTTTACCTAATTCAACAGTATCTTTACGGTGCTCACCTAAGGTGGGAAATTTGAAAGAATAAGTCAGTGAAATATGTTAATTTTTGACGTTCTAAGTACAGTGATTTGTGGTTCACCTTTCCCTATTTACTTTTTCCCTCAGAAATGCGTTTCATTTTGTCATATAAAGAGGTAATTTTAAAATGTAAACGTTACGTTATGGATTCAGGAAGGGATTTTTTAAGTCGTCATCAGAATCTGATGACGACGGCCGAGCCGTCGAAACGTAAATATCTACTGTAAGTGTCCTTTTATTTTTCTGTGTGTGTGTAATATTTATTACCTCAGTGTTTGTTTGTGTGTTTGTGCATCGCCGGAGAGCGTCATTTTCAAGATTATACATACATATATATATATATATATATATATATATATATATATATATATATATATATATATATATATATATATATATATATACATATATTAATTAGGTAATCTACCGGTAAAGGTAGGTTTTTGGATGGACACAACTGTCAAATAAATATTTTGTAACTACAAACAAAACCCAATCCAGCAACCTAAACTACATCAGCTCCCTCTCCATCTCTGTGTACTTCTTTCCTCCCTTCATCGCATCCGATATCCCTATCCTGTTCCTACCCTTTCCTCGCTTGCCCAACATTCTCCCCTCTATTACCTTCTTCAGCATTCCACTACCGCTCAATACGCCTTTCATCCATTTTTCCTGCCTCCATAGGATTTCTCTCAACAAACCCCTCTCCTCACCCACCATCTCCAGCACTTCCTCATTTTTTCCCTTTTGGCCCATTTCACCTTCTCCATTTTTCTCCACACCAAAATTTCAAAAGCCTCCAATCTACGTCTATCATCCTGCTTCAGTGACCACGTTTCCGCAACATACATAGCTATGCTCCATATCAGTTTTTACGAGTCTTGTCTTAACATCTCTACTCAACGACCCCGTCATCAACTCCCTCCTCATTGAGAAAGCCTCCTTACCTAGCGCAATTCTTCTCCTTACGTCCCTACCACTTTGACCGTATTGTTAAAAACCACTTCCGAGATATGTAAACTGTTCTACTAGCTCTATTTTTTCCCCGCCTATTTTAA
Source organism: Hetaerina titia (assembly GCA_037158775.1). Classification (NCBI taxonomy): domain Eukaryota; kingdom Metazoa; phylum Arthropoda; class Insecta; order Odonata; family Calopterygidae; genus Hetaerina; species Hetaerina titia. The sequence goes on along the minus strand of CM073779.1, from coordinate 63,839,655 downwards.
TATTTAGCTTAACCTTTTTCTTTCTGGAAAATCGCATAACCTTTGTTTTATTAATATTGATTCTCATCCCATATTCATTGCACTGAACCTCCAATTCACTCAGCAATGCTTGCAACCCCTTGGCTGACTGAGCAACTAATGATTGGTCAACAGCAAAACTAACCGATTGTACCAATTCCACTCCAACTTTCATTCCTTCCTCCAGATCTCCCCATGATTCTTTAATCATTTCCTCCACATATACGTTGAACAGCACCGGTGACAATGGGCAACCCTGCCTTACACCTCTTCCTAACACTGCCTATCCGGACTCTCCGTTCCCCACTCGCACCTGAGCAGTCTGAGAAATGTACAGGTTGCGGATCAGTCTCCTGTCCCTCAAATCCATTCCTATTTTCTGCAATATACGCATTAATTTTTCCCAATTCACTCTATCAAACGCTTTTTCGAAATCTACAAAACAGGCAAAAACGTCCTGATTGTATTCTATATTCCTCTCGACTAGCGATCTCATTACTGCAATGGCATCACGCGTACCTCTTCCTTTCCTGAACACAAACTGATTATCCCCTAGGTAATCATTTGCCTTACTCTCTCTCCTTTTGTTGATGATCCTGAGAATAACTTTAGCTGCGTGGGATATCAAACTTATTGTTCTGTAATCCTCACATGATATAGCCTTTGCCTTTTTTGGAATAGGAACTAACACCGATCTCACAAAATCTTCCGGCCAGATTCCTTCTTCATAGATACTACGAATCAGTCCATAAAGGGCCTTCTTCCCACATTTTCCTAAACATTTCAACAGTTCTACAGGTATGTTGTCCACCCCCACGGCCTTATTTGCTTTCATCTCCTTTATTGCCCTTTCTATTTCATCGTCGAGTATGCCTGGACCTAAGCTATATTCTTCTACGTTATGTTCTATTTCTTGGTCTAACCTTGTCGGCCTAAGTTCTTTACCATACAGTGTTTCTATATATTCCTTCCATCTCTCTTGGATTTTTCCTGGTTCAACTATTATCTTACCCCATTTATCTTTTACTGTTAGCACACATCATGCCTTCTTACTTCCCGATAATAATTTAACCTTGTTGTATAGAGCACCAATTTCACCCTTCTTCTGTAAACTTTCCATATCCTCGCATTGCGTTTTCCACCATTCTTCTTTTGCTTTATTTGTGGCTCTTCTCAATTTATTGTTTAACTCTTTGTACTTCATTTTGCCTAACTCTGTGTTTACATTTTTCCATCCTCTTCTCTTGTCCATCTTTGCAATCATCTCATCCGTTACTCATGGTTTCCTTATCCTTTCCCCGTTAACGGTTCCTATAGTGCCTTTAGCGGCTTCCAATATCCCTTTCTTGATACATTCCCATTTATCTTCGATAGTACTCAGTTCTTTACCGTCATCCATTATTTTCTCTACAGCCTGCTGATACTCCTTCCTCGTTAATCCATTTACTGCTTCTAAATTCCATTTCCTAACCCGCCGCCCTTGCCTTATCTTCTTGAAACGAACATTACATTTCATAACAACTAAATTGTGGTCAGAGTCCGCATCCGCTCCTGGGAAACGGTGCGAATTTATCACACTGTTCCTAAACCTGTGCCAAACCATAATATAATCTAACTGATATCTTTCTGAGTCGCCTGGCATTTTCCTTGTATTCTTACGCCTTTTGTGGTGTCAATCAATTGCTTTCTCCCCGCGTTCATTCCTCGTGCCTAACCCATAGTCCCCCACCTCACCCCCATATCTTCCTTTGCCTACCGTCACATTCCAATCCCCCATCACTATTAAATGTTTCCCTGCAGGAACACTCGCGATGTTATCCTCTAACTCATCGTACATCCTATCGACTTCTTCCTCCTTGTGGTTGCTCGGTGGCATGTATACCTGAACAATGATCAAGTTCGTCGGCTCTGCTTAAATCTCTACGAGTAAAATTCGATCAGTTGCTTGCTCTGTGTTGACTACGCGTTTATATATATATATATATATATATATATATATATATATATATATATATATATATATATATATATATATACATACATATATATATATATATATATATATAAGCGGGTCGCGTTAGTCTAGCGGGTAGAGCGTTGGACTGCTGACCAGAGGGTCCCGAGTTCGATTCCGGCAAGGCACTTTGGGTACCAGGTCTTCCTGGGAAGCCATAACCGGCACAGGGAAAGGAACTGGCCCCCCTACCCTGATGTGTGATTATTCACACGCCGTATAGGGCTTGGTACACGGGTGAGCTCTTCTATCACCTACTAAACCGACCTTCGGGTTGATTACTGTGTTTATGGTTTTTTTTATATATATATATTCATTCAAACATAGAAATAGGTGTAAGGAAAGGGGATAGGAAAACACATAAAAGGCGAACACAGGACATGTGGGGAAGGCGGTTTCTGAGCGGCTCACTAAAGTAAAAATATTTCCTTATCCGGGATTGGAAATATGGAAGGTCCGTGGTTCAAATCCCGGATAAGGAAACATTTTTACTTCCGTGATCTGCTCAAAAACCGCCTTCCCCACATGTCCTGTGTTCGCCTTTTATGTGTTTTCCTATCCCATTTCCTTACACCTATGTCTATGTTTGAATGAATATATATGAATATATATATATATATATATACATACATTTGACTATGTATATATATATATATATATATATATATATAAATATATATATATATATATATATATATATATATATATATACATAGTCAAACTCGAAAATCCCGCCATACGGCGAACAATTGTTATTTAAAAAAAAAGCCATAAACACAGTAATCAACCCGAAGGTCGGTTTAGTAGGTGATGGTAGAGCTCACCCATGTACCAAGCCCGACGGCGTGTGAATATTCACACATCAGGGTAGGGGGGCCAGTTCCTCTCCCTGTGCCGGTTATGGTTTCCCAGGAAGATCTGGTACCCGAAAAATGAACAAGCTTGGGTGGAGCTGCAGGTGCCCAAAGTGCCTTGCCCGGGAATCGAACCCGGGACCCTCCGGTCAGAAGTCCAACGCTCTACCCGCTAGACCACCGCGACCCGCATATTTTTTTTTAATATCAAACAAATATTGTTTTCCTATCCCCTTTCCTTAGATGTATTTTTCTATGTGCGAAAATAATATTTTTTCGCCGTATGGCGGGAATCTCAAGTTTGAATATATATATATACATATGTATATACACACATACACTTCATCAATACATTTCAATGTCATAATTTCAGTGTAAAAAATCATTCGTCTTGACCACATTTTTATGTAATATATTGCGCGTTGATTGCATATATATGTAATTCAGATACATGTTACCAAATGAAATTGTTTTACATCAATTTAAAGTAAAAATGTGTTTTTATACCATGTCATAGAGTAAAATGTTGTTGTAAAATTCGGTAAAATATTCTATTTTGAAGCTTCTAGTTATCGGTTGCCTACCTAATCGTCATCAGTTTGAACAGTGTTGGAAAAGTAATCAATGTATCTCTATGTTGCTTCATCTCCCTTTGAAGTTGTAGCATGCCAATGAGACCCTCCGTAACATATAAATAACCCAGTCATTACGTAATTATACTTAAATTTCCTTTTTCTCTTAATTTAGTAGAATGTGCAATGAAATAAAAAATCCTAGTGAAAGAGTAGATAATAATGCAACCATTTCAGAGAGTAAAAATCATTCGCCTTGACCGATTGCTTTAACCACTTAAGCTACCGAGACGGTAGCTCAAGCGACCGTCTCGGTAGCTTAAGTGGTCAAAGCACTCGGCCGGATACCGAGGGATCCGGGTTCGAATCCCGGTCAAGGCGATTGATTTTTACTCTCTGAAATGGTTGCATTATAATGCACACATAGCGGGTGACTCCGTTAAAGTTACTGTTACAGTTTCTTGAAAAAAAAGAGTAGATAAGGTATTTTTTCATTTCAGACAAGGAGAAATGAAATCCTCATCAATTGAATATCCTTGTATTTGATTCTGTTAATAATTTAAACGCATAAAAAAAGTTTTTCGTGCCTTTGCGATTTCCTGCAAATTGAGGAAATTGAATATCACCTTGTGGAATTGGGTCAAGCATGTGCACTGTTGTTTGGATAATCGAGTTCCACAAAGTTGAGTCCTTCAAGTTTACCTCTGTAGCAAAGGATGTCATTTGCTCCTGCGATTCAATCAAAACTTGGTAGTGGAATTCCCTGTACATGCGACTTTAGCAATTCACTTACAAGTAAGATCCATCTCCGGGATAAGATTTCATCCATTGCTATCAAATGTCTGGTTAATAACTTTTATTTAACAATTATATTTAAAATCGAAAATTAAATATTGCCTAATTTTCATTTTATAAGGCAAATTAGTTAAGTGAATATGAACTCTGAGTTGACGAAACCAAGTATATTATTAAAAAATTTTCATTAAATAAAAAAAATATTTAAGGTGTTAATGAACTGGGATATGCAGATTCTGTAGACGTAAGATTATTATAGCTACCTTGATGTAAACCTTTCTCTCCGACATTAATCTTTAGTATTCTAAGATATTATTTCAATTGTAGAAACTAACCTAAAAGTGACAAGTTGGTACGTAAAGGTACGATGTTTCGAAAAGAGAGACGGGAATTTCAAGCATACTTACTTCCGTACGAACATACGTACTTCCCAACCCGCTATTGCCAGCTTAGACTAGACACTAAAAATAAGCCACCTCTGAAAAATTATATTTTGAATTTTTTGATTCATTGCTTCAAAACTAAAAAATAAAGTCCTAATAAAATTTTTTCACTGTGTAAATATTCACATTGAATCATGCGTGTGAAAGTACGAATAGATTTTAGTTGTTCGACGTTCAAAAATTTCTTAACTAATGAAGTTTTAATTTTTTTCATTAACTGAATTCTTCGTTAATTTTTTCCATGGACTAAAACCTTGCCATGGCAGAAGACCATGGGTGTTCAATGATACCTAGAGCTATGTTAGTGGGAACAATGATATTTTCTCCTAGTAGGGTCACACATTTAAGATGAGGCGATGTAAAGGTGCCAGATTAATAATAGTCCACGCAGCTTTTGTTCCACAGGGAAGTGGTTGTTAAGGCCTCTGGCCTCAGTTGATGGGCTTCTGAGTGATGGAATTGCGTGAAATCACTACGGAAGAAGTCAACGGTTATCCACAAAAATTATTCACCAATCTTATCCTAATAAACATCTTGATGAAAATGAATCCTGCCAACTCCACTTTAAGTTCTGCTAAATACACCATATAAATTATACTTTTAAGTACCCCGCAGAATTAAAATAATATTTTATGTACATTTGTTTTTAAGACAATAATATATACATAAGACATTTCCTGAATTTAAACGAATAAATGGCACAATATTTTAATGAAGTCTTCAGCAATAAATGAACTATGTCTTTACCATAGAAAAACCTACATTTTTAATGAAACAATTTCAAATTTATAAGAGCAGAGGTATGAAGCAGGAGAAACTATCTCACATGAAAAAGGATCCTAACAAGGCACATGATAACTACACAGCTTACCGCGAAAGTCATATTAGTAACATAGAGAGTAATAGCATCGCCAAAAAATAAGAAAATCCAAGGTGTAATTAAGCAAGTGTATTTGAATAAAGTTATGCAGTGTATAAATTTTTATAAAACATCCCCGCTTCTCTTAGCAGTGATTTTCAGTAATTCCTTTGAATTTGAAAATTCGTGGAATATCTTTGGGTAATCAATATTTTGTATATTTTTATCGCTCCTAGTTTATATGTACAGCACTTAAAAATTCCTTAACCTTACTGCGTGCTCTTCTGTGTAGCCAGTACTATTTCAATCTTTAAATCACTCTTCCCCGAATTTGTCTGAGGACTCCCTTTTTGACGTTCGTTCCTCTACAGCCAGTTCCTTTTACTCAGTATTATTTTATTTTCCAGCTTTGTTTACCAGACCGAAATTTAGCCATGTATTTTCAGGCGCTGTGTAACCCATTTCTTTCTGCCAGTACCATTTCCTACTTAGAGCACTATTTTGGCCTCAAGCCTATGTGATGGCATGGAATTTCAATTACTTCATCCATTAATTTGTATTTTAATTATAATAATAGTTCATCGCCATCCTTTTTCACATATGGTTCTTTTCATAGGGGTTTTTCATGTGCTTACAAGAGAAGAAAGTATGCAAAGTGCAAAAAGTACTCAATGTGCTTCGGACATAACCTTTTCCTTGTGATTGCCCTTTTACTTTGCCAGAAGTGTGGAAAGTTGGCGAAATTTACGATGTCGTATGCTCTCATATAAATAAAAATCCATGCAATTACAAGAAGGACAATGACCGTTTACTTCAACTTGCCTTTAAATGTGTTATTATCTCCTTTTAATTGTTGCACTAAGTAATCTTACTTTTTTAGGCATGAATACAGAAACATTTGAATGGGTATGTGGAATTCCATAAAAATTTGATGGTGGCATATATTGTTATCAGATCGAAAATTATTAATAGAGCTCAAAATGTTTGTGTGTCGAAACATTTTAAAAATTATTTTCGTTCTCAAAAATGGATAAAATAAACAACGTTTCTACAATCCATTAGTTTCGTCAAAAGAGTAAGGGAGACAATATTGCTTATGAAATCTAGGCCACTTATTGAAAAATACAAATATAATTCCATTTTATTTTAATATTTTAAAACTGATGTTTGAGATCCTATCCCTTTTCCTGTTATCTACTTCCTGTGAATGAATATTTATTCACCATATGGTAGGATATCGTGTTTGAATGTGTGTGTATATATATATATATATATATATATATATATATATATATATATATATATATATATATATATATATGTGTTTTTTAATGTGTTTTCCTATCCCCTTTCCTTATACCTATTTCTATGTTTGAATGAATATTTGTGCGCCGTATGGCGGGACTTCGTATTTGAATATATATATATATATATATATATATATATATATACATATATATATATATATATATATATATATATATATATATATATATACATTCAAATACGAAGTCCCGCCATACGGCGCACAAATATTCATTCAAACATAGAAATAGGTATAAGAAAAGGGGATAGGAAAACACATTAAAGGCGAACACAGGACATGTGGGGAAGGCGGTTTTTGAACAGATCACGAAAGTAAAAATGTTTCCTTGACCGGGATTTGAACACCGGATCTTCCACTTGCCCGGCGGATGTGCTACCATTACACCACCGAGAAAACTTAATTCACCTTGAGATCTGCGATGTTTTTAAGACGCCCAAGTGCTCCGAAACATTTGCCAATGGAAGGTTTTAGGGAGCTGTTCCACCCACCAAAGGAGAAATAGACAATACACACAAGAAGAGGGGACAGTTGGTTAGAAAGCATATAGTATCATATAGAATAGGAACAGTACGTTTCGTGGCACGTATAGCCAGAAGAAGAGATGAGCCACATTGGCCAGATACACATTCAAATACGAAGTCCCGCCATACGGCGCACAAATATTCATTCAATCACAAATGTAGAAATATTTTCCTCGACCGGGACTGGAACACTAAGTAACCATTTGCTTTGCTCTCTATCCTTTTACTGATGATCCTGTAGGGGATGATCAATTTGGGTTTAGGAAGGGAAGAGGTACGCATGATATCATTGCTGTAATGAGATTACCATTCGAAGGAATAAATAAATCAATCAGGACTATTTGCCTCTTTCATAGATTTCGAAAAAGCGTTTCATAGAGTTAATTGGGAAAAACTAATTCGTATTTTTCAGAAAATAGGAATGGTTTGGAGGGACAGGAGAATAATCTGCAACTTGTACATTTGTCAGACCGCTCCGGTGCGAGTGGGGAACAGAGATTCCGGATGGGCAGTGTTAAGAGGAGGTGTAAGGCAGACCTGCCCATTATCACTGGTGTTGTTCAACGTTTATGTGGAGGAAATGATTAAGGAGGCATGGTAAAAGCTGGAGGTGGGAGTGAAAGTCGGAGGGGAGTTCGTAAAATCAATTACGTTTGCTAATGACCATACTTTGGTATGTCAGTCGGCCAAGTGGTTGCAGGCATTGCTGTGTGAATTGGAAATTCAGTGTAACCGATGTGGGATGAGAATGAATATTATTTAAACAAAGGTTTTGTGAATTTTCAGAAAGTAAAATGCTAAGCTAAATAGTTTACGTATCCTGGAATTGTTTTGGATCAACACGTTCAGAATAGTACGGACGTAAGGAGAAGAATTGTGTTAGGCAAAGAGGCTTTCACAAGGAGAATGGAATGGGACGTTGTGTAGGGAGGTTAAAGAAAGACCCGTGAAGACTTTTATATGGAGCGTTGCCATGCACGGCGCGGAAACGTAGTCAATGAAGCAGGAGGATAGGCGCAGATTGGAGTCTTCTGAAATGTCGGTTTGAAAAAAAATGGAGGAGAAATGGACCGAAAGGAAAATAAATGACGAAGTACTAGGTATGGTAGGCGAGGAGAGGGGTTTGTTGGAAGAAATCATATAGGGGCATGAAAAATGGCCTCTGCTCCATTCATTTAAGCGGACGGGGGTGGACCAGAGGTAGCATGTTTTCCTGTGGAGTCGAAGGTCGTTACCGATGAAAATTTCTCAATATAGAAACACTTTGATAGGAATGATATTTCTGAATGGTGTTTCGAGGAAAATAGATCCCTAAACCCATAGTGAAGGCAGCAGTTTCACCATGAAGAATCGAGTGACCTCAGCTTAAAGATCATCAGCTCTAACAGCTACGGATGAGAATGAAGGGCACGGTATCAGCCTCAGTACTGTTATGTGAAAGAAAAAAGGGAAACCATCACATTAGTCACCCTAGAAGATGAAGCCTTGCATTCAAGATTAGCATTCCTCCTGGTTAAATCTTCCGGATGTAAAATATTCCCCCAGATGGATTCCCAGATCTAAAGGTAGGCAAATCCAGGAAATGGACATTGAAAGTTAGATCTGTAGGAGTGTGTCGGAAGTTTAAATGGGAGGAGAAAGATAGAAGAAAGCTCTCGGAAAACCAATTAGGAATCAGGAAAAATCAAGGAGCAAGAGAGGCAATACGATGCAAATACCAATCTCAGAAGGAAATACTCAGGCAAGGCTCAGGTACACGCCGAAAAAAAGATCAATGTTAACAAACCATATGAAGAATTCTCGGACTTGGAGAGTGCCTTCGACAATATCGAATGGAAAAAAGTGTTTAAGCTATTACCAGTGCTTGGAAAGGACTACAACGGCAGAAGAAAAATCGAGTACCTCTATAAAATCAGGTTATAACCATGCAAATAAAAAGGGAAGGAAAATAGAAGGACTCCGACGAGAAGAAAGCCTCTCGCCAGCATTAATCAACGCACAAGTTGTGATAAAAAAAAAGACCGGACTGACTTTATTCTGCGCTAACCGTTAAACAGATCGAAACGAGACAGTGCGCCATCTTTCTGCACATCTAGCAATTAGAACGAAAGTGGTTGCGTTTGTTCACGTCGAGTTTTTACTCAGCAGCAGCGGTACGCGTCTTAACCTGTTCGTCGCCGCGTGCAACGGCAGCAATGAAGGAGCTAGAGGAACAGCGTGTGTGCCTGAAATTGTATTTCTAACTTGGCGAAAGTTCTACGGAGCCATTTTAAATGATTCAGTATGCCTTTTTTAATATATTTATGAGTCGAAACCAGTATTATGAGTGATACAGTCATTTTAAATCGGGAAGAAGCTTAACAGATGATAATTCGCCAATTGGGCCGAGCTTCCACTTCCACAGACCCCAACCATGTCAAATTAGTGAACTATTTGGTGTGGGAAAATCGCCAGTTAACCGTTAGGAAGATTTCCAGCGAAGTAAATATTTATTTTGGAAGATCCAGTCAAACATTTTTGACGAATATATTGAGCATGAAGCGCGTCGTATCGGCGCGCCGGCTCACACAGCGCTGATCGTGACAGAGGTTTTTCGCTAGAACCAGAACTTCCGTGATCCCACAGCCACCCTACTCTTCAAACGTGACTCTATCAGACTTTTCTGTTTCCAAAGTTTTAATCAACCTTAAAAGGGCGCCGATTCGACTCTATTACGGACATTAAAGCTAATTATACGGCGGATCTGTAGAGGATCCCTAAGGCGGCTACCAGGCAGGATTAGAGGGGTGGAAGAAACCTTGGTAAAGGTGTGTTGTCAGTCAAGGCATGTACTTTGAGGGCAACACGTTCGATTGAACTGTTTTAGTCGCAATGAACAAGTTATAAAAGCGGTTCCTGTCTGTTTTGAACACATCTTGTATAGGCATCTAGAATATGCACTAAAAGAAGTGTAAGAATCGGGACTCAAAGGAGTCAAGGTGAATAGTAAAGAAATTAACATGTTTTGGTTCGTAGACGACATAGAAGTTATAGGAGAGATGCAGCAGGGCCTGCAAACATACTGAATACTATGGACCAAGTACTTTGGGTACATAATATAATTATCAATAACAAAAAAACGATGATCCGTTGGTGTGAAAGAGAAAAGCTGATTGCAGATAGCATGATTCCAGGAGTGAAACTAGAAGAAGTGGAATCCTTCAGCTACTTCTGCAGCAGCATAACATGGGATGGAAGAAGTTCAACCGACATCAAGCGAAGAATAGCCCAAGCAAAAAAGCGTTAATTGAGAAGAAGCAACTACTATTTTCAAAGGAAATAAAATTGCAAACAAATTCATTAAAACGTTCGTGTGGAACATGGCACTTTACGGATCGGGTGCATGGAATATTGGAAATGTAAACCTACGAAGAATATAAGTATTTGAAATAAGGTGCTGGAGAAGAATGGTGAAGATTAAATGGGTAGACAAAGTGACAATGAAGTCTATAGAAGAGTAGAAGAGAAAAGAACCATATGGATAGCTCTACAGCAAAGAAGAACTAGACGGATTGGAGACACATTGAAGCGCAATGGGTTGATTAGGAATATAACAGAAGGTAAAATAGAAGGGAAAATTCCACGAGGAAGGCCAAGAGAAAAGTGCATAGGTCAAATAAAGAGGAATGTAAAACAGAGACGTTATCAAGTATTGAGGGAATTCACAGTAAATAGAGTAGAATAGAGGGCTTCAGTAAACCAATCTTAGATCAATAAATACATATGCATAAAAACAGACACACAAATATACAAATGCATAAAAATTTATTTTTATTTATTTATTAATGAATTCATGTATTTATTTTTTTATATTTTTATATTTTTTTATTTTATGGACAAAATAAAACTTATTTTAAACGAACCAACATTTGTTTCTGCCCAATCAAGCAGTGCTGGCAATTGCTTGCGAGCAATTCTGTTATTTAGGTTTTAAATATTTTATCCATTGCTGTAGATATTATCCAGGTAAAACTCAATTAAAAATAAATTCCTCTTATTTTTTGTAGTCATTTAATTTTTGAAGTATATTTTGGCGTTTTTGTCTAGTTTTCCGGGAAAATGTTTTAAAAAACGCCATTCTGAGTTCTGGAAAAAATTTATAATGCTGTCGCCTTTGAAATTATGCTAATTATCAAAGATTAAATAAAATTAGGCTGCACACGTCCATGATGCATACTACAGAGAGTCCAAAAGTGAAGATTACAATGTCGCTTTAGGAAAAGAAATTTCTGAAATTCAGTGTAATAATCACACTGAAAAATTTCCCGAAAGATCTTTATGCTCCACTTTTTTCCAGAGTTATTACGTTTCCATGAGCTAATGGATAAAATATTTTGGGAATTTTGCATAATAAATAACTATTTGAATGGATAAGCAAATAAACATCAGGCAATGCTAATACAAAGTATACTCAAAACCTAATTGATTTAGACTATGCAGAGACATTAAAATGATTCAGCAAAAGAATGGTCCATCCTTTTATTCTTGGGCCGCTAGAGATTGTCTCGTGTTCACAAATGGCTTGATGCATTCTCCTGGCGTGTTCAAACCAGTTGACAGAAGGCAACCACTACACTTCAGCAAATAAAAATTTAGCAATCACAATCTGTTCATTTGTATTTCTTTTATATTTTATTGTATTATTAAAATAACAATGAAACGGGCTTTTTGAAGTACTAAATTGCTAAACTTCCAACTCGAGTACAACGAACTTTTGACTCATTTTTTGTTGTGTTTTCCCTGATTTATCGACTTGAATCCGGCCAGAATAACGACGATTTTAAATTTGGTTTTCCCCAATCATCTTAAAGCTGCTGATTGGAAAGTGGGTTCACTAATATTATATACCATTTCTCGCATTACAAAACTCCACTTTTTTCCCCTACGGCATATCGTTTTCCAAATACGAGCTACCCTATGTAGCTACCCTCTTTATCTTTTCCAAAAGATTCGTTTTAGTCGTCCTCTTAGGTGAGGTTCTCTTTTTATTTGGCTAATGACTTTTTGCAGTTTTATGTATTCTTTTTCTTAATCCTACATCGTTTTCTAGATTATGGTATATATTAATGATTCGTATTTGGGCTCTATATTGAGTAATAAACTCGAGCCCTTTGGAACTCATGTGTCTCTGACACTCTCCTCTGGACAAATACTCAAGGATAGAAAGAAAAACTCCACTCAAATATTAAAATTGAACCACATCAATATTTTACTCACTTAAACGAGTTACGTTTCTTGCTTAGTGATGACAAATCCACAATATACCCTGAAACATGGGTCAAGTATTCTACACTCTCTAAAACAATACAAATTCCAGCTTATCGTCTTTATCGCAATAATTTTATCGTGAAAGGCGGCGATGGCATAGTTGTACCCATCGTTCAATCCAAAGTTCCGGGACCAACTACGAAAAAATTTTTTCACAAAATTCGTTTTTATTCATCAACATAATCACCTTCAAGAGCTGCACAATCATTCCAAAGCTTTCCTAACTTTTGAAAATCGATTTGTTCTCGTCCTCAAAGTAAGCTTCAGTTACGTAGATGACTTATTTATTTTAGCCAAATCTTTTCTCCTGTAGCACCTTTTTGAGACCAGCAGACAGTCAGTATCCTCAAGGGGTAGATCTGAAGACTATGGTGGTTGGGAAAGCAGTTTGATACCCAACTCTTTCAATTCAGCCGTTGTTTTCATTGACTTATGACCCAGTACATTGTCTTGATGAAAGATGTTTCCTTCCTTCTTTTTGTGTGGATGTTCTTTTACAATTTCTTTCATCAAAAGCACCAATAACTGGATTTAATAGTCGCCATTGATAGAAAGAACTTTTCAAGGTAGTCGATGTAAATTATACCTTGGGAATTGCAAACTAATGTCCCGTTCAATAAGTCACGGGGCTTACTGAATGATGGGTGAAGAAGTGATTTGACACATGAAATATATATAGAGAGAGTCCTTACACACAAAATAGACCAGAATATGTCTTTCGATCAGTAAAATTTAAAATATCAAATTTTTCATGGGTACAGTCTACCGGCCTGCGAATGTAGGTCATTTATCAAATGGAGATGAAGTAATATCCGATTATTCGTCAGAGTATGAACATGTAATACTCACAGGAACCATTAATGCAAACTTCGACTTGGTGCAAATTTTTCCGACACATATTCACAGCAAGGAATATAAACCTTCTCCCATTGTCATTTACTCACACGACCGCAAATTCCTCAAGATGGATTGATCAATCTGTAAATTCCAAGTTAGAAAAAGTAATATGACGTGGTGAAATTTTAGTCCAGGAAATATAATCACACCAGATTATAAACCTTATATATTCTGTTAAGCCTCCTGAATTCCAGCAGGATTTCATATGCCGAATTAATCTAAACAAGAAGAGCGACGAGGAGCTTCTAGAGAAAGCAAACACACTACCGTGGCCCATGTTTCACAATAAAAGGAGACTATAAGGTTGAAAAATTAAATACAGCAATGATTTACCTCTAAGATAAATTTTCCCAGATTAAAGTAATTCGAATATCTAAACCAAAGATACCATGATTAAATAGAGAAATGAAAAAAAATTAATGGTTGACTGGAACTCGGTCTTCAGGTCGTTTAAATGACGCAAAGACGCTGCTGTTTTCCGAAGGTTTAACTATTTCAGAAATAAAACGAAACAGCTCATTAAAAATGTTAAAACACATTTTTTTCACTCCGCCACTACTCCAAAAACTCACCCTCTGTCCTGTGGAATAAACTTAATTCGTTTGACATGGTAGAAGTTATAACTTTACATTACCACCTGACTTTTCTCTTGACAACTTAAATGATAAATTCTAAAAGCCATTTAATTATCTAATTAAAGACATGAAAAACATAATCCTACAAACCTTTCAAAAAAAAGAGCTACCTGTAGAAATCGCGAAAAATAATTTAACTTTTCCCTTGCATTAAAATGGCAAGTTGATTCACCGTTTAAACGAATCAAGTCAAAAGAAAAAGGCTTATATGAAACCATAATAAATTTTGTTAAAATTACTCCCATTGATTTTTCTCTTTATCACCCGCATTGTTAACTCATCGCTGCACCAGGAACATTTTCCCAGTCAATGGAAGGATTCTCTGATCAACCAACCCCAAAGAAGAATGATTAATTATGAAGATACATTTTTTTGCCTAATGTTTTGTCAACCAAAACTTTCAAGATCTTTTGATAAGCTTATATGTGACCAAGTATCAGATTTTTTAGAGCATAATGATATTATCGTTAAACTTCAATCCCATTTTGGGCCTACGCATGGCAAGACCACCGTAATAGTCAAAATACCAGTTGGTAATAGAAAGTCAATGAAGATAAAAAGGTTATCGGTGCTCTATATTCTCGAGTTCAGTAAAAAATGTGTTCATTTGACAAAGCAATAGTAGTAGCAAAAATAGGGTCATTAGTATATCTTCAACTACAGTTAAATAGTGGCGTCCTGCCTATTAAATCGGAAACAAAAAAGTCAACACTGTGATTCCAATGAGTTAATAATCACGCAGTGTCCCACAGGGATCTAAGGTCGCTCTTCTTATAATCTTTCTGCATCAATAATTGGTCGACAGTAATCAAAAGCTGCAAACATTTTCTCCTTGACGATCTAGGAATTTACTTTCATTCAACTGCTGATAGCTTGTGCGGCAAAGTAAAGTGCATCAATTGATCAACATAAACTTTCTAGAACTATCTCAATATTCAAGATTATATTTATAGAAAAACCAACTTTTAAACATCATTCTAGTAAATGGCAAGCCATAGCGATTCGGAGCTTTTTAGATATGTATAGGTAATATTATAAATCATTTAGAGCAGAGATAAATTCTTGAAGATATAGGTCAATACCCCGGCAATGCCAGTTCTTCTTTTCCAGCTTTTAGACACAAAATATTTTGTTCACGGACACGATACTGTTATCCTGCGTCGTATGTAAGGCAAAGTGAGAACATGTGGACGGTACAGGGTGTTAATTGTCACGCAGAAGCTGTTGTACACGTTATCTCTGGGGTGTAACAAAATTGTTCGAGCGAAGTGTTAATTCGTGCTTATATCGGTCATCTGACGACAGCTTGTAACTTGGCTACGTAAGATTAATGTTTCATTCTAGGAGTCTACAGTTTTAATTCTCGTAGATACATAAATGACGTTATTTCTGAGTATATTTAAGGAATTGTTGAAAAACAATATCCTACAAGAAAATGAGTATTGTCTTATATCATAACAAAATTGGTTTGAAGTCGTATGACAAAATTTACCGTATGACTTTAGACAGGATATCCTCAGTACCTGAAATCATATTGGAGTATAAAATAATTATGATAACAGGTTGAAGAAATTTTTCGGACGTTTGGTGACTTAGCGTTAAACCATTATACTTACTACAATATGATACTACCTCCCAGTTCTTCTACAACGGAATAAAAGCATGGTAAGAATATCATTATATCTTTTATATTCCCAGGCATGGATGCTGGATTTAATAATTACTTAGGTTAATGACACGAAATTAAAAACTCGACTGAACTAATATGATTAGAAAATGAGGGAACAGCTAAAGAACAATAAAATGACAAAACATACAAAGAAACACCTAATCATTATGTAAAGGATAAGCTAAACATTAAAATAGGAGTGGTAAAAATAGAGCCGGTAGATCAGTTTACGTATCTCGGAAGTGTTTTGGACCAACATAGGCAAAGAGGCTTTCTCAAGGAGGAGAGAGTTGATGACGGGAACATTGTGTAGGGATGTTAAGACAAGACTCGTAAAACTCTGATATGGAGCGTAGCCATGTACGGCGCGGAAACGTGGTCACTGAAGCAGGAGGATAGACGTAGATTGGAGGCTTTTGAAATGTGGGTGTGGATGAATGGAGAAGGTGAAATGGACGGAAAGGAAAACAAATGAGGAAGAACTAGGGATGGCGGATGAGGAGAGGGGTTTCTTGAAGAAGTCCTATGCAGGCAGAAAAAATGGATGAAAGGCGTATTGAGCGGCAGATGGATGTTGAAGAAGGTAATAGAGAGGAGAATGTTAGGCAAACGAGGAAAGGGCAGAAACAGGATAGTGACGTTACACGGGATGAAAGAAGTTAGAAAATACACGGAGATGAAAATTGACCTGATGCAGAGTAGGGTGCTGGATTGTTTTTTGTTAGGGTTCACAAAATATATATTTGATAGTTTAGTCCATCCATAAACCTACCTGAACTGGAAGATTATCTTATAACAATTGTAGCAATTTTGTGATTTAAGTTTGTAAACATCATTGATGTGAAAAATAGTATCGAAAAACACTCAGGGAAGTTAATTGCGCAAATCTACAAACCTTTGAATCTGAAGAACTCTTGAAGTAATGATTAAGAAAAAGAGACGAAGAGGGAGGGAAAATGAAAAGAGGAACTGCGTTTCGTGATACGTATAGCCATAAAAAATGCCATCCACATTGACCAAAGACTAAATACTAGGAATTGCTTTCCCTACTATCCTTTCTTCATGTATCATCCTACATTTTTCCTTTGTTGGGTGAAACAACTGAAAGACATTTCCTGGACAAAGAATCAGAAAACTTGGTTGCACATACCTCCGTAGACTTCAGTGTATTCTGAGTTCCCTTGATAGCTAAAGGGGTTAAGAGCATCGGTCCAACAAGTCGGAAGACCCGTGCTTCCAGTCCCGGTCAAGGAAACCTTTTTACGTTTGTGATCTGCTCGACTTCATCTTTCCCACCATTCCTGTGTTTGAATTTTGTTTGTGTTCCTATTACTTTCCCCTACATCCTTATCCATGAAAATGAATATGCGTTCACACTTTCGACAACGGCTTTTCCACGACTCGAAGGTCCCCAGTCAGGCGGATTCCGAAAGATCCTTAAGGGACATACTTTTTTGATGGCACACATGGTCCTATTGTGGGTGGGTGGTTTGAGGAATTATTTCAATTTGGGAATAGAAAACAGTCTTCTGGTGCCATTAGTGGACTCTAAAGGATTAGGGGAATTATGGCGATGCCGATGTTCCTTGGTAGTTGCTGTGCGCAAATAGATACTCGGCTCTGCTTTTTGTCATCCGTTAAGACCATCAAGACGATTTAAGCGTAGTTCTTTCATGTTACCAAAATTTCAGTGATAAAGGTATGCACTGTTATTTTATCAATTCAATTATGATCTGCGTTCGTCCATATCACTATCATGATATCATTTGTCCCCCTAACCAATGGTCTGAATTCAGCACTTCACGCACACAGTAGTATCAATAGTTGCATTGGAAGTAATACACAGTAGAATGAGTCGTTACATTGGAAGCGTCACACTGTGCACATAGGTAAAACATGGACATGGTGGCATATCATTTGAATACATCCTCCTAATTCTGCTAGCCCTTTGAAGTTCGAATATTTCGCTCATAGTTATAAATTCGCATTTTACAAACATTCCTGCATCCAAAACTATAGTTTAAAGGGTCAAAAATGCGTCAACAAATGACTAGGAAATTAACCCCCGAGAGAATGGATGTTCTTTACACAATTACGATATATCATGATAAATTCGTAAAGAGTGAGATTTCCATCTCTAGTTTCTGAAATCCAAAATTAATATGATCCTATCCGATGGCAAAACCTTATTTTTACTTGACACATTACTTTCAAAATTTTTGGAGGCTTCATTACTAATTAGGATATTCTATGTCATAGGTGGAAGACAATTTTATTATTCAGAAATGAGGTTTAGTTCAACGTGTTTAAGAGGATTACGTTGACGGCCGGCCGGAAAATCAACTTCTGTTTATTAAATATATTCTAACAAAGAACTTCTTTCTTCTCATTACGTTACGCTTTGTAACATTTGTAGTAAATTAATTTGCATAGCTTTAACAAAGTTGAGAACTTGTAATCATAAATCGGTCATTAAATCTGTGTTTCATATGAACTTATATATATAATTGGTAAAAATCTTCCGATATTAGTTGTTTGGTTTTGTTGGGGAGACGACCGACAGCTAAGGTCATTTGCGCTATTAGGAATGGGTGGGAAAGGAAGGGTGGAGAGAAACCCGGCGTCGGCCTACTCTTGTCGAAAAGCGCCAAGGGGTACGCAGCTTAATGTCCCATCCGACGGACGTCGTACTCACTCAAAGTGCTCTCCACGAACCAAATCAAGTAGGGATCGGGATACCAAAGAAAAATGTTGTCTCCAGGTTTTGAACCCGGGCTCCCTCAGTGGAAAACCCTGTACGCTAGCTACCGTACCATCCCTATCCCTATCCACTTAGTTTATAAAGTCCTTTACGCAACAGCTGCCTCCATTTAGTTCGCCTGTGGTTATTAACATTTTCTTCATTCTGTGGTTTTATTATAATTTTCTGTGGCGCATTTCATACCATTATTTTTGGAATGCCCGTCCCTGGGTTTACATACATCGTCTTCTACCTCTCCATATCTTCAGTTACGGAGTTTTTTTTGTTCGCAGTAAAATAAATGAGTGGCCCAAGGAGGAATGTCGAGTAATGTTGACAGAGAAGGGGATGATTCGATTGGGCATGATTCATATTCTTCAGGCATTAGAATTTCCATTGTGAATTACGTTCAAATTTACACCGTATAAGTTTTTCTCTGATTTATCCTTCAATGAATAACAAAATCATAAAACAGAACGATATTCACTTTTCAGAAGGCCTCTTTAATTGACTCGCTGGGCAGATCGCTAGCAATAAAATGACATCTTTGAGAATATTTGAAATCTCAAGTAGGGATCTGGATACCACTGCAAAATATTTGTCTCCAGAATATAAACCCGGGCCTTCGCGGTGGGAAGCCTGTACGTTAGCCTCCCTATCCCTCAATATTAAAGATTAAACATCCTAATGGTGTATACACAATGATCTTATCGTCCGTGAAAATCTAATCTTCGACGGAAGTGTGTTTAAGCATTGTTATCATTAGATTACTCTGAAATTCAATGAGGTAGTACTGTAATGCACATGGTGAAATCCAGCTCCCAGTTCACACTACCTAATGGGTAGTGGAATCTCCGGTGCATCTACTGCCTGAGCTATCCCTAGGTATGAGGGAGTTCTGGGCACGCTATAATAGGGAATTTTATTAAAAGCAAGTACAAACTAATGAAATGGTTCTGCTTTTGAGTGTTGTAAAAATACTTGATGGCATTCAATCGGTTCCGCACGAATGTCGGGAGGAATGGATAAGATCGTTAAATGGCAGAAGAGGAAGAAAAGAAGAACATATTTCATTGCTTTTTAGGTTCCTATAGTGGCTCAATGATTAAAAGTTTTTACGATTTAGTGGTACCACTCGGCATACGCGTACGGAAAGACGAGGTGAGACACGATTCTCGGGATTCCATACCTTGCTGTTATAAGGGTCCCTTACTGAAGTGCGTTTGTGAAATGCCTGCAGAAGCCGAATAAGTGACATTATGTTGAGAAGCAACTGTTTTATCATAAATAGTTTCCGCGATGCTCAAGTTCTTACATAATTTTCAATCGTACTAGTGGTGGGTTGAATGCTACCTCAACTTCGTCCGAATAGATGTTAGAACTACGGTGTAAGAAACGGTATCAAATATAAGAGGTAGTGATTTGGAACAATTCGTAGGTGGAAATGCTGAAGATGAGACTCAATTGCCACGTGATCTCGTGGAATTAGTTTTAATTGTTCTATTATGCCTATCATATAAAATAATGCCTTACCCCAGTATCATTTGTTGAAGTGCAATGTTAGTATGTCCTTGTACGAGAGTGAGTCACATTCATTGAACGTCCCATAAAATGTCCATACATTTTTAATGGACGGTCATATTTACTCCCATTCACCAAACTTTAAGAAGCTAGAAACAGAATAGCAGATATGTAACGTATTTTATCCTCTATTTCCTGTTAAAGCCTTAGCTCCTGTATAAAATTCAATTTTTCCATTTTGCAAAAAAGGGAACATATTGCTAAATGATACCATGTGATGACTGACGCTGAAATTTTCTCAGGAACCCAGTGAAAGGTGAGGATGACTAAAAGAAAACCTTTTCCGATATTTTTATTGCCACCTCTTTGATTGTCTATGGAGTAATTAAACGATTCATAACATTATCACATGAATATTATGCTCCATTCTGATGTCTTTCTTTCCCACTCATCTGCAAATCTACCAATTCCAGATTATCTTAAATGAATAGTCCTGTAAAGAGTTGAAAATATTCAGCTGCATTTGAGAATGATGATGCTATTACTGTGTAGCCATTGTTTCCGTTTAGCCATGTGCAGCCGATTTCTCGTTTGGGTCGGCCTAAGAAGCGAAACTATGAAAATGGTGTCTTTTCTAGACTGTATGGACTCATAGACCAAAGCTATTCTCACCACCGTATAGCCACGGCTCACGATACAAAATTGGATGCAAATTCGCTTGTATGAAAACTTAGCTTCCCAAGACTAGTTCGCACCGCGGGCACGGCGGCGCACCAATTGCCTCCAAATCACCCAACCGCTACGGCCGAATCAGTCCTCCGGCCCAACTTCTAGTCTCTTTCCCTCGAAATCCCCAATCCCAGCCCTCGGCGTCTGCATCCTCCTCTAATCCTTTAGTTGGTCCCTGACGGTAGGATTCTCCATTGCCATCGCTGCGCGATGGATCCATCCGCTCCCTCCCGTTCTCCACTCCTCAACCCTCACGCCAACCTACCTGCTGCGGATCCCCGTCCACCTATCATATACCTCTACGTCCCACTCCAACCCATCTGAACACCCCCTTAAGAGTCCCAACCTAGCTCTTGCTCCAACCCCCCCCCCCAAAAGCCCTCGGATCAGAGCCCTCTCCTTCATTCCATCCCACCTAATTGGGCTAATATCCGCACATGAGATTCTCGATCGCATTAAAAGAAGTACCCTCAAGAGGGAATTTGTCGGTGATCTGGGGACGTAGAAACTGAAGTGGACGACGGAGAGGAGGCGGAAGGGAATGTAGAATAGTCTTTTCTCGTGAGTCGTTAACTGGGGGGTGAGATATTATCTTTCGTTAGATGAAAATATTAAGTGGGGATTGCTGCGCGAATTCCCCTTCAAGTTTAATATATTTCACAGATTTCTAAAAAAATTAGGTTTATGGTGAATTTTGATTGTATAATAACGCTTGTTTTGTAGTCATTTATCTTTCCTGAGTATACACTATTTCGTTTAAAAAAGTATTCGAAAGAATTCACGAATGCCAAACACCGTAGTGTAAATTTTGGTTTTGGTATGGCACTCAGTTTTTATCAATCACATATATTTTTTTCTTTTATATTTTATCTTAAAAATATGTAATATTGTGCAGAAACCTCATTTCATTCAGCAAATATACTACGTAAAATATGAAAAATATTTTTAAATAAATAAAAAAGTCTGTTTTCCAAATGGAACATTATTAGATGAGAAAGTTAAAGGTTTCTCATCCAAAAATATTGATAGTTATGTGATAATCGGTGAAGATTTCAATATCCTTTCTATTGATTCGAGCACATATAGTTTAAAAATGGGGGTAGAGACAAAGATACCTACGAGTCGCCACTGAATTCCTTTACGTTTATCTCCTTCCATCAACTTTTACTCCGTCAAATAGAGGCAATATGATTCTTGATTTGTTAGCAACAAACATACCCAAAAATCTCCCCACTAGAGAAATTTTAAAAGGAATTAGTGACCACAGGGTAGTAAACGCTAAGTTTTCGCTACATGGGATCATAAATAAAGACCTAACAGATCAATTTTTACTTTTAAATAATGGGAGGACAATGGTCTAAAATGTGTACTGCTGAGCTAATTTCCAAATTTTATGAAAGCTAGTAACCACCAATAGTGAATTACTAGTACGTTACTAGTGATGACTGTAAATAAGTTACTAATGATACGTGCAACAACTTCCTTCAGATCACGCGCAGAGTAATCCACAAGTTCATTCCCAGTAAATTAAGAAAAGGTAACATGGAACCTAGATGGTTCAAAGCGGATGTTAGAAAAGCAATGCGAAGTCAAAGGCCATCCCACGCTATGATGAAAAATACAAGGAATGATATCTCTAGCGACAAAAATAATGAGATGACTTATGATTACAAGATATCAAGCTGAATGCCTAGAAGCAATTTCGGAATACGTTAAGGGAACTCAAAAATAAAATATTAGCGGAAAATTTAACAGAGAACCCGTAAACTTTTTGGCCTTCGTCAGAGATGATCAGGGAAATAAATAAACTGTTGAATCACTCAAAAATGATAAAGGTGAAAGAGTAACCAGTAGTTTGGAAAAGGTTAACTTATAAAATTTCTTCTTTCAAAGCGTCTTAAACGATTTCTTACCGAATATCTCCGATAGCGTACCGACTCTTTCAAGGCAACCAATACACAAAATGGAGATGTCATGTAATGGAATACAACTTTCACTGAAAAACATTGGCCTAATATCTCCTTCAGGCTCCTTCAAATGCTGGCTCGTTTATTTAAGGAAACAGCATCAGAAACTGCAACGTGTTAAGAAATTAAACGAGACAAGGAGAAGCACAGCAATTACAGACCTTTTACCCTCACGTCTATTTCATACAAAATTATGGGACATATAGATGATCGCTCGTTTATAAATCACCTTAATAGTAGGGGGTAAACAAAGAAGTCAGCAAGGTTTTCAAAAGGTTTCTGTGAGACGCAACTTGCCCTTTTTTCATGATTTCCTTATTTCGGGAGAGAGCAATGTTCCAGTAGACACGTTCCAATAGATTTTAAAACAAGCTTCCTACAAATTTCCTTATAACTAATACAAAGCTACAGATAATAGTATTTTGGTTTAGATAAAAGAATACCTGATATATGGGGCACAATCAGTATTCATAGATGGAACTCGATTAAATGCAGTAACAATTATTCCAGGTGATCCCCAGGGCACTGTTATTGGACCTTTTTTATTTCTACTTTACATTAACGACATTTATGCTCTAGTTACTAGTAAAATACGGTTATCTTACGACGATCCAGCGGTTTTCCGCAATATCCGTAATCTTGAAGACACAGCAGCTTTATCAAATGACCTTAATTCTATACAACGCTGGTGCGTGGCTTGGCAATTAGATTAAAACTTGAAATAGGGCGTAGTGATGAATTTTCTGAAAAAGAGCAATTACCTAAGCAAATGTCTCCTTCATCAGGAACACCGACATGGCATGAATAGACTCGATAAAATGCTTAGGTGATAACTTAACTCGCGTCCTCCTCTAGGTGAAACACGTATGGGAAATATGTGGACTAACTAAAAAAAAATTCTGCTTTCTTATAAGAGGACTGGATGGAAATAAAGAAGAGAGGTCTTATTTTTCGCTGATTAGGCCTTATTTGGAATACAGTGAATCTATATGGGATTCACACATATTGGATTATTTGCCAAATTCAATCGCGAGCAGCAGAGAAGAGATAGACTTGCACAATGTTGTTATAATAAACTTAACAGTGAATCCAAACTTTTTGAGTAACTAGGCGGTGAATCACTGAAAGAGCAAAGGTTAAGTTACTGATTAAATGTCTTCCAAACATTGGAACGATGTCTTTATAACAGTGATGTTTTAATGTATTATTGCCCCCGTCGTTCTACGGTAGGAGAGATCATACCTATAAAATTAGAGAAATTTAGTGTAGAACAGATCGATTTAAGATTTCATTTTTTCCACAAATAATGGATCAAAATAGCATTGTCTGACCGCGGTAGAGGAAAAATTCGGATCAAAATTAGTCTCTTATGAATTCACCTCCTTTCACAAATTCTAGTGGCGGCTTTAAGCCGCCTCTAGAATTTGAAGCCGCCAATTTGTAAGGAAAATAAAGTTCGCTGCCAATAAATTGACCAAGCAAACAAAATGGTGTTGAGATCCTCGCTGTATTTCAACAATTTTCTACCTAGCCACAGTTTCAAGTAATGGAAGATAAAATATTAGTAGCCGGTTGACAGGTCGGGGCAAAATTCTTTGTATTGTTCGCTAGGAGTTTTCGGTACCCATCTTACACACTCGGTACACAGTTTTTGATATCCGAGTTGTTCCTTAGAGCTCGTGTAAATAGTGATGCGTCTAACTGGAGTAAGTATATCATCTGGAGCATTAATCTTTAAACTTCAAGAAGAATGCAGTTCTAGGTCCACTCGCTGAATGATATAGCGGTCTGGATATTGGGCCTTCCACTCCGCACTTCATTGAAAACACTTGTGTGGACATTTTTGATGAGTCGACACCATTGACTAAGCTTCTCTTCACGCAGTACTCTAAGTCCATACACTAGGCACAACACCTGATAATTTTGGGCAGCTGATTATAATTTTATGCCCCAAAATAGGCCCATAGCACGTCATTTAAAACTGACTGGAACAAGGACAGTTGTTAACATTGTTATCTGTGTTCCCCGAGAGGAAAAAGACTGCTGAAACAGAACAACATATTCACTGGCTTTGGAATAAATCAATAGATGACACTGCGTACGGACAACCTTTTTTTTGGCTCATGAATATTTAAATATGAGAAAACTTTTTTTCTTTTTTATTATGTCTCTTAATGTGGGGATTTAGTGCTGTTTATTTATGCTCACTAAAGTTCACTTGTTTTATTTTGAAGGTACAAGGTGTAGACCATTTTATTTTTGAAACAAAGAGAGTAACTTAGGAATCCCACCAACACCTTATTTAGAACACGACCTAGGTTTTGACGTTGTTCGTCATTATCAAGTGGTCCTCACAGAAGCACACTTTGTATAAAAACCGTCAGAACAGGGGAGGGAGGCAAGCAGGTAAGGAGGCAGTAGTGAAGCAACCGACAGCTGAGTTCACTTGCGTCATTAGGGATGGACAGGAAAGGATGAGAGGTGGAGAGAAACCCGGCGGCGCCAAAGAAAGGCGCCGAGGGGTCCGCAGCTTAAGATCCCATCCAACGTACAGCGTACCAACTCAATGTGTTCTCCAGGAAGCACGTCAAGTAGGGATCGGTGTACCAGAGAAAAATATCTGTCGTCTTCAGGATTCGAACCCTGGCACACTCGGTGGAAAGCCAGTACGTTAGCCACCGCACCATCCGATATTCCGCATGGGATGGGATTTGGCCAAAGTGAAAGAAGTGTGGAGGGGTACAAAGGTTAAAATATAAATGAGAGGGAAGGGGAAGTATAACTCTCGGTGTCAATCGTCGGCTGTAAATGGAGGTTTATTGGGGAGCGGGAAATCCCTTGTGGGAATCACTGGACATGAAAGAGTGGTAGATCCAGGAGGGGGGAATGGGAGGGATACAGAAACTCGTTAGTAAGTTCATCCTTGCAATGGACACATTTTAAAATTTCTTTTTGCTTTATTGCATGAAGTCTATTGCTTTTATTTTCAAAATGGAAAATTTAAGTCTCAAATCACTTTTGATTACGTGCAATAAGGTGCCTTAAAAGAAGAGAGGTTAATGTCCTATACTTCATAAAATATTTGTGCTCCTTAATTATTTAAACTTCCGCCCTATTTTCCCAAATTATATGTGGAACACTACGATTCATTCTGATCACGTTAATTCATACACACCATTCGTATCGCCTTTGGAGACTGTATTCAACCTTTGAGATCAGAACATCCATCCCTCTTAAAATAATATGACATCTCTCATTGCAAAGCGTGTTATCAAACGTGACTACAACAATAAAATTTAAGATTGTAGTTCTCCAATTCAAAAATTAAGGCAATAGAGTTGATGCATTGGAGCAATTAGAAATTTTAAACTTTGTCCGTAGGAAGGATGAACTTGCTAACAAAATGATGTACCCCTCCCAGTCTCACCTCCTGTAATCACCACTCTTGCGCGTCCAGTGCTCCCCATATGGAGTATCGCGTTCCTAAAAAAGCCTCCATTAACTCTATAATTGACACCAGTCTTCCACTTTCTCTATTGAACCAGTAAATAATAAACACATTCTGAAAGTCAGTGAAGAAGGTTTAGAATCTCAAAAAGGATATTTCAGTATTGATCCAGTTTAAATCTTACAAAGCTTCGGCGAGAATTATCTTAACGTAAAACAACCCATTTGATGAGAAAGGCTGAGAGTTACGGATAAATTCGCATTTGAAGTTACGATTCATGTATGGACTCAACCCCTACTTCTGACAATACCGCTGATATTCAGGATCCATTTGTTAGTAGAATTAGAATAGTACATTACAGTAAAATTTTGATTTAGCACTACGTACGATCTAGCGCATTTGGTAAGAGTTGCAGATACTCCTCAAATTTCCTTTCAACCCTAAGCTAAATCATGACATGTGAATACCAAAAAGGCATAACTTTGGGAGTGACCTTGTTTACACCTATTTAATCGGTACTTCAAATGCGAAGCGGAAATGTTAATCGATATTAGAGGTAACACTGCTGCATGTGATATTATGGGTGGTCATTCCTGTGAGTTGGATGTTTGATACTCCAAGGGCGAATCACCAAAGCACACGAAACTATCCGGCATGCCACGATATTTGCACATCGCGGTAGGTATGTATGAAGTAATTATTTTCAATATATATTTCATTTTATCATCATGCATAATAAGTCATGTTATTCATTTCCACCGCATTGTCTACTGCTGCAGTAGTAGGCGTACGGCGAACGATAAACTCATCGCCGTTCATTCGTACGTCTGAACTAAAGCCCAGCAAAATCAAAGCTTTTGAGCACAATTTGCTCCAAAATCTGGCAGTGGTTGTAAACTTCCACCGGTCTCTTTCTGCTCGGTTACACCCTCTCCACCTCTCCTGTATTCGTCTTTTATGTCGGTTCGAATCCCATCTACATCTACTCAATTCCCCGCAAGCCGTCGCAAGGGCGTGTGGGGGGCGGTGTTAAGGCACCACCCGTAATTTAAAAAGAAAAAAAACGCATTCAAAAGCCGCAAATTTATGGTCCACAAACCAAACATGGCAAAAATGCATGCAAGAACCCATTCACCCCACACACATACAAACCCACAAATTACCAACAAACATACACATGCACCTACATTTAAACTTAATATCTTTGAATTTTTTATTTTGTTCCGACTTGCAACTTAACTGTTTTTAATATTTCTAAAGGGATTTCAGTTTCTTACTAATACCATTTCTGGTTGTGCTGAGAAAGAGTGAGTATTTGAATATATCTCTATTGGAATCAATCTCCCTAATTTATCTTTGCTGTCTGATCTACCTAAGTAGAGTGGGGCCATTATAATACCTTTAGTGTCATCATTAAGCTCGCTGGTTCTGAATCTTTCCAGAAGTCTAAGTCTCGCTTTTTCTCTTCGTATATAAAGGTGCTCCCAGCCTAAATCCACTAAGAGACCAGTCACACTTGTTTTTAGTATAAATATTTTTAACGAATATGGCACATTTTCACTGGACTTGATCTAATTCTTTTTGCCACATTTTCTCCCAAGGATCCCATATACTTGCGGCATTTTCCATGTGTAGTCTATGTAGGGCAAAATGACACCTCTCTTTAACTTTATCGTTACATTTCCCTACCACCCGTTTAAAGAAGCCCAGATTCTTTAAAGCGGATCCGTATATTGTCCTGATATGTGCTACCCATGAAAGACGTGGTGATAGAACTACCCTCAAATATTTTACTTGTTTGGCCGAAGTTAGTACTGAACCCTCTATTTCGTAGATTATGTCCTGTTCGCCCCTTCCTTTGCTCCAAAATTTCAAATCTGCGCATTTGTCTATATTATGCATTAATCCCCATTTCTTGCACCAAGGCGAGATTGTGTCTAAGTCTCTAGAACGTAGCTCGCGATCTAGTTGGCTACTTATTTCCCTGTATGCCACTGTGTCATCAGCAAATAACCTGAGATTGCTACTAACGTGTGCGCTTGAGTCATTAGTGTATAATAATAACAGAACAGACCCTAATACACTTTCCTGGGGGACATCTGAAGCTATATCTCTATCCATTGGGCACAACCCTTCGATGACTAATATATGTTTACAACTTGACAAGTAGTCTAATCCAATTAATAATTTTCTCATTGATTCCATGGCATCTAAGTGTGTGTAACAATATATTGTTTGGTACTTTATCAAAGGCTTTTTTCAAATCGTGGAATACTGCAACGACTTGTGTGTTGTTCCTATAGCCGCATTCCTTTCTTATGTGCCATTATGTGAGTTGATGTCGGGGACGATGAGTAGGGAGGAAAAGAAAAGACTCGTAAAAACTTCGATATTGAGCGTAGCTCTGCCCGGTGCGGAAACGTGGTCAATAGGAGGAACAGTCGTCCTTCTTCCAATGATTACCATCCCAACTCCATAAGAATTTCAGGAACGCTTTTCATTTTACGTAACAGTTTTTTACGAAACGAGCTGCCCGGCGTTGGACCTTCTCAATTTCCCGAATGAGGCCTTTTTCACTCGGATCCCATACGCTACACGCATATTTTAAATGGGGCCTTACAAGAGCGTGTTAACAACGTTCCTTGACCTTGGAGTCACTTCTGCCTCCAACTGAACTGACTTTCATTCATACCTCCAGTTCTCCCCATGCCCCTTTAATCATTTCCTCCATATACATTGAAAACCACCGATGATAATGGGCAAACCTGACTTACACCTCTTCCCAACACTGCCCATCCGGACTCTCAGTTCCCCACTCGCACATGGGTAGTCTGAAATAAGTACAGATTGTGGATCAATCTCCTATCCCTCCAATCCATTTCTATTTTCTTCGGTACACACATTTGTTTTTCCCAATTCACTCTATCAAACGATTTTTCGAAATCCAAGAAACAGACAAATACATCCTGAATGTATTTTATGTTCCTTTAAATTAGTAGTCTCATTGCTGCAATGGCATCACGCGTACCTCTTCCCTTCCTAAACCCAAACTGATCATCCTCTATGTAATCATTTGCCTTACTCCCTATCCTTTTATAGATGATCCTGAGAATAATTTAAGCTGCGTGAGATATCAAGCTTATAGTTCTGTAATCATCACATGACATAGCCTTTACCTTTTTCGGAATAGGAAATATCACTGATCCCACAGTCTTCCGGCCAGATCCATTTCTCATAGAGACTACGAATCAGTTCATATAGAGCCTTCCTCCAAAATTTTCCTAAACATTTTAGTAGTTCCGCCGGAATGTTGTCTATCCCCATGGCCTCGTTTGGTTTCATCTACCTTGATGCCCTATCTATCTTCTTCTATTATTCTATATAATCTTATAGTATTCCTGGTCGTAAGCTATCTTCCTTAACGTCATGTTTCTTTTCTATGCCTAACATTTTGCCGTAAGTCCTTTACCATACAGTGCTTCCATGCATTCATTCCTTATCTGTTGAATCTCTTCTTTGTCAATTATTATCTTAACCGTCTTATCTCTAACTTTCAACACAAGTCCACCCTTACTATTATCCGATAGTGATATAACCATTCTGTTTAGCGCACCAATTTCACCCTTATACTGTACATACTCGTACATCTCTATATATAGATTCACATGCTTTTTTTGCTTAATTTGTGGCCCGTCTCCATTTATTACTCCTTGTACTTCCTTTTGCCTAACAGCTTTTTTACATTCCTCCATTTTCTTCTCACATCCACTATATTAATCATCTCATCCGTGACCTATGTTTTCCTTATCATTTTCTCGTTGACGATTCCTATATTGTCATTTGCAGCTTTCGATACTGCAGCTTTCGATATTCGCTTTCTTGATACTTTCCCATTTTTCTTCGATGGTTCTCAGCTCTATAGCATCATGTATAATTGTCTCTAAAACCTTCTGATACTCCTTCCTTGTTAATCCATTTAATGCTTCTGAATTCCATTTGCTAACCTACCGCTGCTAATCTATCTTTTTAAAATTGACGCTTCATTTCATAACAAATAAATTATGACCACAGTCACCATCCGCTCCCTAGCTATGCGAATTTATTGAACGCACTGTTTAGCGAATTTAGCGAACACACTGCACCTAAACCTGAGCCTAAGAGTAACATAATCTAACTTATATTTTTCTAAGTCACTTGGCATTTTTCATGTAAAGCTACGCCCTTTCTTGTGCCTAAGCCATGTGTTGGTGAAGACTAACCTATATCTCCTCCATAACTTAATTGCTTTCTCCCCGCGGTCATTCCTCGTGCCTAAAACGTAGTCCCCCACCTCCTCACCATCTCTCCCTTCGCCTACGTTGGCGCTCCAATCCCGTATCACTATCAAATGTTTCCCTACAGGAACATCCGCGGTTATATTTTCTTACTTATCGTGTATTCTATCGACATCTTCCGCCTCGTGGTTGCTTGGTGGCATGGATACCTGAAAATGATCAAGTTCGTCGGTTCTGCTTTAACCTCTACTCGTAATACTCTAACTCATGCTTGTTTTATGTTGACCACACTGATTCCTACCTCTTAAATTAATATAATCGCCACCCCTCGTTGGCTTTCCCCGCCACTGTATATTATTTTATAATATTACTCCAGTAATCCATACTATCCTTCCTTGTCACCTCGCATAGACCTAAAATAATTATGCTTCCCCTTTCCAACTTCCGCTTCATATTCTCTAATTTCCAGTCCTCAATATTTTTCAAACATTCCACATTGTTTTTCTAACTAATTTTGTCTTCTTCTTCTGCGTTTTCTGTCCTGCTGCTGTCGATTTTTCCCTGTATGGGCTTCGTGGGATTAAGACAGCGGAAGCCTGTCCTCTCCCACTGCCGGACACGACACACCGGCCGCTTGGGCCACGTCCCGCATTTGCTAGGACACATTTTTTCTCTTGTGATGTGCATCGTGTGTTCCTAAAAATATGGGCTTGAGAAAAGTGTACGCGAAGTTGGTGCCGCAAGTGGTCCGGAACAAACAAAAGGAAACTCGCACGCGGATTTGTCAAAAGTTCCTAAACATTTGACTAAGGATCAAAATTTTTTCTGCCAGATTCACCAGAATGCTTCCCCTCCCCACGCCTTAAATCCGGGCTGGAAGTACGTCATCACGGTTAGCTATCAGCAATACCATAAAATGTGACAAGAGAGCTTGGATGCATTTCAGGCGCTGGCTTCCACAGGCGTATCAGGTGTAGAAAACCATCTGGACGCGGTGCGTGAACGTTCTATGACTAGGTTGAAGACTTTTGAGTGATTGTATCAATTCTGGCAATAATTTTATAAATCGAAGCCATCAATATATATTTGATTTTATAATGACCAGTTATATATATATATATATATATATATATATATATATATATATATATATATATATATATACATATTTATATATATATTCACACAAACATAAAAAATATTCAACACACAGAAACATAAAGAAAGGACACTCACAGTATGTATTGACGTTTCGACGGCTCGACCGTCTTCATCATAATGGCGTTCTCGGGGAAGAGCGGAGAGGACATGTGCAGGGGAAGGGTGAGGGGAGTAGAGGTAAGGGGCCAATAGGAAGCGGACAAGGTGGGGGAGGGGAAATATAGGCATACTTGGATGAAATTAGTGGGCTTGGTTCAGCAAGGGGGTTTAAAAGACTGGAGCACCCAGATGTGCGCCATCTCGCGGGTTCTCAACTGTATGCTGTTAACGGAATTGGGAAAAGGCTTCAATCACCGAAACAGAAAAGCAGTCATCAAAAGAATGGTTGTGGGAAGCAGTGTGAGTAGTTATTAATTCGGAGTTATTCAAACTTGGACAAGTACGAATAAAATATGAATATTTAAAAAGAACACTAGCACTGTAAACAAAAAATACCGGGACCGTTAAACTTGTATGGCACCAAATAATAATTAAAAATAACAACAATAATATTTTTAAATATTAAAAAATAAATAAATGGAATAATAATAAATAATAGTAATAAATTTAAATAAATAAATAATAATAATGAAATTTATAAGTTAAAAAATTAAATTAAAAAAACCATACACACAAATTCGAAACAAATAATAAAATAAATAAATAATAATTATAAAATAAATAAAAAATTAATAAAACAAACTTACAACCACTCTATCACTAGGGTGAGTTACAAAATAACTTTCACTCTCGTGAGTAGCATTCACACACACACCCTCAGGGTTTGCAAGGACCCCTCCTATGTCACTGACCCGTCAGTAAGACAAAAAAATGAAAATTATTAAAGGATGTAAAAAAGAAATCAACTTACGTGAATACACAGTCACTCAATCACTCAGGTAAGCTCGAAAACATTGACCTTTGTGATTCACATATACTCACACGTTCAGGGTTTACCAGAATTCCTCCTAGGCCAGGGACCCGCCAATCACACGAAAATAACTAAACGGAAAATAAGGGAGTTCGGTACAAACGCAGTCACTCAATCACTCAGGTGTATCGGACCTTTGTGAAACGCACGCACTCACCATTCAGGGTTTATCATGATTCCCCCTAGGTCAGGGACCCACCAATCACACGAAAATAACTAAACGGGAAATAAAGGACTTCGGTAAAAACGCAATCACTCAATCACTCAGGTGTATCGGACCTTTGTGAAACGCACGAACTCACCCATTCAGGGTTTACCAGGATTCCTCCTAGGTCAGGGACCAGCCAATCACACGAAAATAACTAAACGGAAATAAGGGACTTCGGTAAAAACGCATTCACTCAACCAGTCAGATGTATCCGATCTTTGTGAAACGCACGCACTCACTCATTCAGGGTTTACAAGGATTCCTCCTATTGCAGGGACCCGTCAGTCACACAAACAAAATTAAAGAACTAAAATTGAGGGTAGGTAAGTGCCTGAGAAAACCTTACACCAGGTGTTTCGCCTGCAAAGCAGGCCTCTTCAGAGAAGAATGAGAATTCTGTTGGGGAGGTTTGAAAGAATGGCTCATTGGGAGGGAGAGGGGGTGTTGGGAAAACCTCGTGATTGGACAAAAGAGAGGGAGAATAGATCGTCCAATGGGTATTGTGGGTTAAGTGGAGGTGGGGGAGGAAGAGTACAGCGAAGTATAACAGTGGCTAAGGAAGAGGGGAAGTTTTGGCGGTTGGTTTGATAATAGGAAGGGGGGGGTTTCGAAAAGGACAAAGAAACACTTAGTCATGTCACACGCCCTACCAAACTCAGGGCATCAACCTATAAAGTCATCATCAGTTAATGACAACCCTGCCAACCGAAACCCCGGCCGTGTCTAATACAATGTATATAGAACTAAGTATTTCTTTTCCGATATGAATCGCTTTCACAAAGTGACGCCTCAAAAACATTCTATTCAGGGGGGTGGAAGAAGTTTGGAGGAGGTAGAGAAGGGGAAGAAAAAGTGAGTTAAATGCGTTAGCACAGAGAAAATAGGCAAGATGCAATGGGCCCTTGGTCGCTATCCATGGTGTCTATACTGTTCTTTTTGATGTGGATGCATTCGTAATAGTCCAGCAAGTAGTCTGGGGCATGTTTTAGTAGTAGTACAAGTAGTTTTATGTCGTCAATTGTGATGTTATGTCACTGACATAGGAGGGATCCTTGCAAACCCTGAGTGTGTGTGTGAATGTTATTCGCGAGAGTGAAAGTTATTTCCTAACTCACCCTAGTGATCGAGTGGTTGTAAGTTTGTTTTATTATTTTTTATTTATTTTATTATTATTTTATTTCTTTAATTATTTGATTCGGATTTGTGTGTGTGAGATGTTTTTTAATTTAATTTTCTTTAATTATAAATTTCATTATTATCATTTATTTATTTAAATTTATTATTATTATTTATTATTATTCCATTTATTTGTTTTTTAATATTTATTACTATTCTTATTTTTTATTATTATTTGGTGCCATTCAAGTTTACGGTCCCGGTATTTTTTTGTTTACATTGATTCACGACCGTAGCTACGTTCCTTGTATATTTAAATTGAACACTAGCACGTTATTTCTTAATAATTTTGGGAGAATTTAGCTCTGTCTTCCTCAAGAGATACCGTAGTACCCTACTTAGTAGTTCTGTATATACTCAGCGCGGCGGAGCTAAATTCCGTCAAAACTATTAGGAAATAACGTGTGAGTGTTCATTTTATGTGTCCTTATATTGTTTATTGTAGTCCAAGTTTTACATACTATATATATACATATACATGGTTCGTCCGGAAAAGAATTTTACTGATTTTTTCCCGCCACTCCAGGCGCGCCCAGCACCGCTCTGACGGGCTGCGGTTGGAGGGGGGTATGTTGGCAAGCGACGCTGTAAAACGCAGTCGGCTCTGAGCTGTGGTGTAGTGAGGAGCTCTGTTAACGCGAACCTCCACGCTCGACCCACGTCACGGAACGCGATGCCGAAGTTTTTGGAGCAGCGTTATTCCATCAAATTTGCGGTAAAGCTTGGGAAATCGTCTACCGAAACACACGGTATGATTAACCAGGCTTACGGGGAGTCAGCCATGTCCAGAAACATGATCTTTCGGTGGCACAAGATGTTCGTGGAGGGCACAGAAGAGGTCGACGACGAACCACGACCTGGACGCCCATCAACGACACTCACCGACGAAAATGTGGGAAAAGTTCGCGAAGTACTGAACTCTGATCGTCGTCTTAGTGTTCGGATGATAGCAGAGCAGTGTAATGTGCCAAAAACAATAGTGCACGAGATTATTAGGGACCAATTACAAATGCGAAAAATTTGTGCAAAGTTGGTGCCGAAAGTGCTCAGTGATAATCAAAGACTCAATCGTTTGGAAATCGCGACACAACTTGCGGATCACTGCAAAAATGATTCACATTTTTTAGAGAACGTTTCTGTTCCCGAAGATAAAGAGGAGTTTAAAAGGAACGCGATACGGGACTTTGGACGCCGTCAAAGAGGCCGTGACGACGTGTCTTCTAGAGGTTCCCGATGATGCCTTCGCGGGAGCGTTCCAGGAATGGGAACGCCGCTGGAACAAGTGTATCGACTCACAAGGGTCCTATTTTGAGGAATATTAGCTTAAGATATGTAAAAGTGTAATATTTTTTTTTCCTTAGCTCATTACACTTATTTTCCGGACGAACCCTGTATAAACGTAGATATCCCTAGAGGAAAAACATAGAGAAACGCTTACAAATGAAACAAAAACGTAGTGAAAAGTAAGATAAGAATGTTCGCGGATGACACAGGGATTTATCGGGAGATATCCGTGGATGAGGATCGTTTAATTCTAGCACGTGATTTAGATCGCATTAATGAATGGTGTTCAAAATTGGGGTTGCCTTTAAATCTAAATAAATGTTCGGTGGTGAATTTCTT
Source organism: Hetaerina titia (assembly GCA_037158775.1). Classification (NCBI taxonomy): domain Eukaryota; kingdom Metazoa; phylum Arthropoda; class Insecta; order Odonata; family Calopterygidae; genus Hetaerina; species Hetaerina titia. The sequence goes on along the minus strand of CM073779.1, from coordinate 63,803,927 downwards.
TAAAAGATCCACGGGATTCTTTTACACATTTGCTGGAGTTGACCTTGAAGTAGTTCATACGGTGAAATACCTAGGTGTCTCATTCTATTAAGACTTAACTTAGGGGATCCATATTCATAAAGTCTGCGGGCAAGCATACAAAAAATTAGGATTTATTTGATGCATTGCCGGCAGAAGTGACTCCAAGGTCAAGGAACGTTGTTATCACGCTCTTGTAACGCCCCATTTAGAATATGCATGTATCGTATGGGATCTGTGTGAAAAAGGCCTCATTCGGGAAATTGAGAAGGGCTAATGCCGGGCAGCTCGTTTCGTGGAAAACTTTTACGATGAAACGAAAAGCGTCACTGAAATTCTCATGGAGTTGGGATGGGAATCATTGGAAGAAGGACGACTTAATGCTAGGTTGAACTTACTAAATAAATTCTGATCCTCATGTTTCAGCACCGAGGTCATGAAAATTATTCGCACTCCAATATCTTTGGTCGCTTGGATAATGTGTACAAAATTCGGGAAATAGATGCCAGAACTCCTCCTTCCTAAGAATTCCTCCTTCCCACGAACAGTACGGGATAACAACTGTAGGGTTACAGTCGTAGATAACAACAATGCCACTTAATAAAGCTAACAGTTTCAGACATAACTTTGTGGAATTCCTTCATGGTGAGGGTAAAAAAAAGAGAAAAAATAACTATGCACTTCCACACACGTTTAATAAAACACGACCATGGTTTTAGATGCTGCGCATCATCATTAGGTGCACCTCATGATGATACGCAGCATTGAAACCATGGTCGTGTTGTATTAAAAGTTTGTGGAGGTGCATAGTTATTTTTTCTCTTTCCTTTACCCTCAACAATGCCACTTTTCACCCTCAGCGTCTAGGTAACAATTAGTTATGCTCAATTGCATGCACTCTCACTAACCTTCAGTGTGTTGCTGTCAAAATCCTTCCCTCATGACAGCATTGGAATGCCATTAAGTAATCTAGTGCTCTTCACAGTATTGTTTGCTCTGCTTTTGATACCCAAAATTTCCCCTACCATCTCTAGTCTCTCTCCATGGGGGAGCCCTCCTCCTGCCTGCAGCGTTGGGCCACATTCCTCACCTTGGGAAGGAGAGTGTTTTATGTTGCACGTTCTTGTGGTGGTGGAATTTCGCCCCGCTGCTTACTAAAATCTAGCTTCCACGTTCTTGGATAAATTTCTTGCTGCATTCTAAGATACAAATTATTTGTTAGATTATAGTATATGTTATTGCATGCGTGTAAAATGAAAGTAGATATATATGTATTTACATGCGTGTAAAATGATGGGATTTTTCTATGAATGTATGCACTTCTGTGGATTTGGGTTTGCATGTATGTGTTAGTTTTGAATGCGGTTTTTCTTTATTCCTTTTTTTGGCGGTGACCTAACACCCCCCGCCGCACGCCCTTGTGGCGGCTTGCTGGGTATTGTGTAGATGTAGATGTATTCCGAATTTTAGGTGGCAAACTAACATACTCAAGGGGGGGGGGGGAGAACTCTATGCAACTTATCAGTTACTTTCTCTTGGGGACCGCTCTTGGCAACCAAACATTCGGAATTCATATGCAGAATTGTTTTTACTCCCTGGTTCTTATCTAAACGCCTTCTGGTATCTCTCTGATTAAACAGGCCTACAAAAAAATTTTTTTTGGTGCCGGGAATCTTTGTGATGATTTTAACTATATTTGTAGAGCTGAATCCAAATATGAAATCCGTTTTTATTTAACAGCTCTACTTTTTTAGATATGGCACATCTTACGATTAGTTATTTTAATATTTGATATTTTCCGGAAAATAATTTTCAAAGTTAAATAAAACTATAAGTATACTAATTTATAACCACTCTGCGGGGTTCCTTTTATTTTCAATAAACTCTCAATAAGTTTTATGTATATTTCTACATTTTAGGCCAATGAGATAATTATTAATATAATATTCCCATATCATCATGTAGAAGATTTTTTTACGTAAGTAACAACATATCTATATCTTGAAAACTATAGCTGATAGGAAAAAACTAGTGTCATAATTGGATTCAGCACCCCAATTGTTCTTTAAATCATCATTAAAAGCTCCGGCACCAAAGCCACTGTTGGCCTGTGCTATCACTCGCTGGAACTATTTCTGGACCTCTTCTATAAGAAAAAAAACTACAGCAAAAATGCTTCCGTCGAAATTATTATAATTTTCATAAAAACATAGGAAACCGTTATTGGTTAAATGGATGGGGAAAGTAATATGACCAAATCTTCCAAAATAAGTTTATAGTATGCTTGCGAAATGATTTTTCCCCTGAAATACTCTTATATTTCCACGGATAATACATTATGTTTCGGTATCTTAAAGGGTATATCCCATTACTTATAAATCATTCTTCCTTCCTTCATATGGCGTTTCCTTTTATAAATGCGTGTAAAATCTTGCTGTTTCAAATTTCTGGCAACATTAGCCATGGCAAATGTAAGTAAAAACTCTGAGTTTTTTCATATTCATATTCAGAAACTAGAAACCGGGATTATTTCTTAATAGGTTTTAGCGTGCATGTTATACTTATTATTTCGTCAATATTTTGGGGTGATGAACATATAATTTTTACTTTAATCATGTTTTGATGCTTAAGCTTTTGTTTGTGAAAATAAATTTTGTTCAATATTATATTTCGCAAATATACTTTAAGGTTAACTATAAATACTGTTTTTTTTTGTACTCATTTAATTGCGGTACCCATGCAAAATGTATGAAAGTGGACTAATTCGGAAAAACTTTCCAAACATTAATCATAATATGCGATAATATTAATAATAATGATAATTCACCCGAATAAGTGCCTCAGTTTTAGTTTCAAGAGCGTTAAGTTTAAAAAAATAGTTTTCGTAAAAATATGTTTAGTAAAATTATTTCACACCACCCGAATCCTCAAGGTTATATACTGATCATGCAAATCTCCATGCTAACTCGTCCAGAAAATTACCCCGTCAAAGCGTTTCTCCTCAAACACCTAGTCATTTTGGTGCATACGCAGAAAGGACTAATTACTTGTGCTCCAGATTATCCATCTCCGTGTGCCTTCGTTTTATATTGGGTAACATATTAACTGGCACTGTCAGCAGAAAAGAGTTTGATTCCCGCCGCAGGCTGAAAGTGCTGATCACGACCCACCAACGGCCAGATTCCATGGGGAATCACGAAACCCTCACCGCGAAACGTGTGCTTCCCGAACGCTATTCCCCACTCCCGATGCAATTCGAGCCTTGAGGGCCATGCTGCGTGGACGAAGCATCCATGGTATGCTAAACAAGGATGCATAAACATTTCGAAGGTAGTTAACGATGGCGGAGGAACAAACCCAAATCCCAAGGGAAACGGTGAAGAGCATGACGATGGGAGTGATTAATAGTTACTGGTGCGCTGTTACCGGAGGCCACTCTGCTGTTGTGATTATTTATATTGTCAGGGTTAAGTGGATGATTAGGTAACAGTGTATTTAGTCAATAAGCATTGACTGAAGCGTCAGCTTCGGTTGAGGTTTTACGAAACCATAGGTCTCAGAAAACTGGCAATGGATCATAGATAAACGCATCAATCGTTCAAATGGAAAAAATAATGCACTTTAATTTGCTCAAAATACACCGCTCACGTAGGGAATTCCATTTTGTTTGGAAATCAAACATCCTTTCTCTTCTGAGTGGCTAATTAAGGTTCAAAATCATGATTCTGATTCAATTCGAAATGAAATGATGTAGAGAGTAGCTGTATTTTGATTAAAATTTAGCCATTAAGCTGTGCACGGACACTTTATTTAGAGCATCTATAAGACATATTTCGATCACATTTCAGTCATCTAATTTTGCAATTTAAATCATATTACCTTTAGTAACTAGCATTTAGTGTAATTTAATTTGAAAAATTGGTTTCTCTGTTGACCCAAACCTGAGTAAGGTGATCCCTGGAAATGATTTTGAATGATGGGAAATTCAGATGGAAATGAAAATACTCGGGTTTTTACTTTTGATACATACGTTATCCTATCTTTCTTTATTTTCTCATTCTTATGGTATATGGGTTAGGTTATAGGTCAAGGCGGAATGGGCGTTTCGGTTTGTTGCTGAATGAGCGCGTCTTCTCTCCACCGAATTTTCTACCGTCCCTTATTTCTGGAAAAACCTAATTTTACTAAAAATAAAACCAGTATATCAAGGCGCAAATAATCTTGTCTTCTCTTATAGCAAAATTTCTTCAAAAACAACGCATTTATAAATATTTATGTAGCCATTTACTCTATTTTCAGTTTCCTTCTATAATCTTATTGTATCTCAAATATCTATAAAATCTCAATCATGGCGAACCGATGTTAATTAATTCCCTGCATTTTGCGCTTTTACAGGGTTGCTCGACAGAGGCCCACTAAAACACAATATGGTCTAAAAGAACTGTCGCAGGTGATTGACGCTAGGCGCGAGTTGAAGTTCAGACTCCCCACCACCGAAACTACACAAAGCGAGCGCGTTGTTACTTGCAGTCACGTCAGCCAAAAATTGTTCCCGATACTTTTTATAAGAACCTATTCTTGTCCTATATTCCTATACCTCGCCATCAAATGTAAACTTGCCCTAAGTATTCTTTTCCGATTTTATATCTCCCCATTTCACAATTCCCCAATCTCCTAGTCACTCGATATCCCAATCCCACCCACCATCTACTAATAATTCTATCACCGAAATCCATTAACCACCTTCCCCTTAACATTACCATCTAGTAATAGCCACTTCATCTCACATGTATTAAATATAGTATACACATGTATATACAAATTCTCCTAACCACTTTATACCGCAAATAATTAGAGTTTATTAATCATATTACTGTACCGCCATTACCCTAGCAGCCAATCCTTCAAAACCCTCAAATTTAGTTTCCTTATATTTTCATATTTCGTCCTCTCAATGATCAATTTTTCTATTTTTTCTTATTTCAAGCACCAAGTGACCATGCTTCAAATTTCAATCTACCTACTCCTAAAACCTCCACCTTCTAGTTTCTTATTGTTACTCCCCAATCTGTCAATTCCTAAAACCTCATTTTCTAATCATAAAATCCATGGTATCCCAATCATACATTTAATAATTACACGTATTCTATTTCAGAGATCCTTCACCCGAAAATCTCCGCTTCTCTGCCCGATCATATCCTAATTTCCAATTATGAGAACCCCCTGCGCACAGTTACTTTCATCCCCACCCGTTCCCTTTAAAACCCTACTCCTCATTCAAGCCACCACCATTATCTTCCAATACTCTTATCTAACTCTCCCATCCCCCTTCCAGCACTGACTTATTTTCCCATACACAACGAGACTGGCAAAGAATATTGATCCAGAGCCTGGTATTGGCTACCATTGAAATGTTGGCTAGAGTATTTTGCAAATGTTCGGTGGTTCTCAGATCGTCCATGAGCCTGACGGGTTAACAGGCGAGGTACTTTGATATTCGATCTCATTTTTCTGCTCCACCATGTTTCAATATAAGTAATTTTTTCGAATTCCCTTAATGATTGCTTCGACAGAGTATTTCAAGACTCACCAATGCTACAGATTAAAATGCGAATGATGATGGAATACCTTGTTTCCCGAATATATTTATTCACAATTTCAGAAATGGAGTTCAATGAGGAAAACAAAAGAATAATTTGTCTCAAGCCAACTAAATAGTGAACTCAGGCACATATTCGCCATTTCAGCAATCCGGCTCCAATTCATTCTACCCGATTTTCACCCCATTGCAAAATATCATATACTCGCTTAAAGGAAGGAAGGTGATTATTTGCAAGGCTTTACACTTCCAATTGGAATAATGCACTAAGCCCATGAATTGAATGGGCACATCTGTTGAAACTCGAATTCATTGGTTTATGACGGCGATGAGACTATGTTTTAATCCATTATTTTCCCAAGCTCGAGTTTTTACGTTACATAAAATTTAACATCACCAAAATTTAAGCAGGTACATTAGAGCGAGAAAGATATTGAAGATGAAAATATTTGAGCAGAAGCAAACGCAACACCACTCCTTCGGCAATCATGTCGGCGGGAATTCGGAAGCTCGATCGCCGAGGCTCACGATCCGTGGGACGGCTGCGGAGTTCGTCACTCACCGAACGGCCCACTCGACTCTTGGGTATTCACTCTGCGGAAAACTGAACTCGTTCTGGCAAGATTTGAATCCCGATTTCCCAATGGTTGACCATTTTGCCTATTATCTCTCTTTTCAACCGCAAGCCATTCAAATTAACGACGAATAGCCAAAGGGTATGCATAAAGGTAGAGCGCCCCGTCACGCACGACCTTTGTTACGCAATAGCCTTTTGTGGTTCGACAGTGACGAAAAATTAATAGGGAATGAAAAGAAAGAGAAAAATAACAACAGTATATATATATATATATATATATATATATATATATATATATATATATATATATTTCATTTCGTACTAAAGGTAAGTCGGTTAATTATCGAGTTATATGGACTAACCGAATTAAAAAATATCATTACATCGATTGATTTCAATGGTAGTGAAAGGGGCGGAGTGCTTTTGAATTCACTCTGAGCACCAAAGAGTAGTTCTTGGTCAACGAAGCAACCCCAACAAGCGCGACCCACTCATCTCTGCCCCGACGGAAGTAATGCCCAGTGACTGAATAAAAAGTCAGGAGAGATACATTATTTCAGGAATTGGAGGACGATGTGTCAATGTTGGTCCCATCAACGAATGGAGAGTTATGAGAAATTGGAGGGAAATCTGGCCATTCAATCATTGAATCAACAGCTGCATGCCATGATCAGTGAAACCGTGAATGTTTCGCTTGCATTAAATTTGTGTCATTTCACAAACACCCACGAGTATTCAAGAACACGGTGGTCGTGAATTGGCTAAAGGCCAGGAGATTAGAATGCGAAAGTGGAGAATGAAGACGTGAGGGTGTGACTTCGTACTTAGTGTTTAATGCGAGAAAGTTGAAGCATAGTTAAGAAATCATTATGAAACACAATCATTCCCGAAATGAGATTCTACGCGCGACCGTTGTATAGACTAGCGCTCTATTCCCAAATATGAATGATGGACTACGCTGCATCGAAGGGTGAAGATAATGAAAGACATAGTATTATATTGTATGATGATTATGCTTTTGTAGACGAGGAGTCGAGAATTGGAATACCGCCCAAATGGCCTAGATTCTATTCCCAGGCACATCCGTTGGGCAACCCCCAGCTCCAACCAGAGAGAGAAAGAGACCCACAGGCGTACGACTTCACACGCCAGCCTTGGTGTACTCTACCATCACAACCCAAACCATATGCGTATATATAATGCATATATACACATATGTACCCGAAAAATACATAGCTTGGGTGGAAAGCAGGTGCCCAGAGTTTCTTGCCCGGGAATCGAACCCGGGACTCCCCGATCAGTTGTCCAACGCTCTACCCCCTGGAATACCCTAATTAACGGACATTAATTTCCAATTATTTTTTATATATATTTATAAAATTTAGACAGTAACACACAATATGAGAGCTCTTAAAAGGAACTCGGAAGGTTAGTTAGGACTGAGTCCTAACTAATCTTCCGACGGATATATATATATATATATATATATATATATATATATATATATATATATATATATATATAGATAAACGGTTTATTTAAAAGCAGTTTGACTTATTTTAAATATAATCGTACATTAATCGAAGAGATTTATTTCAACGGCTGGGGGGAGATCCCACAAAAACTATATTTCCTTTTATTCATAACGATATTTTCGTCAGATTCCGAAAGGATAATCGTAATGTTTTAAATAATTGATGAAATACGCCAATGATGAACAAAAAATATTTTAAAAGTCATAAGGACAAAAACTATGTCTCATGTATGCGTAAACATTAAATTGGTACTTTATTTAGAATTACCTTTAGCTTTAGTAGGCAAATCTCACTGCAGTCGGTTAGTCTATTGACAACTCGCGTTATTTCTTTCCCCTATCGTTGGTATGCCAATTTTGACTTGTTATGCTAATTTAGCACCTCTCTGATTTCAATGCAACGTAAACGCAACGCTTCGCACTTTTTCATCGGTGGTTTTCCACGGTCTGTCAACGATCGGACTGCGTCCCGACTCGGCGTCAAGGCGTGTTTATGAATACAGCCATACCTTATGCATAAAGGTAAAAAAGAGCGGTTGAAATGGACTATCAAAAGAAGGTGAGGCTATCCCAAATGCGGCTGGCTTAACACGCCCCTGAAAACGCAAGACCCTTTGCCATCAAAATAATATTGGCACGTGTCTAGTAATCCGATTTCAATCACAAATCACCGAAATTAAAAACTTTTTTGACCGGATCCGGATGGAAAAGAATTAATAAAAGAATGAAAAAGAAATTGAGGGTACAGGGGGCTTTTAAACAATTAAAAGAGAGAGACTCTCTTCATACGACGGGTGACAGTGGGATTAAGACTGATGGTGTGACCTGTCTGCGGAATGCCTCATCCCATATTGCCCGCGCCCACTTCCAACTCCCTGAGCGCACTTCCACTCCCACAGCAAAGAACCCCCAATCAACCCCCTCCACAAACGCGCACATTCACGCACGCACTCTCAACACGCACAGGGGAACCATCCCCTCCCACAACACACGCCACTGGTGTTCACCCCACAACCTGGCCCAACACGGGAGAGTGGGGATGGGGATAGTTGCCGAAGTTGCACGGGGCGACCGAGATGCGACGCCGACGTCGAATGGAGCGTCTCGGGCGTCCCCACCACACCATTCGGCGGCTTTCCCACCCTCCTGCTCCCGCCCCCACGGGTCCCCCACTCCTATCGACGATTACCAACGGCGCAAGCGTCAGGGCCGTCGCGGAGGATATACTTGCGCGACTTGCAGCCGGCCAAGTCAGTAGCTGGCGGGACTTCGGGCAGCGCGGTGGTCTTCTCTTCTGGGAGCTGAGGGCCCTCCCCTGGCGCGCCTCCCCTTCGTGCTTTGGTCGCCCCTCGAACACCACAGTTGCAGCGGCCACCCGCGGGGCGATGCTAGGAGAGACCGTTCTTCCATCCTTGGGCTCGCCGAGATTTTAAAATCAGAGACCACCCGCCCGCTGTCCGATTTCCTAGAGAGAGAGTTAGTCGTCCCCGCATTCATTCCACCGTTTTCTTGCGGAGGGCGAGATTTTTGGGCGCGAGTTTCGAAGACCCCGCGCTCTGACGGGAGACCACGAGCGTCGATGGTAGCATTTCGCGCAGGTTGAGAAGTCAGCAGGCGGACCGATAAACCCGAGGGTTCGGAACCCTTGGGGTATCCCCCCTGACCCCATAAGAACTAAAAACAGTAACTTTCTTCCCTTCAGGGATAGGAGCGAGCACTCTTTAAGTCCTAGGGCTAGAGGCGCTCTTGATCCAGGAACTTTTGCCAAACAAAGGAGGACATCCAGTTCATCGAAATTGGAAGAAGGGGAAGAAAGCATTTATTCCACAGATAGAAATCATCGTTTGTCAAACTGGCGCGCATATTCACGATGTTTCCCCTACTCTTCGTAGATTTGCTCTTTGTCACCTACATCTGCTTACTCGGATTGAATGAAGGCAATGGAGCAAGGGTTTTTGGTAAGTCCCTGTGGTTTATATGTGTTGGTGTGAGTTTTCTGTGTGTGCACGTTCCCGTCAAATCCCCAGTGTCAGTGGCCCGTGTGTTACCCTGTGTTCCGCACGTGTTATTCCGAGTGGTGTTTTTCATTCAGGTGTTACGTCTAAGTCACCGCCTCGCTTATGTGAAAAATCCCGTTCCTTACTTACTTCTCTATCCAACAATGCCTCTCTCTGTTCCACGTTCTTTTATGGGAATGAGGACGGATGCGTCCTCATCTCGAGTAAATATCTTTCTTTTCGAATGTTTGGTGTTTTGGGGCTGCTCAGCTTGGCGGGGAGTGTATGGGCCACTCCCGCCAACGTAGCGTCGCGCCTACCGATTCGGTACGCATGGGGGAGAAATTTCGAAATTTCGGTCCATGTCAATTAAGTCCCCTTCCCTTATTTGATTAAGCCTCCTCCGAGCGCAAAGTTGTTAGAGATCCTAATTTGATAGAGATTGCGTCGTACTTTGCTCACTGGAACAAAGTATCTTCAATCTTAACAAGAGTATTGTACTTGAAAACCGTTTTTCATTCATTCCTTTTATGCTTATAGTAAACATCCCGAGATCCGTATGCTTGCTTTCGGCTTATGAATCAAGGCGGAAATTACTATTTTTCCCAAGAAACCAAAAATACATAGAGTACATTCAATTTTAAAAGATTACATTTTTTTGGGGTAGAATATTTTATAATGACTTTTCAAATGGAATAACTAAGAATTGAGAAACTTTCTCCACTAATATTCCAATTAAAATCTATTTTCGGAAAGGCGTCACGTTTTTGGAGTATCTTGAGCAGTTCTTTGCATAAGCAATTCTTTCTCTTCGCCGAATAGTCTTTGTCAAGTATGCGTGTGTGACCCTATGCTTCCTTTCACTGCTTGTTTTGAAGTAATTGTCACCCTCTTCGTTCCTTTCTTCTAGCATTTAATGCATTCTCCATAAAGTGAGCACGTAAACTTAATACTCTTTTAACTAAAGCATAATTCATGCATGCGGATCATCTCATTGAGTATGTCATGACCCTCATCTACCTGCTGTCGCATCACAACAATCTTGTTTATGTTCCCTGCGTCGGATGTTGCAACCGCCAAACCCAAACCAAACTTATATCACCATATTTATCTTTAGAGAGGATCACTTAAGGATTCAAAAGAGAAGGAATCTCCAGGAAGAAAACTAATAGAGACTACTATTTAAATGATATATGGTAAAATTTCTTCATTTGATCGATTCATTGATGGCCAAAAGCTTAGTTTCTCTTCCAAAGGAAAGAGATGTTACGGGCTTGTCAGCGTAAAGCAGTAAATGAAAATATCAGGGGTGCCAGCACCGAGTAAGTATTTATATTTATTTAATTTTTCTATTTTCTTCAAATCATTGTATTATTATGTTAATTCTATTGTCATGTAATAATTGGAGTGTGCCATGTCATTTTTCCTAAATACTTCCCCATATATTATGTAACCGTATTATATATGTTGATCCAGTGTTGTTTGTGCAGATAACTATGATATCGAATATAATATTTTATTTTGATATCTTTATTTTCGTTGTGATCAAACTATATGGAATGGTTTTAATTTTTGTATGTTTGCCATTTGTGCCATGTTATTGCCATTTGGTTTGAATATATATTGAATATTTGTTCGCCGTTTGGCGGGATTTTGTCTTTAAATGTATATGCACATATGTATATACAGAGACAAGCTACCACGAACGAATTTGCTCTTCTTCCAATCTGGTCCGGATTCGGTAGAAATCCTTCACCTCGTTCTTGATGTAGGTCCACGTAGCTTGCCTCAGTGATGCAGAGCGCGTCCTTCGTCGCGGAATTTGATGGACACTCGATGGACCGAAGGGTATGGTTGACGCCCCGTAGCCAAAGTCTAAGTTCTTCGTGATCGGAGTATGAAATATATTTTGGAAGAGTTAATAGGGAAAGAGTTTGCGTCGCATTTTCACTTTTGAAGGCGGCAACTTTAGCCACACTTAAATTTTTTCCGGCATATATCTTCCATTATTTGTAGTTATTTCCAAATAATACCTCGGAATACTCACTGTTATATTTTTGTGCAGTGCTTCACGGTTGTTCCGCTAGCGACCCAGCAATATTTACGCGAGATGTGAAGGCAGCCAGCTTCCAACGCATGCTTGCGAGGCAGGTGCGTTTGTTTCACCTGAAGATAAAACTTTAGGTCAGGTGGTCTTGGATTAGATCTCTTTATTCCAATGCGTACCTGGTTCTTGCTCGCTTGAGGTTGTAGGCTCTCATTTTTCGCGGAGTACTTTCTTATTAACGGATTTAGCGTGGTAGTTCACTTCCTTGTTAATCAGATATTTTGTCGTGCTGGGCAAATAAAACTTTTTTCTGAGTGATTTCAATCTAGGGAAAGTTTAACTACGTTCTGAGTAGAGAGAGACGAATGTTCACATGTTTGTGAGTGAAGTGCGAATGTCACTCGTTTAAGAAATATTCTCCTACGGTACGGAAAACAGCGTTTATAGAAATATTAGCATTTCTTTGTCATTTTGCGATGTACTTTTTAAACTTAGGCAAACTCTCTTATATTCTAAATCGCAAGTCATTTGAATAAGTAAAATGCGCTCACTGTCTGATAGGGATTTCATCTACATCAATGCGCAGGGTGAGAAATTTTATCGTTTTAGATTTGTTTTACAGTGCCGCGTAAGAAATTAAATTGAATTTGTATTGCGCCTTTCGATATTCAATTTGTCTCAATTCAGGTTATTATTGGAGAAAATTTACGTTGGGTATGCGTTTTGGTTGAATGTATTGTTAATTTTTTGGTTATGTCTAAATTGATAGTCAGGTTCGATATAAAGAGATTTCTAGCTTGTGAGACTAAGTCAATATTTAGATTATGAGACGAGCCTATTAAAAGTAAAAAATCAAAATATTTTTCAAATTAGAAAAAGTATTTCAATATTTTTATTGTTTAATATTTCGATTTATTAGACTGATAGTTTTATTCTATGATGTCAGGAAGTGCTTCAAATACTCGCTAGTTGATACGAATGTTATCTTAATCAAAACATCGTCTGCGTGGAGGATGAAAACCTATTTTCGCTATTTATTGATATTGTTTTCGAAATCATTATTTGAATTCGAATTCTATTGAAACTATAATAAATCAATTGATAAATGTGAGAACTCCATGAATTATTCGTTAAACTGGGTGAATAGGTTAGATTTTGGACCCCAGCGAGGCAGAAATCGGCGTAAGGACATTCACTTGACTTCGTTCATTCGTACATTATACTTTTTCCGTCTTTATTCATTTCCGAATTTCATCCATTTTACATCAAAAGAGAAAATAAAATAGTATAAATTATTAGAATTTTGCAAATTTGGGAAAGGTTAGTTTTATACTTGTTTTTCTTGCATCCCTTGCCATTTTATGTGATAGAGTTCTAAACTGCTAATTGCAGTGGTGAGGAAGCATCGGAGCCTGATATGTATTAGCCCATACGGGAGTTAAGGCGGCTTTTTAAAAGTTTTTTGAAGAATTCCAACCAAAAAATTGAAGGAATCCAATTTGATACGAAATTTTCATTCTTAGATGCTGTTTTGTGGATAGGAGATTGGACCCAATGCCTCAAGGGATGAGATCAGAGAACAAAAATGAGAAATCAGTACCATCAACGAATATCTAATCCCAGATTCAATTAGAAACGTTGGGACGTGGTTTATCTTCGTTCTAATCTCCCGAACTCTTTGATATATTCTTATTTTTTTCAGTCCCGCGCAAGACTCGGACTTTGTGTCGCTATCAAATGATTTTGAGGAATATTCCTCAGTTGAACGGTGTAACTTCATCACCATTTTCTTCCCGTTGAACAAGCGCTTCACCCGAGATCTTCCCTTCATTATTTCTAAAGCAACGTCTATCTACTACAATCTCAACTCCTCGTTCGCAGGGAGAATAATTCATTTAGGGAATTCGTGGGACTTCCTACAAGTTTCCCGCGAGGGTAACGCGCTCCCAGGAGACGGGCGGACAAGCAGAAGCGCGAGAGAGATTAAATTGGGGGTGGACTGGGCAGACGTGAAAGATTTCACTCTGCGCGTTGCGCGTGCACGTCGAATAGATTCGTGGACCGACCGGCGAGGCGAGCAAGCCCAGCAGCAATAATTGCGCACCTTTGCCATTTTTGCACCCACGATTCCAACTTTGAGGGGGTCCGCGCACAGGATGGGGACCAGCTGGTGGGGCGCAGGCCTGTCATAGTGGGCTCCTGGATTGTGGGAGGGGGAATATGGTAGGGGGTTCGGTGGGAATGGAGGATCGGTAGGACGGGGTATGACTAGGAGGAGGGTTGAGGATTGGGAGCGGGACAGAAGAGGATTTTGGGGAAAGGGGGGAGGGTTGAGTGGGGGAGTGGGAGGTCGGAGAGAATGAGGGTGGTAGTTGAGGGGGGTCGGGGGTGGGGTGACGTGTGGAGTGGGGAGAATAGGTCAAAAGGGACGTTAGGTTGACGATTTCATCGATTGCTTTTCCCTTCTTGAGCGTTTGGGGGAAAGGAGAGCGTCCTTGCGAGACATAAGAACGTAGGTCGCAGTTGATTTCACGCCCTCTGGCAGGGAGTTTTGAGAGGTGGAATGAGAGGTCGGTGGGGCCGCGGTTGACCGCCCACACCCGCTGACGACGCCGGCAAGTTTCTCGGTTGGTGGAGCAGTGGCGGCCTCATGCCAATGGCGAATGCGATGAAGAAAGGGGTTCTCGGCCCTCTCTGGCGTGTGGCATCCCGAGGGAAAGTAAGAGACGAGGTATTCAACAAACAGAAACGTAAGCTAAAAAGGAAAATCGACAGGGGAATTGGTCTTCGATTTTATCAAACTTGTAGAGGGATCTCGGGTGGTACGCAAAGTTTTGCCTCCTTTCATTGACCCTCTGTTTCCGTCTTATGTGTATCTCCCAGATAATATTGAACACATCAAACTTTCCATCGAATTTTAATGGCTTTAACACGTTCCTTACGCCTGAATATTCTAGTATTTAGAAGACCTATACAACGTCCGGTTTATGGAAAGAAGATCGGCAAATTAGGTAGCATAGAGTGGCAAAAATATCGTTTTCGTGATTATAAGTGTTCCAAAACAGTGCCGACTATGGACGCTATCAAATGAAGTGTTCACTGGTTATATTGATTTAGGAGAGCCAAATGGACTTCGTACTTTAAACTTCATGCTCGGAGAACGATTGAAATAATTTTATTATATATAGAGGCTCTCCATGCTGGACGTTAGCACCGTTCATGACTTCTAGGTCAAATTAGAATGTACTGAAACATTAAATCTTTTGTAATCAATGGACTAAAATTTAAAGAAATAGTGTTTTAGTACTTTTTTGCTGCTCGAACGGCCATAAACATACGCCAATTCTATTTTCCTTTAAACTATCCGCTGTGGGAGAAAACGTCTTTTCCAGAACAAGCATTCAAAGCGCGAATATTCAGATTGGGGAACTTTGCGTTTAATCCTCTGATAAATTTCATGGTTTGAAATTATTTGATTTACCGTTTATTTAGAGGAAACCAAAAATTTTGTTTTCTGATTCAAGCTTTTCTCTAAAATCGGCCGTAGGTTACACGTTCAGAAACTAATCTTACATTAAAATCTCTCAGATGCTGTAATTCGACAGTATTATCAATATATTTTTGCTTTGATATATGCATTATATGCGTGAAATATACGGAAAATGGACGTATTGTGTTACTGAGTGGTAATAACCTCCTGGAGGTATTTTGCGCCAAACTCGTGGAGAAGAAGTGACAATGGCGGACACATGCCAAGGTGGCGGAGTTGACGCTGCAGTTCGCATTGACGCTAGTCGTAAACTAAGCCTTCGGCCTCGAAGTGATATGAATGTACCGTGCAAATCTATGTACATTGGAGGCAGCGGCGTATTACTGTCTTCTGCACAATTGGATATGAAATTTGCCGCTCACGCCTCCAACCCCGGCTGCACTTTCCACGTGTCATTGCGAGCCAGAGACAACGGTCAGCATATCTGCACCAAGAGCGAGTGCTCATATAAAGAGAAGACCTCCTTCTCCTACTCCACCTCCTAGATCCCTTCCTCCGACGAGTGGGACAGGGGTGTAGAATTAGAGGATAGTTGATTTAAATGGGAAGAAGATGACTGGAATGGGGAGAAGGTGAGTTGAACGTGAGCCTGGAAGGGAATGGAAGACGGGTGGATGAAAAAGGGAAATGATGGAAGAAATAAGTACAAGGGGTGAGAGCGCAGAGGATGAATGTGAGGGGGCGGAGGAGAGAAGTGAGAAGGGGAAGAGGGGTGAGGAGCAGGAGGGAAGAGGGGGTGGAGGGAAGAGGGGGTGGAGGGAAGAGGGGGTGGAGGGAAGAGGGGGTGGAGGGAAGAGGGGGTGGAGGGAAGAGGGGGTGGAGGGAAGAGGGGGTGGAGGGAAGAGGGGGTGGAGGGAAGAGGGGGTGGAGGGAAGAGGGGGTGGAGGGAAGAGGGGGTGGAGGGAAGAGGGGTTGGAGGGAAGAGGGGGGTGGTGGGTAGGGATGGGAGGAAGGTAGAGGGGGGCCAAAGGTAGATGGGGGAAAACACTAGAGAGGGGTTAAAGGGGGAGTATGGCAGAATTGGGGTTGGGAGAGGGGGGTTGGGGGAAGGTGGGATGTGAGAGGGGGAATAGAGGGGAGGGGAAAGGGGGGGAGGAAGTAAGGAGGAGGAGTAGGGTAAATGGGGGATAGGATAGGGGGAAGAGGGGGTTATGCAAGGGGGAATGCAAGAAGGGAGTTGGTAGTGTGGGGATATATTAGGGTGGAAGGGGAGGGTTTCGAGGGAGGGTATATGAGGAGAGATGAAAGAAGGGGATGGAAAGAGGGGGTCTGGCAAGAGGGGAGTAGAAGTGGGGGTGGTCTTGACTAAGGGGGGAGAGAGTTTGGCGGGCGGACGGACTGAGCTCCGGGAGAGCGTGAATTGGACAGCCCTTGTGTAGATTTAATATCGGGTAAGCGGAAATTTCTAACCTCGAAGCGCGCCCAGTACCACTCTGACAACTTTGACTTAGGATTCTGTCAGAACATGTTTGGAACATTAAAGCTACTGCCAAAATATTGCATTTAGAGGAACAGAGTAAACCATGCGTGAAATCTTCAATGAGGAGCGTGTTAATACATATTATATTTCTTTCCATTTGGATGACTCTCGAAACTTATATGAATAGAAAATTAACTTTGTAAATGGATGTTATAGTATTGAAAACATGGTTTTTAAAATTTAGGCATTAATTTAAGCAATGCGATTTTAGGTAATAAAGATTTATAGAGAACAGAGGAGTTGTTAATGCATTCATATCAGATTTTTCTGTCTTATAGGTGGCAAAGGTAGTATTTTTTATGAAATTCAGCGTAAGGTTTGATCAGATGGAGCTTTAGATGGTAAAGTAATTTTGAAAAATGATGCTTGTCTAAAAATATGATGGAAATCATGGGTTCACATATACGAGATCTGTGCAAATTTTGACTTCTCCCGCTTAACTTACTTGAAAAATGTATTGTTAGTGATACTACTTTTTAATTTTTCCATTAAAGAGTGTTTGCCAGATGATGGTTTTAATAATATAATGAAATGTTAATTGAAGAAACGTAATCGTTGTGAAAATCCATTATGCTAAGATGGCAAATTAGATATTTAACTGATAGTCCTATCAACAGGTTTCAATAATTAAATGATAAAAAATTTTAAATTATTCCTTTGGATATATCACAATGTTTATTGTGTGTCGAGTTCTAAAAGCGGAATTACAAGCATGGAGATGTTATTAAACTCAATATTCCAATTGTTAGTTCCCTAAGTTTTAATTGATTTAAGAGTTATTTATTATAATTATTGACTCGAATCAGTAGTAAGTGGTATGAATATATCGAATAGAAAACTGGAGCGATCAAATAGACTTAACATGTTGTGCTAAGAATCCTATAATTTTTAGTTTTAATATGTACAAATAGCAGTGTAATGTCTCTGGAAACGTGGATTAGCAATTTAATCATGAAATATTCGCAGAAATATATAGTTTTCAGCTTGGATGTAAAGCCTGAATATTAATAAAATGTTGCGATACCTCTACCATTGATTTTTAACAGGACATTTACATTAACGAAATATAGGCGTAAAATAAACACTTTTCGTAGAATATTTATAGTGTTAATATTTTTTTAAGTGATTACTACAAGACTCCATCAGTCATTTTGTTTAATGTCGCCTCGCGTTTTCAAATCCGTCCAAGATCCGGAAGTAACTACGTTAAAGAACGCTATTAATAAATTTCTGGATATCCCCTAAGTAACACTGGAAAATACCTGCGTCATACTCCCACAAAAACGTACATATTCGTGCCTTTATTGCTCACTCTAAAGCCTGCTCTCCAATTGGTGAGGGGAATCTTCTGAGAGAGTCACCAATGGTGAACTCAACTCCCGGACTGCACCCGTGCAGAAAATCTTTAGGCGTAGTGAGCGGTTATGTTTCGCGGCGGCATCCGTTTTGGAGTAGGATGCCGGTGCCTTTCGTACCAGATCTAGGTCTCGCGTACTCTTTAGTGGCCAGCGAGATTGCCACCCGACGGCCGACGGGAATGCTCTCTTTTATTTATTCCCACTCCTGGTGATGCGGGTCTGCTGATCTCGTAGCCCTATGGCAGCTTCTTCTTTCCGTCGACATTTCAAATCGTATCAGTGCTTTCAGGATTTCCATCCCTGAAAGGCTTTACTTTGAAACGGAATGGGGGAGAAGGCGTTGATATAGGCTGGGTAGAGTGCATTCCCCGACACTCCTCCCCTCACTAAGTATTTAAAAATCCTGCCCGTTTACACTTTGTCCGACTCCCGAGAATCTTTTGTATGCGATTTTTCATTAACTTATATATCTTTCAGTCGACGCCAGAGGAATTTATGGACCTATTTTGAGTGAAAATACCTCCAAAAAATAAATTACTTCTGAGGTGGATCCCTATTGTAATATTTTAGGACAGTCGACTGGAAGGACGGCTATGCTAGGGGAGCCTGCACAAGTTTAATAATTATATAGAAATGTTTTTTACTGCGAGAGGTGATAGATTAGGCAAAGTGTTTATCGTATATACAAATTTTATAGTTAGAAGGCATTTAATCAGTAAAATAATTTAATCAATTCTGGATATTACTACTTTTTACATATTTCTTAAAATAATCATGGGGTCTTAAAATATGCATACTTTGTGTTAACCAAACTGTGAACTTATAAAATTATTTATTTTAAATGAGAAAAGATGAACTTTAACACTGATTAGCATAAAAGCGTTAATGTTTTCTGCAAATAAATGTGCGAGATGACTAATTAAAATTGAAGTGCATTAAAACCACTGGAATCAGTGAAATTTGAAGGTAAATTGATTTAAACCAACAAATTCCGCTCTAATGGAAGGAATAATACATTTGTAAAATTTCGGGTAACCTCATTGAAAATGGTATGATCATACCTTAGAGTTCAATATAAATAATCTTAAGAATGAAATGGACACAATTGTATCTTAACACTAGGATTTAATTGACCTTTTTCACTGCATACTCATCTAAATTTGCATGTTCTGATTGCCTAATGATTACATAGATGCTCTCATCTCTACGGCATACAAATAATTTAAATAGAGATACCTACATTTATGCCTATAATAATAAAATCGTAATAATGCTTGTATTACGATAACATTTTGTAGTCTTTCCCATAGAAATTTAATGCGGAGTATTAATGTTCCTCTATTCCCAAAACTTAATTTCCCTACCTTCGACGGCCTGCCATTTGCCTACATTCCCTTCGGCAAGGAAGGCTTCAAGACAATTAGGGCCGGACGAAGGGTTAGGCGTTGGATGGCCGAGAGGGGCCTCCGGGGGGAAGGAGAGACTCGGGGACTTGGTGCGAAGCACGGGCAATGAGGGGAACAGTGGGCTCGTTGACTGTGATTTTGCCTGTCAGACATGCACGTAACCTTTTGTGGGAATATAGCGGAAGCGAAGTGGAGAGGCTACGCTTTGTTGGACGGGTATCTGATTGTGCTCGAGAGGCTATTCAAATAGATTATTGAAAAGATGATCGTGCAGTTAAGATGGAAGCTGAAATTAGACTTGGTATAGTCCCGAGTGGTGTCCTGACTGGGAGGCGTTTCGGATGTGCATGAGGCTGCATTTGAAACTCGGGCGGGGAGAAATGGAATTGTTCGGGGAGGTTTCATGAGTTTCATTTGGTTGGTTTTCTAATAGGGGAACTTCGTATTGTGGAACTGCAAATTGGCACCGTCGGATATCCACTCTGGATTTTGTCCAAGGAGGTTAGCAAATGTTAGGAATGAAAAGACCTCGCCACTCAAATGACACTCATAGTCATTCTCGTTTTGGCACATTCTTTGCGCTTACTCATCATATCCTGTTTTAATTGTCTTTAGCTCTATTGTTCATCATTACTTAACGCCTTATACGCAGTTTTGGTGTGGGATGGACAACCTGCGTCATTTTAGTTGCTTCAAACTTTATGAAATATTTTGAAGGTTAGCACTTTTTCGATTTATTTATTCAGATTCTTACTAGGCGTATGGTCAAATAGTCTCTCATTGAAGTCCTTCATCCTAATTATGACTACTAATTGCACCTTTTCCAACTCAACCTCGTGGGTCAATATTTGGTGGTGAAATAATTTTATATAGAATTGTGCTTACAGGGTGATGTAAATGTCGGGCTTACAGTAAAGGGAATTTATTTCCCTCATACCAATATTACATGAACCGTTCACCATCAAGGGAGTTTTACCGATTTTTATGCAGAATTTTCAATTTAGTTTTAACGATTATTCTTAACATTGATTTCCAAATCTGTAACTAGTTGGAGTAGCGTAGGTATGGTAAATAATTTGCATTTTGTCAAAGCATTTCACTGAAAAAATGATTTTTTTAATGACATGAAATGATTAATTAAGCTCAGTTTCTGTCCCATAAAACCTTTAAAATCATAGTCCACAGTGTTCAGTTTCCTCGATTTATATCCATTTTTAAGTCCAATCTAATTATAATATCCAAAAATGAAGTAAATGTCATCTGAACATTTTTGACGCTAATTACAATCTGTTTCAATTGAATTCGAAAACAAATTTTCGATTCCCTGAAAATACATAACAATTAATTGTTATAAAATATTTTTCAAAATCAACTTGTTTGTTTTACTGGAGTAAGGGGATGAGAGATCATTTTATGGTTGGGATACTTGTATGTTTTCACTAAGCAAAAAAATTAATTGTTAAGCATAGTCTAATATATTTTACTTCAGAAGTATTAACCTCAATTTTGATTTAAAAAATGAGCGTGTAATTAAACCGTTACGCACAATATTTAGAATTTTGAACTACTTTGCAAATAATTTATTATGTTGTAAATCTCATTATACGTAACGAACTTATGATTGTAAATATTTTCTTCGATTTGTTATCACTTTTAAAATCTCAAATCATGGCTACATTATTATATGTTTTACGCCTCTGACAGTTCATCCATA
>CM073779.1:63758829-63782547 GCA_037158775.1 Hetaerina titia | reverse complement strand
TGAGAGTTTTACTCTTCGGAAAAAATTTTGAGTTTTGGTTAAATTTAATTATGCATGGGTGTGTGTATAATATATATATATATATATATATATATATATATATATATATATATATATATATATATATATATATATATATAGTATTTTATAAATAAATATATATATACCTAGTAATTAACCCGAAGTTCGGTTTGGTAGGTGATAGTAGAATTCACCCAGTACTAAGCCCTATACGGCGTGTAAAAATTCACTTATCAGGGTAGGGGGCCTAGTTTCTTTTCCCAGTACCGGTTATGGTTTCCCAGGAAGATCTGGTGCCCGAAAACCACATAGCTTGGGTGAAGCTGCAGGTATTCAGAGAGGATTGCCCGGGAATGGATCCTGGACCCTCCGGTCAGTAGTCTTCGTCCGTAATCAGGCAGTAATCTTAGTCAGTAATCCTTTGGTCGTAAAAGAATAACGCGAAAACTAGGAGAAAAAAAAAACAGGTTTTGACGACAAAATGATATAATGAGTTAAACAAGGATGAAATCTTGATCCAGTTCAATTCAACATGTCTGAATGAGGCGATAGAAGAAGAGTAAAAACTGGTCATCAAATGTGTCAGTTTAATGTATACGATATCAATATTTTCCCTTTCGCATGTCACATCGCAGTTTAGCAGAAACACGAGAGGACCTGCATTCATCTCAGAATATCATGGGCCAAATACTTGAAGAATATGTTATGAGTAACAACGAAAAATAAAATCCTTGTTAACAGGGGCAATGAAGGCAAATGCCAAAACTTTTGTAGAAAAACTAGAGAAAGTGAAAACCTTCAACTTCCCAGTATAACTTAAGAAAGATCAAGTTCGACCTAAATTCAGCGTGTGTTAGCTACGAAGGCGTTCATGAAGAAAAGGAAAGCACTCTGTTCGGAAAAACTAAAATTAATGGTAATTTGGGCAAACATTCCTTTCAAGCATGGAAAACTACGAATTGGAGCCATGAAGCAATGGAGAAGTAGACCAACCACAAATACATATGATATAATTTGTATGCAAAGTACCGCTAAAAGGGCTGGATTAGAATGCAAAATGGACAGAAAAAGTAAGGAAAAGTGATACATACGAACGACAAGCTACAAAACGTTTTAAAAATATAAGGTTTGATTTAGGGATATTTAAGTCGTTTTAAATTAAATTATTTATTTCAATGCAATTATATAATAGTAAAAAACAAGTCAAATTATTGCAGCATATGGATCGCATGTGGATTAAAAAATTATACTATTCGCAAACGCAAATTTATGAAGGCTGTAACACGAAACGTTTTTGTTCCTAAAATGGTTTCATTTTGAATAATACCATATGGCATACGTCTAATGTGAAAAAACATTGAAGAAAAAAATTGGAGTTAATATGATTACCGTCCACCACCTCTGGTACTAGAAAAAAGAAATTAGTTTTAATTTAAATGAGCATTATCAAATTAGCAAAAAATGTTTTAGATTCTATGAAGTAACATCTGAAGTTACGACTTACTTAGAGATGATAGGATAAATATAATTACTGCCTGATTGTTAATTAGAGATAGAAACTTTAAGTTTAATCATATTAATAGTACATTCATTGAAATCATCTAGCTCATATGTATATGGCCGAGAAATTTCATCTTTGAAAGATCCGTCATTAGCAAGCTTTATATTCAGCTTTGAAAATAAAATCAATGGATTTTGAAATGACTTTGCATCGTCTTCTAAAATATTTATTTCAAAAATGATTATTGTGTTATTTGTAGTGCTATGTATGCGGTTAAATTACGTTATCTTCATGAAGTTACTTTCTCTTTGGCATAGCATATTTTTTTCTTTTGTTAGTTTCCTCAGTTAATTTTGAATTTATCCAAGTTAAACTTTGAAGTGTTTAAACGACTTTATCATCGAATTAGTTATTTTTTTCCCTTTCTGCTTCAATTTTTAATTTCTCATTACTCTTCATAGTGAAAAAATCTCTCAATTATTCTCAGATTCTTTGTTTTTAGTATTAAAAATATGTTATAACCTATTGAAATACTATTGGAAGCAGTGGAGAAACATTTCGTGTATGCTGTTAAGAGTTCTTACTTTGAATCACATGCTACAAGGTCCTCAAGTCTTGTGATGTTGCTTTAGAAACCTATTGTTAGTTTCATTTCCTCAGTTTTTATGTATGTATATACCTGCAGGTTTAAAAGAAATCCGAAAGTTTAAACTTTTCTTAAATGCGGGTGTCTATTTACGTGTTTCCTATTCTTATTTTTGTGTTCAATTGTGCCGTCCAAGGGTTATGTTGCCCTTACCATTGTTGTTTAAAAATATGTAATCGAATAATAGTTTCCCAAAAAGGTCTTTTAAATCGATTTTAAACACAAATCAGAACGCAATATCTTGTAAAAATTCGACTACCTAGAACCAAAATCACTAATTATAAATAATATCGGCACCTACGTATTACAACCAGAATTTGGTGAGTTGGGCTAAGAGGTCATGGAGTTATTAGTTTTTACGTAGAATATAGGTACTAAATTAGCTCAACCTCTGAAAAAAGGTGAATATATTTACTCTTATATTATCTGGAACTACCTTGACTACATCCTCTTTACCTCCCGTTGTCAAGCTAAATGTAGGCGTTTGCGTTCGGAGTAACGCTTGCGGGAAGGAATATGTGCAAACCTTAATTTGCATTCCGCAAGCCATTAGACATAGAGCACATTACAGACCTCAGATTAGTGTAAAACATGCGATCCCATTGAACCTTGTCAAGCACAATCATCTTAGTAATCCCACTCACTTCCCGTATCTACGGATGCAAGTGTATACATCAACACAGCTTATTCTCAAGGTTAGTCCTTAGGGCAGGAAGAGCTACTTCAAATCTTAGGAACTAGGAATGATTGTTACCGCAGTTGGGATGGCGATGAAGTGTACCTTAGGGTCCGCCGTAACGCAGATGCGAGCGAGGTACAAGATTAATTACTCCTCATATAAGCATTCACTTCGCTCTAATTTTTTCAGAAGAAACGTATTTGGTGGCAATCACTGAATTTTAATGATTTATGCCTAAAATATTTACGTGAAATAGATGTAAATGTAAATCCTCATATGCACAGTGCCTGCCTCAGGCTTAAGGAAGTCCATTTTCCTATCCTACCTTGAATTTAACTTCATTTTGTTCTTGTGAGGTTTTTGTTTTTTTCATTATGTCAAAGGAATGTGGCAATGAGAATTGATCATGAGTATTATGAACCGCGTTCAGGTACTGGAGATATTGGATATTAAAGTATGGCAGTAATTTTGTGAAAAATGGCCGAAAATGAGCTATTCATGGAATACATTATTAAGAAATCGTAGGTGTCACGGGAACAAAAACTGTAGAAAAAACCATGGTGCACATGTATATCACACGTTGTATGACTTAGTAAAAAGTGAATACTCATAACTCTTCCCCAAATTGCAAAGTTTTGGGTTTATAAATGTCATCTTGTTCCTGGGATATGTGAAATTAAATTGTTTATATTCTATGACTGATAATATTACGTTCAAATTCATTCTCAACCCTATTTCCTAGAGAGAATCCAGATTTGTGTGCTATATTATATTTGATCATATCAATTCAATGTTATGAGGCGTTTAAATTGACAAATATTTCGTAATGATCATCGATTAATTAAATAATTTACCTAAGATACATGGATAACATGTTTAATCATCGCCTTGCCGTTATTCGTGTAAGTAATTGCAAGAGCCATTAATCGTGACATCCTGTCGCTGAAATCATTAATGAACGCACCTCTTATATTTGTACTTCAAAAGGTTGGGTAGTAGCCAGGAATTTTTATAATTCTACTTGTAAGTCCTAGAAAAGTGGATATTTAATTTATTTTTTCAAATTCCCTTCCGTCGGAAATGAGTAATCAGGCTTGAGTTCTCTTCGTTACCAGTATCCTACTTGTAAGTTGGGTTCCTGGAGAGAGAACGTGGTCAGGGTGTTCCATAAGTGGTGGGGATAGATATGAGATGAGATAAAAATGGAAACCTGGGTAAATTATTTGGCCATCAAGTTCCTTCAACCTGGTTTATCTCATCCCACCAATAGCCTGTTTATTAATGAAAATTTAAAAATAATATTAGAAAACCCTGAGAATTTTTCGCTTTAAATTTGTGCTAATGATTCCAATTCCACCTGAAATAGATACACTTGTTCCAAATTCATGCGCTCTATTTGGATTCCACGTCCTTGTTATCCACTCAACAACTCCGACCTCTTCACTCACCCTATTCTTCGTCACCCTTCCCATTCTCTCTATACATGGTCATTCCTTCCTCTTCTTGAAGAATTACTTGAACTCTAGAAATGGATTGAACCTGGGAATAAAGATGTGGTTAGAGAAGCGGGCTCTCGAGGGCCGTGGGGCGAAGTGGAGCCCGAGAAGGGGGATACATGGGGTCTTTGGAAACGAGAAAGATAGCAGGTGCTTCGTTCAAGACGTTGAATGAGCCAAAAAAATACGGCGGAGGGGACTTATTTGTTCCGCAGGGAAAAAAACTTCCACCACTCTTTTTCTCATCCATCCTACAAATGAATCTTACCACCATCCTATCCTTCCTCGATTCCTCGACTGGTTCGACCCTTTCAGTCCCCTCTTCCCCACACTGGGAGACCGTCGTTTCCTCACTCACGATAAAATATTAAATTTGTGATTTCACTGAAAATTTTTAGTGGAACCACAAAGTTACTAATTTTTCATTTCCAATATTATACCAAAATTGGATCCTCATTCAAATGGTCGAGAAGCTTTCTCCAAATCTGCAAGCGAGCGTCCTTCTTTTCGTCCGAGAATACTCGTGGAACCAAATCCACACACCACTTCATCATACCCATTTTTATGGTATAAAGTTGGTATATATCTCTTTAAAGAATTTAAATTTCATCAGAAGCCATTCAAATACATAATCTGCGATCCCTGTTCATCAAAGTTTTAACCCTTGGCAATATTGCCACTTCGAGGTCAAAGAGCGTTCTGAACGTTCGGCGTCTTCTCTACCTTATTGAAACAACTTTTTCCAATCAAAAATACTTGATCTACTCATGGCGTTATCACCATAAGCTGCCTTCAGCGTGCCATGGGTCTCTCTACCGGTCTCGCACAGTTTCACACAAAATTTGATGTCGTAGAGGTGTTCCAATAACCAGTCCATGACGGAGGGTAACGAAGTCACTTTAAAAAGGTTTCGTAAAGGAACGATACGCGCTTCGCACTGTCTGGGGGTCCACTGTTTGTGACCTCCAGTCTTTCCTAAGACTCTCCTTCCTTTAACCAAGGCAGAGAAATCGCGGCCCGCCCGTCCGTCTATCCAGGAAAAAAATGTCATGCTTCTATTAGGACTAACCTTGTAGTCGTGACAGTTGAGAATCACGTGAAGGGTTTGTGGGTATAGATTACTATACTTTGTCGAAGTACCTACGTATACTATAAATGCTAGTCCTGCGGGTATAATCTATATAAACATACTACCTTACAGAGCAACAAATCTCTCCTTTGTCATCTAATGCTTGTATTCCAATTTGAATTGTTAAAATCATTACAATGATCCCCTTTGCAAACCGAAGAATTTTTATTTCTTTAGAATTAATCTCAAATCAATTGATGCTTAATGCCTCTCCCTCTACTTTTATTACTTCAATTAGATCCTTATCATGTTAAAACATGTTAAAATGATGCTGAGAAGAGTTCCCTCTCTAACTCCTAATGTTCATTTGGCCTTAAGATACTATTTTTCACTTGCATGGTTGTCACTGATTTTTGTCGAGGTAATTGATTATTTTTTTGACAATAGTCCATTTTAAGAGCTCCTAAAACCTTGAATTACTTGGTCTCATTTCACTTTGTCGAATTCCAAGAATTACACCCAAACTGGCTTGGCGTAAAAAATAATGGCTTGTAAAGGTGCAATATTTTTTACGCCAGTTTCCTCACTATGGTCAGGATTCTCTTGCCGCTTGCTTATTCTGGTTACACATTATTATTTGGCAAGGGTACCTTCTTCTCTTTCTCTAATCTACGGCCAATTATGGTTATTAGTTTCGATGGAGGGACATATGACTTAGTGTTCTGCTTTCTTCACATTTATCTCTTCTTTGTTTATTCGGTAATTTATTTATAACATTTTAAAATATTAGTGTTATTAATTTCCCTGGTTGTTTTCCATTGTCTTAGGTATGTTTCATTATTTTGTGGTGACTATATTTTCTCTCTCAGAATGGTTCCGTCGCCATTATATTTACCGTTTCTTGTATTATTTCTTTATGTTGCTATTGTCTTGCAGCAAATTTCTATCCAATTCATTCTGGTCTCTGATTGGGTGCTTTAAAGAATACATAATCTTTGGTGCTTTAACAACGTTTCTAAGAACGATATTAAACATACTTATAATCATTGCTAGAAATGGATCTTGCTACGAGTTAGGCACGGAAAATATTTCATACTGCATAGTTGTCTTTCGCTACATAAGCAAAAATTTTCTCATTAAAAGCGCTATAATTATAAACTTAAAATTTCAGTTAATATAACTTGATAACAACTGCGAATCCTATTCCCCTTTCTAAACATTTACCACCTAATAAAGAAGTAATTATTGCTTTTACATATCGTTAGAAAATGAACCCAATTCAGTAATCCATAAGTGTGTGTGTGTGTATATATATATATATATATATATATATATATATATATATGTGTGTGTGTGTGTGTGTATATATATGTGTGTATATATATATATATACTTATGGGTAAATAAATAGAAATCTAACTAATACACATAAATTTGTACACACGAACATATTAAGAACTTGCTGCTTTAAAGAAACTGTATTTCTGATTTATTTGGAACAAATCAAAAGTTATCTTAACGACGATAAATTTCAGTTTCACAATCATACCACATGATAGCCTGTATCAATATTATTGTACGGTAGATATTAATAAGGCATCAACTACCGGAGTTATTGGGCAAGGGTGAAAGCTACTCAATCGGCCACAATATTAACAGAAATAATGAAAACATTGTGTATTCCATCGTAGGGTAAAACTATTCTTTGAGAGAATTATATTTCATCATGAGAGAGAGAATTTTAGGTTAGTTCAATTTTATAGGTTTCTGAGAAGGAACCGAGAGAAAAAAAGTAAGAAATGAATGATAATATTTACAGGCAAAGTTCGCAAATATGGCAAATAATTGAAAATACATCAGAGGAGGATGGATGTGTTGGTGTAACATTAACCAACTCCTTCTCAACAACATATTCCCAAGACGTTTTTTTGTGGGGAATTACGATGATAAATAATGACGTGCATATTTGAAACCGAATCACTTGGCTTGGGGTATGATGGTTAATTAGGGAAGAGGACAAGTGAATCCATTCGCGATTGAGGGGACTTAGAAGGAAACACTCGCACAGTTTATGTTCCTTATGGAATGCGGGATAAAATATTTCGGTAGCAATTTATGATTTTTCATTAACCTCTCTGAAGAACTGCCGATCTAATTTTAGAAATAAATTTTCAATTTTGCTTTGATATAAATTGATTTGAACTTCATGAAACATATTTTAATGATTACAAATTTTACCGCGGATTTTCTGAGAAATATGATTATTGAAATTACCAAAATATATCCTGCCAGTGGTTTTGCTGTCAATTACGTGTATATATCCCTTTATTAAGAACAACTATCTGGTTATTTAGGTTAAAAATCTTGCTAGTACCTATGAGGCATATTAAATGTGATTATTTAATATACCGTTGGTACATACTTTGGTGAGCGAAACAAAAAAATCAGATCCATTGTTAACTTCGAAGGAAGATGAGGATTTTTATCAGGATGACTTTAAGAGTGTAAACTGGAAGTCCCATAACTATACTGATATGATTGAGTCTGACTTTCTGAAAACTCTACCACAAGAGGGGAAATAGGCATCTACATGGAAATCGCCATTGGATTCTGACCTGCATTTCAGATTTGAATATTTCCTTCCCTCCGTCTCACTTCGGAGATGGCTTTATGGCAGTGCATAGCATATAGAGAATAAATCCTGCACAAGAACTTTTAAATGTTTTTCAATATTTCAATAGAATAAGTTTGAAGCCCAGATCAAGATGGTGGAAGATTGATAAGCCTATAATAACGCTCTCATTCCGAATCCTCTGCAAAACTTCAAACGAATTAAACATATATAATATTAGGATTGGTTTTCATGCTCCCACTCCTGATATTTTAATGTATTTAAATATTTGAATCTGGCAATTTTTAGTAGTAAATATTCGTAGGAGTTAATTTTAGACATACACTGTTCGTTCCAAAAGTAATCCAATTAAATTTCCCGCGCCACTCTCATTGGTTCGAGTAGGATTAAACCCCTTGGGATTAGGTGTTAACACGCTAAGATTTGCCAAAAAACTAATCTCGGTGCCTCCAAGCTGTGGAAGTGGCAGGACGTCAGATATTTTCAAACTATACGCGCTGACCGCGTCACGAAAAAAATGGAATCGACGACCGAGCATCATTAAGCGATTAGTAAACGTTGTGCTGAACTGAAAACATCTTTTGAGGAGACTTACAACATTATTAGTGAGACCTACGAGGGCTCTGTCCTACTCACAAGTTTCAAGGTGGTAAAAAATCTTTAAAGAGGGTCGGGAAGAGTTCCACGACGAATAACGCTCTGGGAGGCTATCAACTAATTACTGACGACAACAATTCACATAGGCTAAGGAAATCTGTAATATTATTTAACTGCATATAGGGTATGGTCCATACTAAGAATAAATTCATGAAGAATAGGCAATTACTATGTTCAAAGCACCTAAGGCTGGAAACTAGGAAATAATTAGTCAAAACTTTCATGTGGAGCATGGCACTTGATGGTTCCGAGACTTTGAATATTGGAAAAGCGGACCAGCGAAGAATAGAAGCCTTTAAAATATGGTGTTGGAGGAGAACGCTGAAGAATAAATGGACAGACCAAAAAGGAACGAGGAAGGTTGAGGTACAATGGATAGATTAGGAATATACAAGAGTAGGCTGAAAAGTAATGAACATATGCATGTTGAGCGCGAACACAAAGAAATCGGGAAGATCGGGAAAACCGTACGTTTAATTACAACTCTAAACTTTCCAAATCATGTATTTATTTTTCAGCATAGTCATCGTTAAGGCAGACGCATTTCTGCCAATATGTAACAAATGTTTTCATTTCTTCACTGAAAAACTCGTAGGACTTTTCTTGATTTCAGGACTTTATAGCTGTGTACACCTCATCGTTCGTGATATAATGATTACCTTGGAGGGTTCTCTTTAGGTGAAGAAATAATTAAAAATCATTTCGTAGAGCCTCTCCAGTTGCTCGTGAGATGTGTGGACGAGCGTTGTCATGTTGCAAGACTATTAACGCCAGGCTGTCTTTAACACGACAAGCTCGACGTCGGGGGTGTTTTAGTCTCTATATACAGGGAAGAATTTACCGTTGCCCCTTGCTCCGGAAAATCGGTTACATAAACTCAGTAAACATACCAAAACACCGTTAAAAGAAATATCATCTACAAATGTGACTTTTTCAGGCCCAAAACCTCGGCATTTTATTACCCATCAATTTACATTACACCTATCAACAGAATCGTCACCACAAACAGCCTTTAACGGACGGTGATTATCAGTAGGAGTCACTTTATAAGCAGTTAAAAATTCGATAACAGCACACTATTTAACTCGCGTTGACATAGGACTAGAACATGTCTCCACGCTTCCGCTTCTAGAAATCCAATACAATCTTGTACTATGGATGGACGCAATGACCTCAAGCCTGCACATGCATATTGAGATGAATATTGCTTCCACGTCACTTGGCATGATTCTAAAGGTCAATTCGTTCACACTCCACAAGCATATGTGCATTAGTTTTCCGCTTACTCTCGTAATAGAATGGCAAATAGAAGGGAATATTCCACGAAGAAACTAAGAGATATGTACACTAGACGAATCACGAGGGACGGAAAATAGAAAAGATATCTGGGGTTAAGGAAATCGACATTGAATAGATTATAATGGAGGGCTCTAGAAAACCAATCCTAGGATTGAAATACTGACGATGGTTGCATAAGGCTAACTTCTACTTACGATCTCACCTTAAATATTAATTATCCTTGAATATTTTATTTCGCATCTCTAAGTTTGTTTGCTCTAATTCATTTCCCCTAGTACTCATAACGTTTCCTTGGAAATTTAACAAAATTACTTCAGTGAGAGAGACTCCGCATTCTTGGTCACACTGTAGTTGCAATTTCAAACTTGCTCAAAACACATGAAAATTGAAAGACGGTGGTGAACAGATTCAATAGCAGTAGTATTTATTAAATGAGGAGAATAATCTGAGCTGTAGAAAAGAAATGTTGCCTTCCTCCAAAGAAATGATTCTTACACGGTGACACCATACGTGTATAGACCAAATCCCGGAGTGTTACCAAAAGTTGTCCCTTCTTTCGTTCTCTTCTGTTGGAAGGGCCAATATATCGAAGGGACTAACTGTAGACTCGTCCTACTATTTATTACAAATAACTCCATTTTTTCTGAGAAAATTGACCTCCGAAGATATTATTTGCTACTTTATGGCATGAATGAAATGTTAAAATTTATCAAACAAATCTTTCTACATTTTATGCCTATTGTTCTACTGTATAGGTAAATATTTTGCCCTGACGTATACTGCCTTGCTACCTAAGGTTCCAGATTATCTTTACGAAGAAGTATTAGATGAATCATCGAGCAAAAATAAACACTCGTCTCTTTATAACTTCATTGTTAGATATTCATCATATATACCCACTCTTAACATTCCATTGGGTAATGAACGCAATTAAAAAAAACTTCCGAGGATTGGTAAACGTATCAATCAATACCCCATGGGGGTTGCCGATAACTGTGATAACCCATTCACTCTCCGACTAAAGCAGTTGACTAAAATCGATTCTTGCTATTTTAACTGGATTCATGAGTACCTTAGTTCCTCGACTGGTCATACTGACTATTCGGTGAGGTGAAAAAAGACACTTCTCTCGTGGCGTGAGTTTTTTTAACGAGCTTTCAATGCTCCATTCAACGAATTTCCATTGACAGCTGTAAATTTTTCTCTGCAACACACGTAGCAAAGAGATTCGATTCCCCCTTCCGCGGATCAGACCAACAAACCGGTCCTCACCCACAAATCGCCCGCCTCCATCCATTTTGCCCACTCCAAGCGCCCTAAACCATAATTTCTCTGCTCACCCGTCAGCCGCACCCCTCTTGGCTTCTAAACTCTCCCGTTGGCCCTAAATACGTTACGAGATTGTCTATCTTCGGCTCGCCCTTAGCAGGAAGTGAGTTGCTCGGGCGGCCAAATGGGTAGCCTCTTCCTTCACCGCAATCGCTGCTTTCGTGACTTCATTATTGGTAATTGGAGTTGGGAGTCAATAGAGGGGTGTGTGGGGAGTGATGAGCGCAGGAACGAGGAATGAGGGGTTGACGTGGATCAACGACAAATTCCATCGTTGTCACCGAGCGCGACCACGCCCATATTCCACCCGATTCACGTGCAATAATCTCAAGTCCTACGACTAACCACTGGGTTGATAGCGGAAAGTTCTCGTTGTCAATTTCCTGTAAAGTGTATTCATGGGTAAGGTCGTTAGTTGGACGCCATTTAACTAATGACATTATTGATTGGAATGAAGCATCCAATAAATGAATTTAAGAAAAAACACGTTATAAGGAAAGACGCCTTAATTTTAAAATAACACCGGCGAAAATTTTTGAAGCAGAATTTGGTTCATTTAAATGGTCTCTGGGCAGCAAAAAGTGGAAAATAAACATACGCAATTTGAGCAAAGTAAGCATGAAATGAAGAAATGTAAAAATATACCCCAAAATCAAAAGAATAATATGAAGAAATAAATACTCATTTTTTATATCATAATAAAGATTTTCAATAGGCACAAGCAAAGGAAAAGAAACAAATAAAATATTGTAAGAAAGGTTAACCGAAACTCGATTAATCCAAACGAAGCAACTGAGAAAATCTTAGCGAGTGGAAAGTATGGTTTTTCTATTTCATTTTGGAATGTATTTTTTAGATATGTCGAGTCTTAGTTTTTTGTGTGAAACGCTCTCCCAAGGTCAAATATCCTCACATGGAAACAATTCATGTATCATAATAGATTTCTTTGATAATATAGTCGCCCTCCTTATTAATTAACAGTAGAACATAATTTGTGTTTCTACAAGAGGAATATTGTGTTTGTCCACTTGTATTTAGCGTTTAGAGAAATCAAATTTCCTCGTATTAATACAGCTGATTTATCACTCCTTCAAATCATATGAAGAAATAAGAAACTTTTTAAAAGTAAGGAAACTAATTTTTGATCCAAACGATCCATTATCTCGGCTAAAAGTTCCTCTCCAATTGAAACATGGCTACATATTTTTAAGAACTCTTTTGACAAACACAAATTAATCTGGAGTTTCAAAATTAACCCATCTCAGACAGGGTTGATTTTGAAATGTCTTCAAAGATCATTAAAAAAACTTTTAGAAATAAAACTTATTGCTATACGGACTATAGAGTCAAAATAAAATATTTTTTAATCCTTAGATATTGGGAAAAACTCTAACCAATATTTTCTGAAGCAATTTGTTCTCCCTATTTTTTAAGATACCAATGAATGCATGCCCTTTTTATTCATCATCCGTTATTTAATTCCTTACAATGATCCTCTCATATTCATTGGACCAACCTAATGAGCTTTATTAAATTTTGCGTTTGGTAACGTGTGTCACGTGTGCTGAACTATGAAATGGATTGGAGAAATGGATTACCTCATTCTCCTCTGTATTTATGTACGAGGTTAGACTGTTCAATGAAATAATATTTTTTCTTATCAAATCACGAAAATACATTCACAAAACACGTTAATATTATGCATTTTCTTTTATTATGGACATGACTTTAGTGATTGGAACCCTAAATGAAATAGCTACTCTTGTGAATAAAAACAGGAGTAAATATTTCTAATTGTAGTGGCATGGAACGTCTTTTCTGATTCCGTGTAGAGCCTGGAATTACTTAAGCAATTTAAAGTGCTCTGAGGCCCCATTGAATGTGCTACACCTCGGTGGTTAGTGCAGCTCTGTGACCACGGTGTCCCTTAAACTTCACGATTTCCCATTTGTTTTCTGCAAAGGGTCGATCTTTGACTTCATTGCGCGCCCTTACCCCACGTTCCTGTCAATTATGCCCAACATCACACTATCCTTCCCCTTAATTTTCAGCCTCTCACACAAAATTGCTCCTCCGGGCTCAGCCTTTGTCCGAATTCGGTAGAAAATTGGCATTCCTGCTCGTAATCCTACCGCCGTCGTTCGGTTCCGTCAATTTATTTGTTTGTTCTTTTTCTAACTCGGTGGAGTCGTAGTTTAAATAAAAAAAGAGCAAAACCCTGCCATGAGTAGGTATGGGCCGGGATGTTGCGTGATTATATTTGGACGTGTTCTGTCGGTCAGCCTAATCCCTTTCTACCTTGGTTATTCGGAACAGTTTCACTAACTAATGTGACCACATCTCCGAATCACGTGTATGAGTCCCTATTCCCTTGACCCTTTGTGCCAAGTAGAAATCTATCCACTAACTAATTTAGACATTCCAATGCGTCACTATTTCTATTCCGCGGGGAGATATACGGATGATTGCCAGTAATTCGGTGCTTTCCCGTATTACGCATTCAAAACGTGAAATAACGTTTGTTGAGAGTAGGCAATAAGTCATAAATTAAACTTCATTTTAATGTTTAAAAATATATCTAAAAATTTCGTATAATTTCCAACAGATAGAACACATGATAGACACATTCCACTATCATCCTAATTTGTATACTCACTAAAACCTATTATGAAGGTATAAACATAGGTTTGAAAAACTTCACTTTGATTTAATGAAATTGTTGAACACTTTGTATTCTTTTTGATGAACTTAAATTTTATTTTTATCAAATGCGATCATTGAAGTTTAAATGGTTTATTCAATACTTCTCAAACAATTTTAGCTGTCTGAAAAATATTCCAACCCTTGGGACTTAATGACCCTTTAAATACCTAATACTGTAAAGTGAAACTTCCTTGTAAGATATGATTTTGAATAATTCCACTGTCTCGTTTACAGGAACGTTTTCCTCTACATTGAGGACCTAAGTTGGAAATTAATGGGATCAGGTTTCGAGTCCATATAAAGAGGAATGATTTTTAACATGATATTCTGCATTTAGATGAACACACGCTATTGACTCCATTAATCTTTGAGGCATATTCCGTACACCTTTATTAATTTCCCCCACTACTGTTTTAATATTGGGGAATACTATATTTCTTTTGAATCATTAATTGGTTCAAACGTCGCCGAAATTCAACTTTAGCAATGGAAAAAATGACTGTTTTTCCATGAAATTTAACTATTAGCCTATGATTATGGTACCAAAAGTCATGAAATATTTTCAGGTTTTAGGTATAAAAATTCTTCATTCCAAAATAAATTCATGAATATTTCATGTTTTTCTGCGGAACAAGATAAATACATTCCGTGCGTTAAAGTCACCGAAAGTGCCAATTGAAAATAAACACGGTCTGTTAAAGGCTCCCATTCAATTTGTGCGACATGGAATGGGTAATGTTTCGTGGTTTCTGCATTCAAGTTTGGAAATTTCTTCCGATTACCATTGACGCTCCTTTAAGGAGTGCTTCCGTAAAAATTAAATAAATGTCGTTGGTTGCCGCCAACGTTGGCACTAGTAAAAAGTGTCTAAATCAGCTTCCACGCCAGTACCGTACGTTACCTTGTGTTAAGGACTATATTCCAAACCCAAACCAATCACAAAAATGTGACTAAAATAATGCCTCCAAAGGACTGTTCTGAGGCGACTTTAAAGACGATTTCATCACCACCGGGTTTCCCCGCAATTCCTCCTTCCCTCGCTCCTTTCACTTCTCTCTTATCCTCAAACGTTCTCGTCGAGCAATTGGCACGCTTCCAAAGGCGCAATATATTAAGCACCGTCCAATGCGAACCCCCGTGTCGCCCATGTTTTTTTCTCCACGATTCCCTCTGGGCCTACTACTACCCTGGATTCTTTCCTCTAGGGCCGAGAGGGAGGTGGGGGCACGTCCGAGAACCGGTGGTTTGGTCGGGGTGAAAGGGAAGGGGTCGAGGGTTGAATGGGGAGGCCAAAGGCTGAAGAGGGGGTGAGGTCGGAGGGAATCTTTACCTGGAAAGATTGATTCCCAGTGGTGGCGCAATTTCCTCACCTCCTTGAACTTTGCTTTTATTTGGGATATTGAAGAAGGCGAGATCACTGAACGGTGCTCTTTGTGCAGACTCTTAGCCTGGGGTGTACGGACCACTTGATGGAAAAGTCGCCCTAGTGTTTTCGTGAAGGAGAAGGATGCCATCCCCAACCCTCCTCAACCATAGCCCACTATTTAGTCTCTTCCTCTCCTTGGAGTGCCGGTCCCGTCATTTGTTGTACCCCCTCTCCATCCCTTATTATCCCCCAACTAAAAAAAGTAGCGAAAAAACACTACTCCATTCGCTTCCTTTCCAGCCTGTTTTTTGTGACCATGCCGCTTTCAACTCTAGCGACATAAATCTCGTTTTCCCCACCTTATCCCGCAAGGAAGCAAGCACTGTCACAATCTTTAGGCAACTCTCTAACGCTCTCCCCACCATGCCATTTGGTAACAAATCTTATATATTTTTCCAACAATCCAAACAAACCACCAGAAATCATGGAAGCGGCTTGCCATATTTTATATACCAAACGTATTGGGGCTCAGCGTAGAAGATCTTTCTCTCTCTTTCTCTGACGTAGACTGTGAAAACGTTTTTCCTACGGGCTTTTGCTTTTTGCAACAATTTCTTCGGATAACTTTTTTAAAACCGTCTTTATTCCGAAGAACGTCTTTCCTTTTCAATCCAGTTCTGGCATTCCCTGCTCCATTTGATCCAATCCGCGTATTCCTATTTCAGTTTGGGCTCCGCTATTTCCTATTGGTATTTCTCCATTCTCTCATTCCCAGAGAATTACATCCCAAATCTAAAAAACTTTCTCTATCTCGTCCATTCTTTCCGATCATACAATTGATGCCTTCAAACACGCGCCTTCATTAATCCCCAAATTCTAGTAGAATCCGCGCCTACTCGCGGGCTTTTTACAGCAGACGATTGCCCGCCTTGGACTCGTCTACAGGCTGTGCTTTTTATACAAATTTCAATTCCCAGAGAATTTCAAATTCCCTCCTAACTACAGTGCCGTGACAACTTTACAGATATTTCATCAAGTTGCATAAGTGTTCATTCCGAGACTTCAGAAGTATTTATTTTCTCCCCGTTCAAGATTGAACGTGCATCAATAAGACTGAAATAGTTTGAAAAATACTTTGATTATTTCAAAATGGGACCTAAAAAATGACGTATTTTTTTCACGGTACGGTTTGATATAAGGCCTTTACAGACTACAAAGGAATACAGGTGGAGTTTGCATTGTTGCGGAAGATGAACGGAATAGCGTATTGTGGAATGTAATAATACGCTTTATACATCCCAAGTGTAATCCTGAACACATCTATCATGACGTCCTTCTTTTGGAAAATCATTAGAAATCACTACTATATGTACTTTATCAACCGTGACAAGTTATTCCTAGAATATAATCCAATACATTTCCCGAAGAAATATTATTTCAATTAAAAAAAACTGGATAACATGAGAAATTCAGAGAGTCCGGAGAGAGAAGGTTGGTAGAAACGAATTGCATTTCATGTTGGAGGCTTTCAATGTGAAGTATGCAATACGCATGAATATGTTTTGATTTAATTTTATTTATTCAACATTCCTTTTTTCTTTAGGTAATTTTATTACTTAGTTATCCATCTCGTGCATTTTTGTTTGACCACATATAACTTAGAAAAAGGCCTTAATGATCCAAAGTTGATGTAATAAAAATATTTCCCTATTTTCCTTAATGTTTTAAAAAAGCAGGTTACAGAGCTAGAATAATGAAATGCATATGAATAAAATAATACTAATTAATCTGGTAACTTTTTGTGCCCGTAGAAAAGGACCTACATATTAAAAGTACGAAGGGGAATTTTTCTTAAAATGATAGCTGGGCTTAAAGTGTTAGTCTCTGAGAGGAATCCTACATTCCCACAAATTTATGTATTTTTTCCGGATTGGACCTAATTTTTCTCCGAATTTGTCAAGAAGATTCTCTACTAAGAAATTCTTTTTCCCATGTCAATTTCCGTAGTGAACGAATTGTTTGCGGATTGCAACGTGAGATAAATAAATAAATATATATATAAATAATGTTCTTCTAAATGATTCTCAGTCTTATACATAGTCTTGGAATATCTTTTTGCCCAAACCTAAAATTTACACCCTTCCCAGAAATAGATAAAGCAGCTTTTCTGCCAGTCTGTTGGTACTTCCCATAAATCAGTCCACTTAGGGCCATTCAGTTGTCTTGTAATACCTCAAATTCTATTGTATAGTACGAAAGATTTACCGATAGAACACTAATGACCTCACATGAGGTCTTTCACTTCTCACAAGTAATTTTTCCTCACCTGTCCCCATCTCCCTATCCTCTCCCTGTCAAACTCTCTACAATTGTTTCTCCCATTTCAGCTGTACATTCTGGTTCCATCAGTCTCTCTCGTATATATTCGACCGTAAAACTTGGAGCCAGTCGGCCGGCCAACCCCGGCAGCCACCCAGCTATTTCCCTCTCGCCCTCTCCCCCATTGTTCGGAATAAGCCTCTCTTCTCGATCCCACCCGATTTCTCACAGATTTTCCCGCCACAGTAAATCATTTCTATCACATTTGACTGACTTAGAATAAAACTTCAAAATCGTGTCTCGTATCTGTCTTTTCACCCATTTTGCCTCCCTCTCTCTGCTCTTTGTCTCTACTTGTGTTTACTCGCCATTCATCTTTTAAATCCATATGAAGGTGTTTTGGAGGGCGGGATAGTCTCAACGTATCCCCTCTCGATCAGATATCCAGGAAAATCTTCTCTCCACCCCCTGGGCGACTGCATGGCGAAATATCTGTTCCCCACTCGGTTCCTGTCGCTACTATCCTTTCATGAATATGCCATCCCGTCAGAACTCTCCAAATCTTTAAGCATATATCATCCCGCCTAGGTAGACTAGATGTTGTTTATGTTTATAGTTTTTTTATATTAAAATGGAGTATATTATGTATAAACGATAAAAAAGCTCCATGTGTACTGTAAATCAATATGTACTCAATGTATTACCCTCTTTGAGGGAGAAAATACGTTTATTCACAAGAAGGAATGCTTAATTCCATATTGATTTGTGAATCGATAAATAAATGGAATGTATTAAATCGA
Organism: Hetaerina titia; assembly: GCA_037158775.1. NCBI lineage: Eukaryota > Metazoa > Arthropoda > Insecta > Odonata > Calopterygidae > Hetaerina > Hetaerina titia. The sequence continues at coordinate 63,764,030 of CM073779.1, read as the reverse complement.
GTGAGTAGATTTCAGTGGTACTATATTGCCCTTGCAACACTTCATTATGAATTTTATTTTGGCCTAATTCTGCATGGTTCATTTTTACTATAAATCAATTTAAATGAGGTTAAATTGAATCAAAAGAATCGTGATTAGTATTAAGCCTAAGTTGTATTCAGGTAAAAAGAAGGATTAGTCAGGATGGACTTTAATTATGGAAAATCCTCTGTTTTCGGCATAGTCAGTTTAAAAATTGGCATTTCTATAAATCATGTTAGTCTATATCGTGATTACCCAGATTGTAAAAATTCCAATTAAATATTGAAGTCGTTTAATAATAAAAAAATATTTTATTCTGGATAAAATCAACATATTGTGTTATATTAACATTTCATTTTCAAGTTACCAATTTATTCTCCAATGTTTCAAATGTAATAAGGGCCAAAAAATTGAGAATTTATTTCTATTTTGCTTGAAAGCAATTAATCGTCTTGTATACTTATTTGCTCCTGAAGTTTTCATGGGTTAATAATTTTTTCATTACTTCACGTTTAAATTTTATACTTGATTATGTGAAAAATGTTAAATTTTCAAAGGATTTTCATTTGATTTCAAGGAATTTAGAAACATGGATCTGCTGCGATTCTTCATATAAATAACGCATGCTATTTTTCTGGATACATTTTCTTTTTCTTTAATGTATTGACAAAAAATAATAATTGAAAACCATCGATCTGAATTAATATTCCCATCACGCCATTAATACATTAATTTATTTAACATATTCAAGTGACTATGCCGAACAATTATTTTCTTTAAAACGCATCCTTTAGGGACAAAATGTCACTTTTAAAATAAGAACGATTGAGTGGATCCTACGGGGCATGCTCATAAAGTAAGAGCCGTTTGGTAACAGGAAAAAATATTCTCTTATGAAACACATTTTATTGGCATCTTTGGTTAGGTACAAACCTTCACTTCTCTGCCAAATTGGCGTTCACTTCTAAGCTATTTTCGCATATCTGCACCAGCTTTTTTAACCCCTCTCTGTAGAAGCTCCCCGCCTGACAGTTGAACCAATTGACAACGATGTTCTTGAATTCCTCTTCGCTTTCGAAACGTTGTCCACCGAGCCACAGTTTCAGGTGCAATAAGAGAAATTAGGCGCTAGGTGCAAGGCCTCATTTTCTCCATCTTGTTGGTAGCGGCCCAGAAACTCCCGTTCGCTGGACATTCTTTGATCTTTTTGGTGGTCGTAAACATTTTCGGTACTAACCTTGCGCACAATTTGGGGTATCTGAGGTTTTCCGTGGCAATATTGCAGACAATAGTGTGTCCACGTTGAGGAAATGGTTCATCCAGGCCATTAATCATCAATCCACGATCACATCACAGTTTTGTTCCACTTGCGAAACAATTTCATCAGTCAGAATACTGGGCCTGCCACTTCGCTCCTCGTCATGGATATTTGTTCGTCCATTTTTAAATTCACGCCATTGGCTTTCCTTCACTAAAACTGTAGGTCCAACAACTAGGTGTAACTCCCAATGAATTTCAGCAGCCGACAATCCTTTTCCTTGCACGGGCAAGCAAACGAATTCTGAAAAAAAAACAAATGCGGTTGTAGCTTCTCAATGAATTAGTAGATGGCTCTGTAGGAGTAAAATTATTCTGAAGCGCCAATATTTAAATATAATCAAACGGCTTTTAAAGAATATGCCTCCTAAGTTATTAAATTTGCCAAAATAATAAATTAAGGTTTTCGGGAAGTTAAAAATTATATATTTCTAGGTAATTTTTTATTATAGGCCGAGTTTAACTTAATATGCCATAATGCCTACTAGAGTGCCAACCTAAAAGATGGATCATTCAGTCAGGGTTCAAATTTCCGTGGTACTTTAAGAATAAAGGTAATAGATAATACGAAAATATGTCATTGGGTGTTTGAATGGCGAATCTCAAAGGTGAAATTAATTAAATACTTACCATAAACAATAAAAGGTTTTAAAAATCCAATGATTTAGGAATAAATAGCAGAAAATATTAATATGAGAAGATGGTATATACAGATATAGATTTACATTACATTTCAAACTTCAATTCCGAACTCATTTTGAATCATCATTTAAAGGCGAGTATTTGTATGCGGCAGATTACAAAATAATTAGAGTTATTCATCCTTGGGATAACATTAGTATTGGCGAAAGGAATTCATTTTCAAGTTATTTGATAAACCTATGGGATATTTTCAGAAAGTATGCGTACATTAAAAGTGACTTTCCTATCCTCGGATGCTGATTCACATGAATGAGCTTATTGAATTGAGTAAACAGAAAGAAAAACAAGGCGATACTTTTCTAGATATATGGGAGAACAGATTTCTTCCACATCCAAAACTTAGTTTAAAATATAAATGTTCCCATCTCTTCAAAGTAAATATAATGACAAGAAAACTTCGTTGATTCTACTAATGGCGGTATCTGAAATGAGAATAAAGGAAAAAGGCGATCTCTTTTGGCTCGGATTTCAAAAATCTGGAAGTGGAACATTCCGCAAGGCGCATTTCTCTGATTAAATGTTAACATTTTGTTTCCATAACTTAGTTCGTTCTGATTCTGTCTCAAATTTGAGTGTCAGGTTTCCACGCACAGCCCTTCCCGGCGCAAAAGGTCCCTCCCCCACAGATACACTTCTCCATAAAGCCTCGAGGCAAAATTATCTGCTGTGGGAGCGTGCAGGAATCAATCAGCCCTGGAAGCATCCCCGGAAACCCAATCATGCCGCCACTCCGGCGACATGGCTTGACCCTGTCCTTGCCAATCACCCGCACCGCTTAGATCCCATAGCGATTCCCGACGCCTACAGTGCGGTGCATCTCACGCATCAATCTCCCACCACAATGCTCGGCCGGAGCTCAGCCCCGCCGTGTCCCGATCGGAACGAGTCATTCACCGCTTAACAATCGGCCCCAATTTACACCGCATAATTAGCCCCGTTTCTGCGTCTCCGTTTTCACCTTTCTCCGGCAGCCTTTGTCAACGCATTGACTATTTTTGCCTTCCACCCCTAAAACGATGAATTCTAATGATAAAAATCTGAAGGGAGTCTCTCATCGATTCAGACGTTAACTTCTAAACACTAAAACATATAGGTTCTGAAACGGTGAAGGTTCTGTAGATTTATCCTCATGCGTTCAAAATCTTGATTGCTGCTACATATTCCAGGAAAAGTTGAGTATCCTTTCATAATTTCATTGGAGAAAGAAAAGTTCGTAAAAGTCATAAAACGGTCAATTTTGATATCGGTAATTAATCCCAATGACCTCAATCACGTAGTACTTTTTCATTATAAATAGCTGCGTAAAGGAGTTCTATTACCTTACACAATGCATGCATACATTTATATGCAGAGCTAAAACGCACAAATAAATACCGGAGTAGCAGAAATTACTTAAAAACCATAGCTTTATCTCCCATTTGACCTTTAAATAAATACTTATTTAACAAAACATCCTTTTTTGGATAAAAAAATAACTTTAATGGGTGTAACCGGCTACACTTTTTTGTTACCTGATGTAGAGCATATGAGGTTTAGATACTCGTATTGGTCATTGCATCACAATTTAGAATGTTCTGTTATTCTACTTAGACGCTTTTTCATTTTCATCAGGTGATTTCTAATATTGCAACATGCGACATAAGGCGTTTTGATGCACAGATATTGAGGGATTGCAGGGCTTCAAATTTAGTGGTAAAAGGTCATTCAAAATCAGTATACTATTTAGTGAAACAAACGTTTATTCTTCGACTAGTTTAGGGTCGCATTGAATTGTCGTTTAAAATTGAAATAAAATTCAACCATTTCAGAAAGTAAAAATCATTCGCCTTCATCGGGATTCGAACCCGGATCCCTCGATGTCCGGCCGAGTGCTTTAACCACTTAAGCTACCGAGACGTAATCTTACACTCTGAAATTTTTGTGACTTTAAAGGAACAAGATGTTATGACGAAATACCGTACGTACAATGTCACAGGCATTCGTAGTCGTGCGCGACGCGCCACAGTCCACGATGTTAATAAAGCCAATTTCAAACACTTAGGCTGTTCATACCTTTAGAAAAATTTCAAGAAACTGTAAAAGTAACTTTTAACGGAGTCACCCGCTATGTGTGCATTATGATGCAACCATTTCAGAATCGAATTTCGAATCCCGGTCAAGGCGAATGATTTTTACTCTCTGAAATGGTTGCATTATAATGCACACATAGCGGGTGACTCCGTTAAAAGTTACTTTTACAGTTTCTTGAAATTTGAAATAAAATTGTTTACATATTTAAATAAAATAATGTTAAACTTCTGCCAAAATTTTATTTTGAACGAGCAAGAGCCACATGAATAGTTTGGCCAGAGGCAAGTACGGAAAAGTTAGGTTTCTATTACGTGATTAAAATATTTCCAAGGCTTTTCTTTTATTCTTCCATTTGGTGAACGCATTGAAAAGCATTTATGGAATTTAGTTGACAATAATATTTAGGCCATTAGTCATACTAAGTGATATATTGCTTACAAATGATTTCCATACGCAAATTTAAGGGAATCCAAGCGGTAATGTTATGGGCTTAGCTCTGATGTGTTAAGGAGGAGTTTTTGCTCGTTGACCGGCTATAGGCATTGAAAGAGGCAGCTGGTCAGGTAAAACTCGCATCAATTGGAGCAAACCAAAAGATGTATGAACGGTTTTGACAAATACGTGAAACCTCAATGTATTTTGGACCTCCCTTATCGCTGGAAAATGTGTCCTTTAGGTACTAGTGCCCTCTTTCCTGCCTTCCTATCTCGCGCCCGACCGCTTACATAATTTCATTTACTCCTCTGCTCTACTTTTCAAATTTGACCTTACCATGTGCTTACCTTTTCACTTATAACAAAATCAATGGTTACTCCTATCAGAATGCATTTACTATTAGGTGAGGCAAGACGCCGTATATCTCCATGAATTAATTTTAAGGGAAATAAGTTGAATTTTCAATAAAATAAGCATTGATCCATAGGTTAAATTGTGCGCGAGGAAGCTCTAGGCAATGATTTATCATACAATCATAAATAAAATAACAAAACCAATGAATTATTTACAAGGGCTAGAAGAAATGATTATTTTAAACACGACGTATTGTTAACTGAAATGTTCGTGAAAGTCTGGTTTTACTGATTTTTTTAATG
>CM073779.1:63658650-63758729 GCA_037158775.1 Hetaerina titia | reverse complement strand
TCTTTCCTAATAAAAAAGTTCATGCTTTGTGTATTTCAAAAACTATTCGCAGCGTTAAAGGATGTTCGTGACCGCAGAAAATAATGAATAGCGGATGACGGGAAATGCGTTTTTCTATATGCTCTAAATTACAAAAAATGTACTTCGTTTAAGAAATGCTTCGTACTCACTCTTCACCTCTAAGAAATGCTTCACCTCATTTAAATTTGCACTTTAATGTTAATACCACTGGCAGCAGTGGCCATATAACATTATTTTAAAAATTTCAAGGGTTATTTTCATTTACTCCGTAATGAATATAACATTAGTTTGTGTTAATTCTAGCTTTGACATGTATTTTGTGTGCGTATAAAATCCCTCGACTTAAGAGAAGTTCTCTCTTTTTGAGTGCTTTAAGTCAACCCCTCTTAATCCATCAACCACTGCTTTATCACTTTGATATGCAAATTAATACTGAAAATGTGACCTCATGGTGTGTCAAAAAATCCATAAACCAAGTACCTGCTGCTATCATGAATTTAATCGTGGATACATTAATGTACTTAAAATCTTTAATCGATCTTTCCCATCGATATTGAAAATGTACCTATCATAAATATTATTTTCTAGCGAAATAATCACTGTAAAATCTCTACAGATCGTCACAAGTATATTGCTACGATTTCAGAGCGTAAAAATCATTTGCCTTGACCGCCGATGATGATTATTTACGCTCTGAAATTGTTGCAATGAAATGCATGTTAGCGGATTGACTCCGCTATAAGATTAATGTTGTGACATCTCCCACAGTTTCTTGAAATTAATACGAATATATTACATACAAGCTATTTCCTTAGTTTTTCCGTCTCAGTTAAAACCCCTATAAATAGTTTTCATGATTATGCTTATTCATTATTTTATTTTTATATTAATATTGTAGTGTCATCAGTATATAAAAACGGTGTAATTAAGTTAATCTCCTTAATTGAAAGGTACGTTTCTTTTGCAATGTCGAAATGTTTAAATGCAGCATGGATACAATTGGTATTCAATTAAAAGGCACACAGGGAATGGCAAGGTTACACTTATGTGAGACATACTCGATGGTTAACGTGGCATTCAAATTCGTGCCGCGGTTCAAGTTGAGTAATATTTTGAACATTTTGATCCTAAGTGCTATATGTCTCTATCGTAGCGTGGATATTACGCGCATTGAAAATATCCGCCAGCACTAGTACGTTCTCTGGAATATCCCGATAGATGTGGCTATCGTCTTGCAAATTGCACCTCTCAATTTAGCCCTAAAAACAAGGAAAATGCCCATTCAAAAGAGAGACAAAAATAAAAGAGGGTAGTATCAGCTTTGCTGAACACTACTCCTGCCCTTACGAATTATTTATCTAAATAGCAAGATAAAATCCTGTCCCAATTTTAGTCCTCCCGTCGCTTTCGAGGCCGAACCCCTGCCATTCATTTCCCTTTTCCATCTCATCCTAGTGCTCACGGTCGTCGCTTCGACCCTCGCGGGTAATATACGCCAAGCATTCCCACTCCTGCCTCCCCCCTCAACCGTCTACTTCCCTTCTCGCCCAAGATCTAAAGACCATTTAGTTCTTCTACGTATCCTTGCCGTTCTTTCCTCCACCAAAACCACTTTCGCATCCGTTTTGGAAGAGCTCTCGTTCGCTTAGTTTAGCACTCCCTCGGTTGCCTAGTTGCAGGTTTTCATCCTTTGACATTCTCGTGCCGTATTTTTCGTAGGTAGCAATATCAAAAGACTTTGTTGCTATTCGGCTCAAAAGTCCTCTGCCAGGCGCCCTCGGTCGAAAATATTTGGGGGACAAAGAGTTGAATACCAGGATTCTAGTTCCGAGGTGCGTTGTTTCTCAATGGAGTTTTACAATCAACGCCATTTAATTTCCGGGAAGTTGAAATATATAGAATGCAATCTTCCTAATGAGCACTGGAGTATTAGAAAATTTAGCTCAGATGGGTTCCCAGTGTACTTAAAAGCTCGCTGGTCCCCGTAACGCGGAAACTCCATTTCGTTGCCGAGCACCAGCAGCCGATTCGGCATAGCTCTCCCTTCGGAAGCAAGGGAAGGGGGACAATTGCCACCACCCCACTACATGACTCCTGCTCTAAGTGAACACGCTCCTTCCTCTTCGGACGCTCGCTCTTTCGCGGCAGGAAGCGTGGCCAACCTCTCCGCCTCAACGTTTTCCATTCCCCTCCGCTTACGTCTCCAACCACCTCCACAACCCGGTTGCCATTGTCCCGTGAGAACCACTCCCCCAACATCGCTCTCCGCTTCTAACCCACACGCCTCCCCTCCACCTCGACATCTCAACTCCGACTTGAAACCCCACCATCACTCTTCTCACATTCGCCTTCTCTCCCTCACCATCATGGCTCTCTCTCCAAGTCCAACTCCTTTTCCCCCTTTCCCCGCGCTCCTGGCACGCTCCATAATCCTTGTTCGATAAAGAATGTTTGATGAATGATTAATGGTCCTACCATCGCCATTCCGTCTCCCCTACCTTGGTGACCTACGCATGAAGTAAACTCATTCATATTGTATTGAGCTCCCACTCCATTGGCTCCTTCCTTCCCTTCGCCCTTTCTTTCCTTCACCGACCTCTCTCGGAGCGCGGACCCCCACGGAGGAAGAAAGTCCTTTTTTACAACTCCACCGACACACCACCTCCATCCTTCCTCCCTCTGCATCCTCCACCGCTAACCCGTCCAACATCCGATCCCACTTACCCTTTCCCTATGAAGAGGGAAAAAACGCTCGCGAAGAGGTGCGCCTGCTCGCCAGTTCTTAATGACCGCAAAAATTTTCTCCAACACCTCAAGACTCCCTAGCCGTCTTCTCCCTCTTCCGCCCTCACCTCCACTCACCCACTCACTTCGTATGCGTCGCATTTCTCGAATTTTGAAGAGTTTCGCGGAATAAAACAGCTCAAATCCTGACCCAAGAAACCCTTACCTCCGGATCCAAATCTCCCGACCTTGCACGTCCCACTCGTCAGAGATCACTTCGCTCTCTGCAATGCGTTTAAGTTCGCATTTTGTATACTTTAAAACTCCGTGAACGTTTGGGAACTTCCCCTTCCTCTTAACACGTCTTTCTGCGCGAGCCATCCCTTTCTGTCACACCCCCTCCTCCAAGCCTTACCACCCCAACCTCCAGAAATGAGTCTCACCCCCGGTCCTGAAATCCCGGCAACACAGCTTCGTTTTTTTATTTCGCTCCGCCTTGTCTCCCTTCCAAACCCTCCCCACGCGAGCCCTGCCTCCACCCACCCCCTCGCCGACGTGAATAGAATTCGGCTTTATTCATGAGGTGGAATTGGATGATGATCTGCGGCTTTGGGATCGCCGACGCCAAGGTTTGCTCTCCCGGTCGCTCCCCAAGCTCTCTTCTTCCCCCTTCCAACCTCACGTGACATATCCCGACCCCCTCTCCACCCGGAACCACCTCCCTCTCCAAACCACCTCTCGTAACCCCCCTATACCCCCCTCTACTCCACAAACAACTACACTTGAGTTCGCGGTACGTACACCAACGCCTCTGACGACGAATTAGGAATTCCATTCGCTCAATACGTTCCTGCAGGGTCCTTCGGGGCGGACCCCGTTCGACGCCGCTCCCGCCCGCCAGCCCACCTCCACCCCTAGCCGCCGCTTTTTCCGCGCGCCTTTCTACCACCCCCACCTTTGCATCCACACTCTCGATCCCCTTATCCAATTTCACGGCATCATTCCTCGCCGCACGGAGAGTGCCGCCACCCACTTCCCCCTCCAACGCGCGTTCCCACTCATCCCTTCGAAACCTCTGGCATTTTGGATGTTTGAATTGGAGAAATCGAACCAAAATTTTCCTCAGGTTTTTCTCTGCTATCTACTGAATCTTAAAGAAATGAAATCTTTTAACCTACTCTATTTATGCCACACAAGATAGTTTAAACATTTTCCACGACTTTTGTTATCAATTCTTTTCTCTTATTGTCACTTATCTTGCATGCGTCGATTTTTGGTTTCAGAGAAGAGTTCATGCAGCAGAAAAGTCCTTTTTTAATCGGACCAAAGGCAACGGACCTCTTATATTAATTTAATTACTGCATTAAAGAGTCATTACTGATTTAATATTTGAGCCCGTAACAATTAAAGAAACTTTAACTGATCATAGCCTTCTAGGCATTTTTCTCTAGTAAGACATTTTAACCCGTTTATGTATAAAACCTTTCTTAATTTTTTTTCTTTGTACCATTTGAAAGCTGTAGGGTTTTTCATTTTACTACATTTAAAAGTTGATTGGTAAGTACATGCAATATTATCGTGGCACTTTACGTTATCTTGATTAAATACAAGGTCTGTTCCGAAAGTTGGACTTATTTTTCCCGGATTGACGCAAGGACAGCCGTTTGGTTTTTCTGGTATTAGTGTAAGGTCGGAGAGTCTCTGGAAAGGCCGGAGACCGTTGGTAGTTGGCACCCAGACTTGGTGGAGTGTGAATCGTTCGTATAAGATACCTCTTTAACGTAACCTCCTAACGCAAAGTCGTGAACCGGTTACTGGAACAGGTCTACGTCATCAAGTATTGCGTGAAACAGGGGTATAACTGGTAGAGAGGCACATGACACGCTCAAGGCAGCTTATGGTGATGACACCATGTGTAGGTCGGGTGTTTTTGAGTGTCACGAGTTGTTTCGGTAGGTCAGAGAAAATTTTGATGACGCCGAACGTTCAGGACTCCTTTCGACTTCAAAAAGTGACAAACATCTTGCAAGATTGAAGGCTTTGTTAGAAAAAGCTCACGGATTATGTGTTTGCATGATTTCTGATGAAGTTTTCATCACTAAAAGGGATGTGAGGTATCCTTTAACCAATAACATAGGCATGATAAAACTGTGCGCGGATTTGGTGCCGCGAGTACTCTCGGACGAACAAAAGGATACTCGCTCGCTCATTTGCCAAGAGCTTTTCGACCATATCAGTGGATATTATCAATGATGCCTTTAAAATGTGTGATAAAACACGAGAATTTGTATTTTTTGGTAAATATTCATTTTTTCTAAATGGGCTAAGATAAAGATTAATTGCAAAGCATTCTGGAATTATGTTAAGTATAAATAATACCAATTTTAAGTTTTGGTAATAATTTGTTTGTGGTTCATGTGTAATTGGTGAAGTCCATGTGATCTGTCTACTTTGCTCCTGAATTGACCCAAATAATTCTTTCTAATATATCAGCGTATGGATTATTGCAGTCACCCATTGCTAAGATTTTCATAATGAATTAGCGTCTGTTCAGATTTCCCGTTTTCCTTTCAATTATATTTCTCTTTTTATTCTTATCTGCTGTAACGCAATTATTTGGGAACATTTCCCCCATATGCCAACAGGTGAGGTGTGAACGTACAATGTGCTAAAGCAAATTGTAGCTGAATGCAGAGACGTGGTAGAAAACTCGATATTTTTTCACCACTCAAATCCAATGTATGTTCCGCTGCATTCCATGATCTACCCTCGCGGCCCTCCTTCCTTACTCTGCCAATTCACCAACCTGAAAAAAAGCTGAGAAGCTTCTGGGAGTCTCTTCACTCTTGATCCACTTCCTCCCACGTACGTCCCCATTTCTTCATCTTACATTAGCCACAGGTGTCAAAACATGGGTCTCGTGGGTCACGGGTACACCCCGATGGCGACGACATATGCCTACAGTCGGGTATGTACGGAATGAATGAAATATGAATGCCTTTCACTAAACTTGATTCAAGGACACAGTAATATTGAACCACCACTCTACGCATAAAATCTTCAAACGTGGGTATGGTCAATGCGCCTTTCGTGAAGGTTTTCGATACGTATTTCCTGATGAATCAGACTTGAGGGTAACGCTATTCCAGGAATCTGTTTGATGCCTCTTGTGATAACCTGCAACCGAATTTTTTACGCTTGCAAAAACTGTTTACAAGCATCTGCCCTTAGATTCCTTCCTGAGATATCATTCCCCTAGCCGTTTGCCCCTTGAAATTGCATGTCGTGTTGAAATTCATTTAATTGCTCGAGGGAGGTATGGAAGGAAACAGACTCTAGCTTTTAAAAATTATTTAAATGGCAACGTGACTGAAGCAGAGTTCGCACACTTACATAAGAAATATCCGTAATCCCAAAATTTATTATGAAAAATTAAATATAAATTAGAACACTAATAAAACGGAAAATGTTAGGCCTTTTTTGATGAAATAACATGAATGTTTTATGGAAGGCAGCCACATTCAAAATACTTTGAAGGTATTTGAGAAGCAATTAAAGAATAAAATGCAAGGGGAAAATTTGAAAAACTTATTCTGTATCGTTTCTTTATGTTTCATTTAAAAGTTCTTTAGTAAGTATTCATAAGTTCTTTCCATATTTTATTGCAACTTGGGTAGCACATGGTGCTAACTAAGATGTTACCAAGACAGTTAAATAGATGTGAGAGCAGAACAATTTTTTTAAAGCTCATATTAAATGGGAAACTAAACTTCTTTAATTTACTCTTGAAAAAAATTGACACCTCAGGTTCGGAGATATTTGATCTAATAAGGTATAAAAGAAAAAGTAAGAAGAGAAAATGACTGGAAATTTTCTATCACCCGATTTCATTTATAGAATTACAGTGACAATAGAATTACCGTAAAAACATGTCTGGAATGCTAAAATGTATAAAGGTATATTTTTTTACTTTTAGCGACAGTATATCAATGGATTTAGACTCTGATAAAAATGCTGAATAAATAATAGCTTTTAGTTTGTGAAGGACTTAAAATTTTCGTTAGTGTTCGTATTATCCATGCTATTGTCGTTAAAGTGGGAAACATGTACAATACTTATATTTTTGCAAATATTGTTCGTTATTAAACACTGACGGTTCTTATGTTGGTAATCAGAAAATATTTAATAATAACGTTCGGAATCCCATTCCAGAGATGACTTACTACTATTTTTTGCTTTTCCTTCTTATTCATCAAAATATTTTCTCAGGTATTGATATGAGGTTCCTAAATTAAGTATCATTCAGTATTCCTTGCGTCGTAATTTCATATGTTCTCCTGGATTTCAAAAGAATTTCAATAATTTAATTAAGAGAACTCATTCGTCCGTGATTTATTTATATATTATATATATAATACTGTATTAAAATCGACACAATTATCAAGTGAGAAGACGTCAAACGCCTAAAATGGCAAAGCAAAATATAAAATTTTCGGCCTTCATAAGTTCTGCGAATCTAGTTGCCATGCTTGTGCCTACAGTTTCTAGTTTTATAGCTATTTTTTCTTTTTTTATCCTCTTTTTAAATTTTTGAAAATGCTTGTGCATTCCGATGACGCCAAGGGCTGTGCTGGCGGGAGTAATGACATTCGCTCCTGGCAGGATCACCCATGCTAGGTAGGCCGAAGGTTAGGAGCCAGGCGAAAGTTAGTCCACGAAGCGTCTGTTCCTCATTGAGGCGGCTGCTTGAGTGGTGGTGTCTTGTTAAATAACAAAATTGAGGAAGGAAACGGGAATCCTCCTCAATTATCATTCCTAAAAACTAAATGATTAAGACTATAGAGAATATGTGTCCTGGCAACTAAGGGACTCGGCTAAATTGGCCGTGTTTCGTGCCAGGGAGGGGGAGAGGCAAGGTTTCCGCGGTCGATATCTCACGAAATCCTTGCAAAGTAAAACTGAAAGCAGCAGGGCAAAAGATGCAGAAGAAGGCCAACGTAGTTTGAATAGGAAATTGGAATATCAGGACAATGTTGAGGAGAGCAAAATTTGAGAATATTAAGTGAGAATTGGAAAGAAAAAATAGAGATATTTTAGGTTTATGCGAGGTGGGATGGAAGGGTAGTGGAAATTGCTGGAAAGATAGTTAGTTATATTATATAATAATATGCAGCGGAGGGGACGAGAGCCAACAAGGGGTTGCCATAATATTAAGAAGAAGCGTAGTCAACATATAACAAACAACGGATAGAATATCACTTGTGGGGATAAAAGCAGAACTGACAGACTTGGTCATTGTTTGGGTAAACATAATACCGAGCAATTACAAGGAGTAAGAATTCGATATGATAGGATAGTCGTTAAGGTAGAGGACATAATCACGTGTGTTCCTGCAGGCAAACATCAGATAGTGATTGGGGGATTGGAATGCGCCGGTAGGTGATGAGAGTTGGTAATAGATAGCGAGATGGTGGTCTTTATTTAGAAGAAATTGAGACCTAAAGGTCCCTTCTTCCATTATATACATATATACATATATTTTTCAGTCAGTCAAGGGGTTACAAGCATTGCTGAGTGAATTAGAAACTCAGTGCGATTAATACGGAATACAAGTCAATATTTATTGGACAAATTATATACAGTGTGTTTTAAGCTAAACATTAAAAAAAGAGGGCAAAAAGTAGAGCAGATTGAACAGTTTCTCCGTATGTGTTCTTGACACTCGTATGTGTTTTTGACCAACATGGTTAAAGTTTTAGCGACGTTAGGAGAAGAATTGCGCTAGGAAAAAAGGCTTTCAGAAGAATGAGGGAATCTATGACAGAGACCTTGAGTAAGGAAATTAAGGTAAGGCTCATCAAAACTTTGATATTGGACCTAGTTGTGTACGACGCGGAAACGTGGTCCATGAAACAGGATGATAGAAGTGGATTGAAGGTTTTGAAATTTAGGTGTGAAGAAGAATGGAGAAAGTGAATTGAAACAAAAGGAAAACAAATGAAGAAGTACTATGAATGGGGGGCAAGGAGAGATATTTGTTGGGAGAAAGCCTAAGGAGGCAGGAAAAATGGATGTTGTATTGATAGGTAGGGGAATGTTGAAGACTGTAATTGAGGAGAAGTTAGGCAAACAAGGAAAGGGTAGGAACATAATAGGGATTATGGACAGGATGGAGTAGTTTTACGGAGAAAATAGGTACTTGTTTAGCAGTAGGTCGCTGGGTTGTGTTTTGCTAGGAGTCACCAAATATACATTTGGTTGTTGTGTCCATCCAAAACCGTCCCTAACTAGTAGATTGCCTTATAATCATAATAATTGCAGTTGTGTCTGTATGGATATGGCATTCTAATTAAAGTGATCACGTTAGAGTCAAATTCCTCTGCTTGGGTATCCTTGAAATTTGTAGTATGGATATCGGAATGTTTCACTAAACGGATGACCACTCTGTGAGATATTGACATTATTAACATTGGTCATACAAGGCTATCGAGTTATTCGTTTGCCCATCACATGAAACCAATGTCCGCTTCTCGTCCATTGGAATGTACTACACCGAAATGTGATTGCATTCCATTTTCCCCGTGAGCCCTTTTGCATTTGATCTGAGTGTACATATTACCATGCTTTGTGTTGTATATTAATTAACCCCGTGTCCTCCGACTTAGGCTAGGGATTGACTGCCTTTATGTGGTTTAGTTAATTAGGAACAATGATGACTTTTTTAGATTCAGTTCACGGCAGATGAGGGATTGAACCTATCGTTCGATGGTTAATTGTGAGCTGCAGTTTGGTTCATCAAATGGAGCCCTCGAATGGCACAGGTGACTAATGAATACAATCGTGAACTAGGGAACGTGCCTTCTTAGATCGGGAGGAAAGCCTCGGTCAGCTCATTTCCGAATAGTGTGTGCATAGCCTGTGGAGGTTTAATCAATTATTGCTGGACCACTTAGACGTAAACTTTGAATCAGGTAAATCCTCTCGACCGAATATAGGAGGTTTTTTGGCACCCACCTATTTGCATGTCCCTTTTGTTTTCTGCCCCACGTCATGCCTTCTGCCTCTAACTGATCCTTCGTTTTGGTTGACCCGTTGACCACTTTGTCAAGTCCTAATTTAGAGCACGAGTTTTTAACAAAATGTGTAATTTTTTTGCCAGGGTTTCGCTCCGTCAACAAATATCTTTAACACGGCAAAATATTGAATATTTACTTGAAATAATATAAAACCAAATTATTGGGATTCTACGTGGCTCGAAGTGCAGTATTTTACTTCAGGCTAACATTTGGTAAAATTCTATTAGGATTTGCCGGAATCTTATGAAAATATGCTTCTAATAACTCTTAATCATGCATTTTGAATAATTATATTCATATATTTGCATACAGTTTTTTGTTTTCAGTTTCTTTGGTGTTAGATATAAACCCCAGTAATATTCTTATTCCTGAAGATTCTCTTAGTAATGATCTAACTTCTGTTATTTATATAAATATTTGGCCAGCCAAGAACCTCAAAAATTGAACATCTTTAGTGTCATTGCAGTAGGCAATCAATTTCTTCCTTCACTGCAATTTTTTTTCAGTATTGGAATTTCTCAAGTCCGGAAGAGGTAATTCGTATAGAAAGGAAATAAATAATCATTCATAAGATTATTTAATTGAGCTTGTATAAAAAAAGGTTTAAATTGTCTATTCATGACCAAAAACGATCCCATGTAATTCATCATCATTTGGTGATTCGTTAATGTGAAATCGGTCAACTACCAACATCATGCGTAATCAGAAGCAGAAATCGGACTATAGATTGGGAATCGGGATGGGATTTTTGATGTAGATAAAGAGCGTAATAAATAAATCTCTCAAAATACATCATAACTAGTTTCCAAAGACCTCATTTGAACAGCATGGCGTAACCACGTCAAGTTTCTCGCTCCAGTCACTCTAAATGAGATCAAAATATGATGGGGAAAGAAACCCGCCACCAAATATAGCACTGTAACATGAAGGTCCTCCGCACAAGTATCTGACCCAATTAGAGAGTCTCATACACCAGCGGTAGGTGTGGACAGAGATGGGACCCCAGTTGGTGTAGACGACAACGAGAAAAATAATAAAGGGTATCAGTGAAGGTTGAAAAAGTGGTATACAGTGGAAGTACAGATCGGGCTTGACGCTGAGGAAAACGCACGCGGGTGGTATGGAGAGAGAGGTGAGGGATTGAAATTCAGGAGATACCCATTTCTTACCCTTAAGTGTGACTAACAAAAGTTTAAAATTAAGTTGGGTGGGAGGCGAGGTGAAATGGGAAGAAAGAAATCGGTAAGATGACGCGCCTGGAGGGGTTGGTCCCGGGGGTTGGAGTATCCGGGTGAATCAGGGACAGGGGCCCGAGTGGCGGCCTGGGGATTGTCGTCGGATGGGACGGGATCTGAGGGGGAAAGGAGAGATGGGAGGTAGGATGGGAGGTCGTCGGTTTGGGCCGCTCCACGAAGGGCTCAACGAGCTCTGAAATTGAGGAAATGGGTGTACAAGGATAGGAGGGGGTAAGAAGAGGCTCAGAGAGGAGGATGGGCGCCCTGGAGGGAGTGTGGAGGGGAGTCCGGATGCGAAGGCAAGAAATTCGTCGGCGGCGGAAGCGGTGGCGGAGGCGAAGGGGGACACGCAGTGAGGGTGTCGAGATGCATGGGGCACACCCGGATGCCTTCAATGGTGTAGGGCGTGACTTAGCTTCCGATTCGGTCACAAGCTCTTTTCATGTATCACTTTAGACCTTTTCTCCTTTGCCACCCACCCCAAGCCTCCTCCGCACTTCCCCGAGCACCTTTCTATCCGTCTTCCCTTCCTCATTCCCTCTGCTGCTTCGGCATCCCCCCCGATTGCCCGCCCCCTTTCCCGCTCTTCCTCCTCTCGCTTGCCTTCCACCTCATTGTCCTTATCCTTTCACGTGCCATTTGCCTTTCCTCCTCCGACCTCTTTCGCTAGAGTCTTCTTGCGTGCTTCCCACTCTGATTTTCATCTTCATCCGTTACGACCACTACCTTTTCTCATCTTGTGCATAAATCTCTCACACGGAATTTTTTTTCTTTTCCCTCTCCGCATCTCCGGTTAGTCCTGTATGTATATTCAAAACATTTCACTGCGTATACTAATATACTTACAAGTGTTTATTTTTTTCGGGATTCTATTCCGGAAACTAAATATTTGGAATTGGGTTTAATAGGAGGCTATCCAAATATTGTGATGTTTTCCATAGCAACCAACTGAGTAGCCTCTGCCTATTATCGTTTTTGGTTACATGCCCGAGAAAAAAATGTCAATTTTAGGAATTGAGGAATTTTAATTCTTAAGCAAATTTAAAGATTTATTCATATTTAAATATTTCTACACGAGTGAGGAAAATCTATGCGTGTGTATTTTTCTCCACTCTTTGGGAAGTTACAGAAACTCATGTGTAATTTGAAAGAGGAAACTTGACTAGGGGGTAAGAATATCAGGCTGAGACATCTCATTAAAATAGAGCGACGCATGTAGCTTAGTGCTATACTTTTATGAGGTATTACTCTCTCTACAGTGTAAATCATCAGCCAAATTGCAACAGTAATTTCCATTAACAAAAAATGGTAAAATGTAGAAGTCCTAATTGACCATTATGTGATCTTTTAATATGATGATGGGGTATTTTTCTAATTACGAAAATAATTGGTAGTTAATGTGCCCCGATCTTAACTTAATAGGTTATGGGCTCTATGCTAGATACTAGCCTACCTGTTTTTGTGAATTTACGGTCAATAAAAGAGTGCCATGCAGATACAAAAGTGCGTAAATGCCGTTAGTGAAAAAGTAAACGCCTAACCATGGACACACGTGCACACATAAACATCATTAAAATACGGGGAATAACAATGGCTATTTCACAACCTTAGACAGGTTAAAACTCCGTGAAATCTTGCTTCCAACTATTATTTTTATTTGTCAAGGAATCATTCCCGTAACATTTGTTTCTACTACGCATTTGATAAACAAGATACTCATACATTATGGTTGAATCCATTAGTTTATTACGTAATTTCAACTTATATACTAGCTAAATTTCTAAGGTTATGGCCTAGATGGTGATTCAAAAGTTATATTATCATGGATTGAATAAAAAGTTGAATCAATGCTGCAGAACTCAATTTCTTTCTACTTACTATTTCTACTGAATTCGAAAGAAAAAAAGGGTATTTGGTACGTTAAAGTTTTACTAACACCCAAATCTCTCTTAGCGATGATAAGCTATATACACTGATAATGCAACAATATGACACGGTATCGCCATAAATGTATGCGAGGGAAAATATTGGAGGTTCGAGAGTCTGAGTTCTGAGAGACTCCCTGATTATGCTACATCAACTAAACTACTCACCTACGGGTGCCTGTATTCCTAATGGTGACAGTGTTCTCAGCTGTCCATCGTACCTTAAAAACTACGTGCATGATGGAAGTCAGTTTAATACCGCAAAACATGAATTTTAGAGTCTGTTCCGATCGTTAAATTAATTTGTAGGAGTTCTGATATGAGACAAGCTTTTCTTCCTTTCAATACCTTTTCCATTGCATCCATGATTAGCCAAATTTACTATAAATGTCCGTTCAGCCACATTCAATATGTGGTACATCCAAAGGTACCTTGATTTTGAAATATGTAGATGGTTTAGTGGATTAAAACGATAGTCAAAAGAGGATAACCGTGGAACTGAATTCCTTTTCCATTTCGTTAACATTTTCTCCGTTCCTATTTTGCTTTCTTTTCCGAGTTTCTTAATCAATACCCTACTACACTATGTAATAATTCCTCTTTTCCCACACTCTTCCATATTTGTAATTCCGCAGCTTAAAAGCCCTATGAAAGTCAATCTTTTTGCATTCTAATGAGTTTTATTAATATTCAATCTATTGGTTGATAGCCTACTGTATTTCAAATGTAGAAAATCGCTAACAGGCTAATTGTACGAGCTGTATTCTTAAAGTGAGTACCGTTTGCTTATATTAAAATATTGGCGCTTCAGAACACAGTCTTGCTCCTGCAGCGCCATTTACTGATTCATTGAGAAGCTATAGCAGCAACTGTTTTGTTTCAGAAGTCGTTTGCTTGTCCGTGCATGCAAACAACAATGTCCGCGACAATCGTTGATCCCGCCAGCTGTGAAGTGCGTTTTGTCATACGATTCTTGTATGCAAAAGGATTGTCGGCTGCTGAAATTCATCGGGAATTATGCCTTGTTTATAAACCTACAGTTACGAGTGAAGGAAAGGTTAGACAATGGTGCTGTGATTTTAAAAATGGACGATTAAATGTCCATGACGAAGAGCGAAGTGGTAGGCCCAGTATTCTGACCGATGAAATTGTTTCGCAAGTGGAACAAAAACTGCGATGTGATCGTCGATTGACAATTAATGGCCTGGCTGAACAATTTCCTCAACTTGGACGCATTACTGTCTACAGTATTGTTACAGAAAACCTCGGATACCACACATTGTGTGCAAGGTGGGTACCGAAAATGCTCACCGACCACCACAAAGAGTAAAGAATGTCCAGTGGACGAGAGTTTTTGGGTCGTTGGGAACTCTTTAAACCACCCACCGTACAGTCCTGACCTTACACCCAGCGACTACTTCCTCTTCTTGCACTTGAAACAGTGGTTTGGTGGACAACGTTTCGAAACCGAAGAGGAACTCAAGAATGGCGTTGTCGATTGGTTCAACCCTCAGGCGGCGAGTTTCTATGCAGAGGGGTTAAAGGAGCTGGCGCAGCGGTACGAAAAATGCTTAAAAGTGAACGGAAATTGTGTAGATAAGTGAAGTAGGTTTGTATCTAACTAAAAGTGCCAATAAAATGTGTTTCATATGAGTATATTTTTTCCTGTGACCAAACGGGCCTTACTATATGAACACGCCTCGTACAAATGCATATTTTATCACAGCATGAATTGCGTCTTTATCCTTGCTTGACAAAAATCATAAATTGACATTTTCTACCAGTAATACTGTTCATGCTTCTTCCGTTACATCCTTGGATAGTACTAAGTTAGGGTAAACCCCTGCACACCTGTCACAGGTTTTCTCCTCCTCATAATAGGGATTTTTCTTCAGTTCGTAACAGAAGATGCATAGATACCTGTTCGATTTTGTTACTGCAATGCAATATGAGGAGCAGGCATTATTAATTTTTTTTTAAATTCTTATTGGACTCTTTTTGTGGCTCCTACTTTCCCCTCTCCTAAATACTTTTTAAAAGGCTCTGGTCATAGTTATTGTGCTATATATGTTTATTTTTTATTGATTTAAATCCCTTCTCTCCCCATATTTATTCAAATCTTGCAAATTTTGCCCGCTTACCCTTGATAATTTGATGTCGCTTTTAATCTCACACTGACCTGCGGGATTGAAAATAGTCACCTCGGCGTTGAAACAAGTGATATTAAAAAATATAGAGTTATCCAAACATCATACAAGATCAAAGTAAAAAAGTCTTCTGCTTAACATTTCTATGCTATGTAGTTCCACCGTTCTATCTCAGTAATAACTGGTGTTCATTAGAAGAGGCTATATTTTTTGCAGTAGTGGGGGAACACGGGGCCAGGTACGAGGGGTTGAGTCCACTCACCCCTTCTCCAAACTCTCTGGCCCTACGACAACGAAGGATGACTCTATTCGCTCATTGAACCCTTGAAAAGTTAGGGTTACCAGCGCGGCAACATCAACGCTTGGGGAGTCCGATCCTAACCGCGGCCATTTCTGCAACCTCAAAAAACCTGGGCTCCCCGGACTTACACCGTGTAGCTTTTTCGTCGGTGTAGCCCCATTGTCATGTACCTTATCAATAAGTGTACAGCAATGTACTGCCTTTCCTTCTCCTATAATATGACGACGACATATTATCTTCCAAAATTTACTAATAATTTGCAGAGATTTTTGAATGCAAGTACAAATGCTCACGCTTGAAATATTTTGTGCCCTCAGCATCCGTTTTCTGTGGTATCAATAACACGAAAGTATTCATTGAGTCAAATGGCATACTTCTAATTTGACTCTGTCTTTGATTAATCTCCAGGGATTCCTTTGCGTCCCAGTGCTTCGAAGATTTCTCTGATAAAATAATTCCAATTCAGACGCCTAGGTTTTTCATTACGAACCCGTTCCAAGTACGCCATTGCTCTATTACTTTATCCAGACGGTATAACAAACTTGCCCTCGATCGTATTCGTTCATCTTTCTTTTTCTATATCATATATTTGTGGTCAGTTTTTATTATTCTTTCATAATGTTCTAAAATATATTCCTACGACAATTCCTTACCTAAACTTCATAACATGACTGAACTCGGAAATATATGATCTGATTGCATTTTGAAATTCATTCCTCAGAGAAATGCTCCCCAGCAGAGTATTCAATTTTTTTTTGCTCATACATAGACCACGATTTACATGCAACAGCTTTGATCTATTTTCAAATCAACAAATTGTCACAAGGGATATGCCGATTTAACTTTCTTCCTTTTTGTGTTTACTTACTTTTACATTTACTTTCAAATATTACCTCTCATTTCCTTGTCCACCCTCAGGAGTACTATTTGTCCCAAACTCCTAAATCTTGTTTTCTTTTTATCAGATCTAACCTAAAAACATACAATTTATGCCTATTGTCCTTGTCGGAAATGTGATAAAATTTTTGCCTACCTTTCTTCCGCGGTACTTTGTAAATGATCCCATCAACGTTGGAAGCTGAGCCTCCGTTCAATTTATTCTTTTTCCTGAGCTTGTATTTTTCTTGAGCTGAAACGTGATCTTGCGTGCTGCTGAGTAGTCGTTTAAAGTGTACTCACTTATCTCTTTGGAAAGTAATCGATGGAAGGAGGGGCGAGCTTAGCAAGATTACTTTTCTCTTTAGTCCACCTCCTCGCAAACCTGCTCATTTACTTTGGACTGCTAGTCAATTAATGGGATACATTTATCACTGCATTTAAGAAATGAGTGCGTTTCTTTCTCTTCCCGCTGTTATATTTAAGACGGAGGGCCTCCGATTTACAGAACCGTTCCGCTAAGAGTAGTACTGCTCTCACGGAACTCGGCGTCATTTTCAGGGACGACCTCGTAAACCTCTAGATCCCGGGGATCCCGTGATGTTTTTGGTTTTCGTCGGGTGGAATTCATTTTACTGTAGGGGCAAAGAAGATGACAAAGCGTGTGAAGCACCTGGCTGGTCTTGATCAATAATGACACAGTCCACCATTCCTGCCCACGAGCGCTTAAACCATGCAAAGCATTTAAGAGATTTACAGAGTTGTTTTCTTCCTCACTTGATAATTTTCATAATAACATGAAAAATGAGTGGGAGAAAAACCGTGGTGAAATATTTAGGAGAAAATACTTAGTTGTATTAAATATCCGCATTATTGGTTAATTCTAAGACTTCAGATATGAATCTGTTATTTAGGAATCCTAAATCGTTTGAAGTATTTCATTCAAATCTTGTTCTAAGTACTTAACTCAAATAGAGAAATGCTCAATAACTCTCCAAAACGTAGTGCTATGAATCCTTCAAGCAAAAAGTTATTTCATAATTCATAACAATTCCGGTAAGCTGATTTACTATATTGATGTGTGTTTCAGAAAGAAATGTGGAAATGTCATTAGTTATTCCCGTTTCTTTTAAAAAATGTATAATTGTGCTGGTGTTGTTTTTCGGTATTCCCGCAGCATAAGTTAGAATTACCTTCCCGAAAAATACCGCCCGTTCCAAAGCTTAAGCTCCCAAGGCCTAAGACGATAATAAGTGGCTATTCGAGGAAGCGCTGCGGAAATGGTGGGAAATATTCCGACGGTAATTTTATATGGTACAAATTTCGTTGAGAAAGTAGAACGGACCATCAAGGTCCGTTCTCTTCTTCCCACGTAGTTTCCGCATAGTCCAAGAAAAAATATTTTAAAAATCTAATTTCATGACAAATTAGAATAGTTTATGTTATTAACTTTAGTTTATGTTCCAAACTTCTGTACTGAAAAAATTTTCCTTTATACACGTCATGAACTTGTTCTATGAGAGTTTTCATTATTATGGTCATAACAGTGTAGCATATTTTTTTATTTGGAATGATAAAGTACTGTGAATTATCAATTTAATCATTAGCCTCTAGTAAACTTATTTTTATTTATTTATCGTCGGTTTGTTAAGCCAGAAACCGTGTATATATCTAGAAATTAGTGTTTTAATGCTCCTATGAAAAAAATGAAACCCAACAGACAATGAATTTTCCTGTATGTCTGCCGAGTGTACGTATTTGTGCTCTGTATTTTATGGTTGGAGACTAGGGTGCTCAGAGGCGTGTCTGGAAATCAATCCCAGACCTTAACCCAGAGCTCTAAAAAAATACCTCGTGTGCGTATATATATATATATATATATATATAATTAGTGATAGGGTGCATATTTCGGACAGGTAACAGTACCTAGAAATGTATATTCACGGCAAAGAATGGAGAGGGCAAGTAGATGATGGAAAATATGGGGGTGCGAGTGGAAAAGGGATAACGATGTGAGGGTATCACATTGATTAGGCAAAAATTGTGTGTGACACTGTGTGAACTTTGATTAGCTCGGAAGATGTGAAATCTTCAAGCACCACTCTTTTAGCAATCTTGAATGATTTTACTTATGTCCTGCTCACACTTTCGGAGAAGCTTTCAATTGTCAAAGGAAATGGTTCTTTGTAAAATAGTTGACCATTGACAGTAGCGTAAATAAAATTACTGTAAATAAAGAAGTTGTGAAATGTAGCAGATTAAGTAGTATTTGTTTTAATAGAGAAGGAAAGGGTGATAGTGAAGTCATTCACGCGGAATGCCGGACAGAAGTTACCAGATAGATGGTAGATATCGTTTTTTGACGTAACGGTATGAAATTAACGATTTTTGGACTGAAATTCATGATAAAGAGAGCTGGTGGAGCGTAAAATAGGACATCGTTACCATAGCATAGTGCGTTGATGAGTGGAATAAATACTGAGAGTGCACTGGGTGCCTCGTTAATGTGAAAATGTCGCGCAAGTTAGCGGGTATTTAAATGATCCAGAAGATTAATTTGGGAATAAACACATGGTAGACTAGTTATTTTCTCTATTGAGATAGTATTTACCAAGTATATACATGAAGTTTCAAGTCCCGCGGAAAAATGTGATGATGAAATTATGAAATTCTAGGTTTGTTTTGGGGTTAGAAATCTGTTGGGCAGAGGTTAGAGAATTTATTGTTCGAATAAATTACCCAGGCACCCACGGTTTTTGCGTGAAGTGCTTAGAATCTTCATGTGTATATCTTCTGAGGAGAGGGAAACTACGGAGATTGAGATATGGAGACTACGAACCGACGATGTAAAAGGAATGGAGAGTTTTGTATTTGATGGTTGCTACGATTAACACCAAGGATTTTTATTAGGGGTCGGATTAGTGTGGACGGAGTTGTTAAATATATATTTTTTTGGAAACGAATTTCGATTTCTAGATAATAAATAGTCAAGTCTGATATAGATATCAGTAAAAAATACTGAGGCTGAGGAGTTGAGGATGGAAATAAATAAGGATACAGTTTCACGAGTGTGAGGGTAAAAAGAATATGGTAATATATATTTCAAATTAGTACATTGGGAGTTTTGGTGTTGAAGAAAGAATTGTCTGACTTCCCATCAAAAGATAACACATGCAGTGACAACCCCATGTTTACCCACTGCAGTACCTTGTTTTATAGATAAAATATTATGCTAAAGGTGAATGTTTATCTTGTGAGGTCGAGTTTAGTAGGGTGTATGGGAAAATCAGTAGCTCCAGTGCGTGTTGTGTTCCGTAGAGAAATATGATATTTGAGGTATTTCAAGCCTACTTTGTGGGAATAGAGTTTCAGAAAGATATAACATCTATGGTGTCCATTAAGATATTTGTTTCGTGGAAATGGGAAGACTGTAAATGGTAGAGAAATTGGTACAAATCTTTGATAGAAGAAAGGAGGGACGTAAATAAGAGTTGAAGGTAGTAGTCTACCTAAAATATTTTCGGTGGATTTGTTGATGTTAGAGATTATGTCCGGGGTTATTTGTTCTGTGTTTTTTTGAGAAGGAAATAAAAGTGTGAGGGTATGGGGATTTTGGGGAAAAGAATGAATTTATCAGTGAGTTAGAAGCTTTCTTTGGGACCAATTTTGGTAAGCACGAAGAGGATTTCATTCTGTTGTAGTAGGTTAGGATTCATTTTACGTTGCGCGGGAAAAGAGTGGTGTATTTCCCCTTCCCCATTTACCCTTTTCCCAGAATGAGTACCTTTGCAGCAAGATAGGAGCCATCCAACAATGATGCCGGATACAATCTAGCTATTTTCACAGATTCTTACATATTTCTCAAACCACAGCATATTCAATTAAATATTTTACCCGGAGTAAATAAATCCACGTTTCTAGCCTCTGTCGTGACATTTAATTTCCGTTTGTGTTTTCTTATCCGTAGTGTTTGTCTTTATGTCAAAAGTCCTTTTTCTAAAGCAAATATTGAGCTTTCTTTTATATAGCACATTTCATCTTACTCTGTAGGCTATATTGGTAACGATGATGTCGTGAAGCATCTCTCCATTAAGAGTTTAGCAATAAATCTAGATTATTGCTTCCATATTACTAGGGTGAATAGACTTCAAAATAATATTTATGCATACGGCATATTTTCATCATCGTCGGGCCTGAATATTCCCCCACAGCTAACAGAAATAAATCTACAAAGTATCTTAGTATTCTTGACAAATGTGCTACGTCGCTTGACATCGCCATCCGGCCTCATTTCATACACAAAGCCGTAGTGTCGTGAAAAGGGCGGATATTTATTTAAGTGTGATAGCCTTGTCACGCCAAGTACAACCATTGAGTTGCTAGCCACTTCCGCTTACATTAGTCTTAACATCAATCCAAGGTGTTATGCCATCACCTTTTTTAACCTAACGATATTGTTTATAATAGAGGTTGAACATTAATAAAAATTCCACGAGCCATCCTAATGTATTTACTTTTAATGTATGTAAGTCTTCTAGGTCAATTGGAAAAATCTTCAAATTGAATAAAATGGTTCAGTATTTTGAGAAGTTTTCCCCCTAAATATGTGGTAAATACTTATGATTTCAAGTACATAATAAAATATTTCATTTCCAAATATATTTTTCACTGAGTATCCTCCCTATTCTAATCAGAGGGACAGAATTTTTACATCATTATTAAATGTCTTTCAGTTATTTTGCCAATGATGTGGATACATTGACAAAGTTAAGATGTAGTATTTTTATACTGAATGGTAACTTATTTTGGGAATATAACCGTTTGCTGAATACACCTTTTATGTTCAAATTTCTCATAAACATAGTCAAATTTCAACATTGAACTCTTTTATTCAAAATAATTACCTATAAAGTTATCACAGAATCTAAGAGAAATATCTTTGTATCAATTTTATTCTCATGAATCCCAGATATTCATTTCAAAACATTGTAGTTATTTAAGCACTTTCATTGTTTTAATTTAAATGACACCATGAGATAATAATTGAATCAAATCTTTCCTTTAGTGTTAAAAAATTAGTTGTTTTACTTAAAAGTCCCATTCATATACGATACGATTACGAAACATTTGAAGCCAACATATGTTCTGAAACGAGTTGTAAAACAAGTCGTCACTTATTAAATAAGATGACTGCTATCCCATAAATACTTTCTTGAAACAAGAGCGTAGTTGCACGTTTTCATTCTAGTTAAACTACTTAAACTTCTCACGTTCACCCAACCTGTTCATTCGCTTTCTGTTGTCCCTTCTCCACGTTTTCCTCTTATCCCACCCCGTGCTAAATTAGACATAATTTGAAAATTTTCTTCAAACTAATGGTTATCTCTGGTGGGTCAAAGAAATTGTACTTAGATCTTTTAGGAATACGCTTCGTGGGTGTACCTAATAAAGGAATATAGTTTTTAATTGCTCTCGAATCAAGGCTTGTATGAAACATTAAATACGGGTATTACCTCTTGCGACCTATAAATTTGTAAACAGTTTTTATCATTGAATATCGTCACAAATGCAGTATTGTTTCACAGAATTCATATATTCACATGTATGAGCTGGCTGGAATTTCTGGAGAAAGTCATAAATAATTATTTAATATAATTTTTCGATCAAATACAACCAAAGCGTTCAGTCTCATGAAGCAGTTTTAATTCATAACCACTGAGATGGTTTTCATGGACCTTGGAAACTTGCAGAGAAATGTCCCGATGATCGAATTCCAATTTTTCAATATCATTCAAAAACACAGGTACATGAGTGATACTTATCGTTATCTAGTTAGATTTTTATTAGAATGGCTACATGATTTCAGTGTCCTTCCAATCCGAACCTTATCCCCCGACCATTCCCCGCAAATCGTTCTTACCAAGATACATAGACACAGACTCATGCTTGACATTCATTCCTCTCAATCGCAGCCAGAAAATAGTTTCCGTCTCCTTTGTCTCACCTAGCCTGAAAACCGCAAAATTGCCCAGCGTAAAAGGGTGCGAATCGAGGTCTCTATAGGAAAGATCGCTGCTGCGTCTCCAATATCTCGCCGCCACCACGAACGCCAACCCAAATTTTACGCCGGTACTTCAACCATCCACCCACCCGCAACACATCCCTACGCACTGTGTGCCCACTCAACCCCAACCCCCTCCCCCTAAAGATCTTCCCCCGTATTGGCTCACGGGAGTCTTCTACTGTCCCGGGCAAACACCCGCTACAGATTCCGTGCACTCGAAGCATAGTTCCTGCCAGGTGCCCTCAAATCCTTCAGCCATAGCCATGCGGATAACTATTTTCCCATCCTTCGACATACTCGGGCTGAAGACGGCGAAGACGTTGATAAACTGATTCCACCGGATACCATTCATAGGTCTTAGCGTCGATCGTCCACCGTCGCTATCTCAGAAACGGCCGCCTTGTCTACAGCGGTAAAAGTAATGAGGGAAATGTTTAAACTCAGCAAATTTGCGGGTATCCCGAATGCGTCGTACCGTCTTAGCTCGAAAAGATGGAAATGACTCTCTTCAGGTTCTTCCCAGAGGGGTCATCCATAATATCGTCATTCGAAATTCAATGTGATGACGTTAGGAAACGCCTCGCAAGCAAGGCAAAATATAGAAAGGACTTGGCGCGAAAGAGATGACAGGTTCGGGTAATTTCAAGGCAAAGCCTGAGGTGGGGAAATGGAAAACGGCATTTGGATGGAAATTAGGCGAGACAATTCTGAGATCCCCTCTGAGGAATCTTACAATTATGAATAATTGGGAAAGTTAATGACTTTTACTTATATAGCCAGAGGAGTTTAAACAAGGATAGTAGAACAAATATTTAGTTAAAAATAAGCATTAGTTTTTGGCGGACGCATTTGATTCGCATGAAGTGTTGACTTTTCCGTATTTTGGTATTATGAATATATGTACGAAGCAAAAACATTGCATTAAGTGGAAGTATTTGTTTACATAATTCGATTACTTTATGTCCAGGAAATACGCACATTTCAAGTTTTTAATAAAACTGAGGATTAATTCTTTCACTAGTAATTTCACGTAGCCTGTCCATAAAATATTACTCTCTACACGAGAAGTACAACATTGATCGCAGTTCTCTATAGGTGATCCAGTTTTATCAAAGTTTCATAAAATAAGTTCTTGGTACAAATATAGGCTTTCAGTATTTCCATATTCAACTCCTATACACTAATAGCGCCAATATTATTAAGGCTACCATTTAAACCAGAGGTTTTTGATGCACGGAAATATAGATATGAGGCACGATAGTATATCGCGTGTTTTAAAATTACTGAAATTTTATTGAAAAAGCCCCTACCCACATTTTGTTTTTTTCTAAATGTTTTAAAACAAATGGCATATAATTACACGACAGTAAAGTAGTGATTCGGCAAGGTTTATCATTTCCTGCGGTCATTTCACTGAATTATGTATTGTAACCGAAGCTTAATTTATTTCAATTATTAATATTTCTATGTGCTATGTAGTGTAATAAATATTCTTCATCCATATTAAAGATGAATATTGAAAAATTATAATGTCCAAAAATTATTCTGATTTTAAACTTTTACGAAAAAAATTATTTATAATTATAAAGTAGTACAAAAATAAATAGAAATATAATAAATTGGTATAAATGTGGAAGTTAGGCGTATAGAGGCATCCAGTCTCGTAATGCATATATGTACAGTTAGTACCTTTGTCACTTTTACTCGTACACAGTTACCCTGCAGTCCTCAATTATTATATATGATATCTCTTAGTCAGGGATGAGGAATTTTTTAAAGCTTGAGGCGAAAGTAGTTCGGCCTTCTTATATTCCTCTCAGGTCCTTTTGGCATCTGAATATGAATTAATATGGCCAACACGAAGAAACACGGGAGGACTCGGCGGACGTTGACTTTTTTCCCCGTTTCCAACGCCTCCTCGGGCAGGTTTGTTTGTGCCCTGCAAACAACTATTGTCGTCGAAGAAGTTGCCTCAGCATCCGTCTCCCTTTCCTTCCCGCAAGTCCATTTCAACTCACCCTTCAGAGATTTAGGTATTTTTACTCACGTTTCCTCCCCGAGCATCCCAACGTCAGCACTTCCGCAGCCCACAACTTAGCCTCCGACCCAAGAGGGATGGATGCTGCTTTGTTTAAGCACGTATTTAGACTTCGGGAGGTGGAGTTAGAGAGTTGTTTGAGAAAATTGGATGGAGCTTCGGCTCTGGGCGATGAATACGAATTTCGGGCGAAGGTGCAATGCGGCCCGGGATAGGTCGAAGGATTTGTGGGTGGCAAGCCGCGGGGCTTTTCTTTATCGGCCTCAGTGTGGGCCAAGGAATGGGCACGTGGGATGGGAGAGGTTGGATCGGCGGGAATGGGGTCTTGGGGCGTGATTGGGCAAGCCGCGTAGGGGTGGTCGGGGCTGGTTGGCTTAAAATAACTTAGATATTGTTCGATGGGTGAATGAAGGTGTGGGGGTAATGTGTTTTGTAAAGGAATAAAATCAAAAAGGGGTGAACGCACGCGTCGATCCTTTTTTAAGTTTAAAACGGTGAGCAAGCGCGTTCATAATTTTTTGGATCCTCTTTCTGAAATACAATTTTCTAAAAAATGATAAACTACGGTACGATGATTTATTTATATACATCTTTTATCCGAAATCCATATTGCTTCCGACGAGGTTTGCAGTTGAGTTGACAATACTCTTTGTGGTCTAATTACGAGGAATGATATGCAGTTCTTTTTGTGGTTATCATTGCAATGATATTTATCCATATTTCCAATTTATTTTCCAATGATATTTATTCATATTTTTTATGCATATATATTTATATCTCGTATGTTATTTGCAATTTATGGTGGGGAATTAATTGAGGACAGGTTTGGAAACCCAACAGCTAAACCACACGTGCATTGACACCTACTCCGCGGGCAAAAATTGTTGACTGTATGATTACTCGTAGTGTCAAGGCACTTACTTCATAGCCCACACATGGAATGTCTTATTGGATTTTGAATATTGTTGCGAAGGTACTCAAATACCTTAAATATCAACTATTTATTTGATGATAGTTTTCCACATATTACGTAATTCAGTCATAGGAGCTCTTAGACGTTTCCACAATTATTCCAGATCAATGCGAACAAGCTTAACTTGAATGCGTAAACCGACTCCGTAGTCCTTTAATTGTTACAAGTATCTTCCGACGCGTACTTACCGAGTGGTGTAGAAAACAAAAGAAATGAATCATAGCGAAATAAATCCTTGCAAACAGCAAACGATATATTCATGTCGCAAACGGTTTTTTTTAATCTTCTTAATTGTATGCCGTGCCAATATTGGTCTGTCCACAATTATGCATCTACATATATTCAATATCCCGCAAGCCGCCGCAAGGGCGTGTGGCGTAGGGTGTTAGGGAACCACCCGTAATTTAGAAAAAAATCCGCATCCAGAAGCCACAAATTTATAGCCCAAAAACCAAACATGGTAAACATTAATGCAAGAACCCTTTCGCCCAAACCATTTCACACACATGCAAACCCACAAACTACCAACAAACATACACATGCACCTACTTTGAATTTTTAATTTTATTCCGACTTGTAACTTAATTGTTTTTCATATTTCTAAATAGACTTCGGATTCTTACTATTATGATTTCTGATTGTTCTGGGGAAGAAAGAGTATTTTATCTTTGCGGTCTGATCTACCCAAGTAGTATGGGCTATTATGATTCCTTTTGTGCCATCGTTAAACTCGCTGGTTCTGAATCTCTCTGAAAGTCTGTCTCGCTTGTTCTCTTCGAATTTCAAGGGGCTGCCAGCCTAAATCCCCAAAGAGACTTGTTACAATAGTGTTCTTGTCATATATATCTTTCACGAATCTGTCGGATTTTCTCTGGACTGTGTGTAGTTCTTTTTGCCAGATTTTCTCCCAAGGATCCCAGATACTTGCGGCATATTCCAAATATGGTCTACCTAGAGCAAAATAATACCTCTCTTTAACTTTCTCATTACATTTCCCCACCACCCGTTTAATAAAGCCCAATTTCTTTAAAGCGGACCCGCATATTGTCCTGATATGTGCTCCCCATGAAAGGCGTGGTGTTATAACTAGCCCCAAGTAGTCAGTACTGAACCCTCTATTTCGTATATTGTCCTGTTCGCCCCTTCCTTTGCTCCAAAATTACAAAACTGCGCATTTGTCTATATTATGCATTAATCCCCATTTCTTGCACCAAGGCGAGATTGTGTCTAAGTCTCTGGAGAGTAGCTCGAGATCTAGTTGGCTACTTATTTCCCTGTATACCACCGTGTCATCAGCAAATAACCTGAGATTACTGCTAACGTGTGCGCTTAAGTCATTAATGTATATTAAGAATAGAAGAGGCCCTATTACACTTCCCTGGGGGACGCCCGAAGTTACATCTATTTCCTTTGAGCACAATCCATCGATGACTACTCTTTGTTTGCGATTTGACAAGAAGTCTCTAATCCAATTAATAATTTTCTCATTTATTCCATAGCATCTAAGTTTGTGTAACAATTTATTGTGTGGAACTTAATCGAAGGCTTTTTTGAAATCTAGGAATACTGCATCAACTTTTGTGTTGTTTTCTCCCGATCTAAGTATATCGTGAATGAAAAGACCTGATTGTATTTCGCAAGACTTGCTCTTCTTAAATCCGTGCCATTTGTGGGTTAGTATTTTCCTACTATCACGAGACCTCATTATGTTACTGAAAATAATTTGTTCTAATATTTTACAAGAGATTAATGTCAAAGAAATGGGTCAGTAATTGGTTGGTTTTCCCAATCCACGTCTTTATAAATGGAAGTTATATGGGCTCGCTTCCAGTCGCGAGGAACTGAGCCATCTTCTATTGATTTAAGGAAAACAATTTCTAAAAACGGGGCTATGTGTTCGGCTAATCCCTTTAATATTCTAGCAGGCATTTCTTCCGGACCAGGTGATTTGTTTGGTTTGATGCTACGTAGTAGATGTTCTATTCCATTCTTGGTAAGTGTTATGTCGCTCATGCGTTCCTCGGGTGGGTGTGGAGGATCGTTTGGTGGGTTTGTATCTTAGACGCTCTGGAATAATTTCTCCGTTTTCCGTCTTCAAAGAATGCACAGTTGGACGTTTACCCTTTATTTCCCTAACAGAGGACCAGAATGACTTTGGATTTTCCTCAAGATATTCTGTTAGCATTTTAGATTTAAAAGACCGTAGACCTATGCGCACGACGCTTTTTGTTTTACTACGACATTCTTTAAGTTTCTGTTTAGATGTATTCGCAGAAACATTATCGTCACTTTTTAAACTCTTTTTAAAATTTAACTGTATCCTTCTTTGCTTTCTCAATGCCGATCTTACTTCCCCGATGTACCATCTAGATTCCCTACTGTCGCATTTAAATTTGGATGGGATCCACGTCTTCATTCCTTCGTGCAAAATATTTAAGAAATAATTCTAGCTGTTCTCTGTATCGATTGTCAGTGTTTTTGTTTTGTACCCTGGCAACTCTTTTTTCAAGTATTCTCGTAGTCTGTTAAAATTTGCCTTGTTAAATAGGTATATTTTACGCTTTTCTTTGTTAATTTTCACGAACTTAGTTTTTAACTCTATAAAAATTGCCTTAAGGTCACTAATTACGTCCATTATTTCAATTTTTGTTACGATTTCGGGGGTAGAAGTCGCGAAGATATCAAGTATGCTGTGGCCCCTTGTGGGCGATTTAACAATTTGTTCTAAGAAGTGCTTCGTGAATATATGAAGAAGTTCTTGGGATGAATCTCTGTTTTGGCGGATTTCCTTACGCAGTACTTGTCCCACTCAATTAACGGTAGATTTATGTCACCAGCGATACTAATAATACTGTTGCTATGCTTGTTATTAAGAGAGGATATTTGGTCGTCGAGCTTATGTAGAATATCTGTACTAGAATCTGGGGGTCTATAAAATGAGCACACGAATAGGCTTCTGTCGTTGTTGTCCTTTACGTTACACCAAACGCTTTCTATGCTATTTTCGTCGCATTCGTATCTTTGGCTACTAAGATGTGACTTTACAGCTATGAATACTCCCCAACCCAATCTATTAGACCTGTCCCTTCTGTAAATTGTGAAACCGCTTGGAAAAACTTCGTTGTTTGCTATATCTCCCGTGAGCCAACTCTCCGTTCCAACTACTATGTCTGCATTTGTACTTACAAAGATGTGATCAATATCCGAGATTTTGTTTCTAATGCTGCGGTAATTAAATGTTATAATTTTTATTTCGTCAACCACTTTTTCTTTTACGGGTTTATGTATGCTCAGTGAACTGTTTCGCGAGGATTTGTGGTTAACAGAGATATAAGTATTATATTAGCACGCAGTCCTATCTAATATATACTTTGAGGTACCAATTTTATTAACATTACGTGGGTTAAAGTTTCATTAAAGCAAGTTTTTGTTTGTTCTGTTATTTTTGGTATCTGTGAGGCGTAACTTTATCTCAAGTGATACAAAGCGCGTGATTCTACTTTATTTATCTCAATATATGACCTGCACTCTTCCTTCCAACTTTACTAAACCCTAGAAAACGTGTTCTTGTAACTTACGCGCTACACACTGTGATGCCACGGCAGTATAATGGACCCCGGAGCGATTTAGGAGTACCAGACACGATGAGAGGACAGGCCTCAGATCAACAAAGTCCGCTCCGATTTCCTGACAGAATCCCAACAGTCTCTCGTTTAAACCCTCTATTCGGCTCCAAACGAGCCTTCCGCGGTCAGTACGGGGAACAATATTACAAATACTTAATTTAATTGGGACCAATTATGCTTTTTTACATTGAAAACTCCTGAATTTGACAATAAGCATTCATTAATTAACAAAAAAAGTTATTACTCAAGGATTAAAAATATGTTTAAATTTTATTTAACTTTCGTTATTGTAAGTAGGAATTTTGCCAGACTACTAGAAAATTTAAATTCAAATTCTTCAATTTCCTTTCAAATAGAGGGTTGCGTTGCAAAAGTAATGCAAACATTTTTTAAAATTAATTTTTGTAAGTACTTTATTGAAAATATTTGCAATAACACCTAAAATTCCTCAAAGTGCTATCGTTTGACCTCTACAATTTTGTAACAGCGAATCTGGAATGACCGGTACGCGCCCTGGACGGCGTCTTTGGGGACTGCTTGCAAGGTCTTTGTATCCGCTGATTGGATCTCTTCTGTTGACGAAAAGTTTTCAGGGATGACTTAATCCGAGGGAACAAAAAGAAGCCTTTTTGGGTGACGTCAGGACTATAGTGGGGGTTGGTGCACGGTTGGCACCTGGTGTTTGGCCAGGAACTCGCGGAATCTTAGTGCGTTATGGCAAATACCTTGGTCACGAGCTTGGCGCACAAGTTCCTCATCGCTATGTCTTCAGTACCAACACAACGAGCGGCGAAAAGCGAAACACAACAATAGACGTCAAATTCAGCATCATTTGCAAACATATTGATGCTCAATCGACGGTCAGAGTGCAGCAATTGTCAAACACGAGTCACATTGTTCTCGGTTTGTCCGGTTGACGGCCGCCCAGGGCGTTATTCGTCGTGAACCTCTTCCCAGCCCTCCTTAATGGCTTTTAACCACCTCAAAACTTGTAAGTAGAACAGAGCAGCGTCCCTGTAAGCCTCGCGAATCATTTTTTTATTTTCATTAAGAATTTTTTTCAGTTAAGCGCAAGACTTAATCGCGTAACGTTGCTCGATCGCATTTCCATTTTTTTCGTGAAATGGTGGGTGGGCAGATGTTTACATCAACTCACGTCCTGCCACTTCCACAGCTTATAGAGCACTAGGTTTAGTTTTGCGGCAGAGTTTAGCGTCTCTATCACCTACTCTATGTAGTTTGATCCCACTTCAACTAGTAGGAGCAGCGCAGGAAAGCAATGGAACGCACCATGTATTCACATCGTTGACCACTAAAAGTGTACAAGAAATATCTTGCAAATATTGATATTTTAGTCTTAATTATCACTATCCAGTGGGTCGCGGTAGTCCAGGGGTTAGAGCGTTGACTACTGCCGGAGGGTCCCGGGTTCGATTCCCGGGAACCTCTGGGTACCTGTAGCCAGTCCACCAAAGCTAGTTGATTTTTCGGGTACCAGATCTTCCTAGGAAAGCATAATCGGCACAGGGAAAGGAACTGACCCCCCCTACTCTGATGCGTGAATATTGACACGCCGTCAGGCTTAGTACATGGGTCAACATCACCTACTAAACCGACCTTGGGGTTGATTAATGTGTTTTTTTATCACTAGCCATTCAAATATTATGACAACTATTGGTAGAATAAGCTTAGTTGACAAAGTACGCTTTAATCATTCCGTGAAATTGAATTTTGGAAATCTTTACAAATCTCTTCAATTATCGTAACATTCAATTTTCGTTGAAGTTGATTATTTTGTAACCTATCTATAAATTTAAGCAGGTAAGGTTTCGTGGGGAAGGGGTGTTGTACCTTGTCTTACAAGAAGTAGGCGATGTGTTAGAAAGAAATTTTATGCACGGTTTGATAGTTCTTCATTAAAGGTGACTAAAGTGTTGAAGTAGTTTTATTATTTTATAATCACCATAGAAAACTGTAATATATCCCAATGGATACCGTACTTGTCTTATTTATGAATTAATGAAAAGAGTTTCAAAAAACTTCATTTACTTTATCACGTGAATTCTAATACCATCTAAGAATCAAAGTGTTCATTTTCAAGTTGGTATACTTTTCCAAGGAACAAATTAATAGGAATGACAAGTAATTTGAATCAAAAACTCCCTCGAAAAACCTAAATACACTTCACTAACATATTTTGTTTGCTATAAAAGATATTCAATTATTAATTTATATAGGAGAGGGTTCATGCCTTAGAAATCAGTACAAGGGGTGGGGTAGAGTGAGCTGAAATGGACTAGAGTAGTAGATTTAGGATATTAGAATTAATATGACGGACCACCCGACTATTTCGTTGAAACCTCTAAAAAGTACATTCTATATTTACTATAAAGATATTGATTTAGTGTTTGAAACAATAGTTTCTAGCTGCGCGTCGACAACACATTTATTAGTAATTTCAAATTATGAAAATGACCATGAATTACTTTAAACTTTTGCAAACACATATTTAGTTTCCATTGTCCATAACAAACAAATAGTACATAGCCTAATTCTAAAACATAATATAGGAATTTTTACCCTGTTTAGTCAACAATTCATCTAAAATAAACTGGTTGACGAACGATCATATACTTTATTGTTTCGTGAACCCGAAAATATCTTTGCATCATATACCGTAAGCGATTTGTTCTCCATCTGAAAATGGCGAATATTTCACTAAATCCCTGAAAAATTGGGAAAAAGATTCCGCACCTTTAGATCTTATATCTAGGCTTACTTTAATGAAAACTAATTTGAAATCCACCCGAGTCCATTGATGAAGTAACAAAATGAGGGAACACAAACTTAAAAAATAGAATTTCCTATTACGCGAGTGTCGTCAAGCGACCCTCATAAAGCAGGTAACAGATGTAACGGGCGAAAAAGAGAATAATCTAATGGGCGGTCCATCCCCTGGAAGTCCGCGCCCCGGAAGAATATACAAGTTGTTAAAATGAAGGGGGCCTAATTCCTCTTCTTAGTGTCGGATCCCCTTAAGGTGAGTTTGGTTCTCTTCCTTTTTCCTTTCAACTCCACATTTTCCTCCAAAATAAACCTTCGGGCCCCTTCGGTTCCGAGGGGAAAGGAGTATTCGTGCGAAAGCGAATTGGTTTATGTAAATATTTGCTGGCGTAGCATGCTAAGGAGCGGAAGGGCGAGGAAGGGCGGTGGATGAGCGTATAGGAAACGGAGTGCCACCAGGAGGGTG
This sequence comes from Hetaerina titia, assembly GCA_037158775.1. Lineage (NCBI taxonomy): Eukaryota > Metazoa > Arthropoda > Insecta > Odonata > Calopterygidae > Hetaerina > Hetaerina titia. The sequence goes on along the minus strand of CM073779.1, from coordinate 63,726,473 downwards.
AGTGAGAGACACACACACATTCATCTGTCCTTGAGCGCGGCCTAGCGGCAATTTTCCAACGTTCTGCGCCATTGGCCATAACTACGACTCTTCCCAATTTGCGGCGCACGGGGAGAGAGAAAACTCCCGTTTCCATGGAGCCAACCTATCTTCATTGTCTTATGTATCTTTCGGTTGTCTTAGTAACAGTAATTCGGGGCAGGCGAGGGGCATCTGAGGTCATTTGCGCTACTAGGGATAAGTAGGTGGTTTATTTGGTTAAGGATTTTTTCGACATGTAAGGGGAATAGCCTAGTAGAAACTCGACGTCGGCATTAGCTTTTTTGAACAAATCTTTCCAGGGATAACACATTTAAGCTTCCCATCAGACGGAAAACGCCAAGCACTGGAAGCGATCTCAACATATCACATCAATTAGCATTCAGGATACTATTGAAAAATTCTGCCAGTACCTGGGTTCGAACATTGGCCTAACGGCGTGGGAAACCAATGAAATATTCTTCGCTTCAACGGATCCAATTTTATATTTTCTGTCGTATTCTCTCCGCTCAACGGCGTTGCTCACATATAGCCATTCCTCTCCCCACCTATCCTCGTGTGTTTCTCTGTCCATTTACCCACGGCACCCTGTTCTCCTTTACTTATCCCCATCCATTCCTTGAAGCAGGTTCGAAAAGAAGCGGGTCGGATCGTTAGGCCCTGTCCCGTTTGGGTCAAAAGTGGCCCAATTCTCACGTGCCACTCTTGTCTGTCTCGGCTATCGGAAAAGCTTTGAAAGGCCCCGTCGCCTTAACTTCCCTCTCGCTAGGCTCACTCTCGTTCTCCCCATTCTGCCTCTTCCGATGCCCAGTCCAACTCCTCCAATCCCTCCGCCTATTTTCCGTTCCGTCAATCTTCTGCCGAAACCCGTCTTAGTAGGTAGTTAAGGCTCAAGGATACATCAGAGGGATTTAAAAGAGTAACCATTTAGGTTTCAAGGCATGTTCGTTCTACTCGAATACTTTCGTCGGTGAGACCATTATTTTCGTAATTCGATCGATCGCTTTCTTAGGAAAGCCCTGAAGCCCATTCCCCATGGTAAAAACTTATACAGTTAGATAACTATAGGCAGTCTTACCACTGAATATAGTTCATGACTTAACCAAATATTTTAATGGACGAGTGAGTTTCATGGCCCAGAGAGAACTATTTCCGGTAGGTACTATTCTAGCAAAGCTATAACATTGGCCTTCTAAAACATGAAATTTCTCTAAATACATGTTTAAAAATTAATGCGGAATATCTTCAGATCATCACGTAGTTATGTTTTACAACTTTTAGCTGCTCCTTATCAAAGTTTGGCCTATACAAGCGTAAATTAAAACAATTGAATTTTTCAAACCCAAACCTGTCCTTCGCCTGTACTTGTAGCTGAACCAATCATACATTTCAACATAATAACAGCTTTAGTAAATATAATATTTTCATTCTAAATTGTAGCCTTTAGACAAAAATAAATTAGCGAATTCTCTAAAATAATTTTTATATTTATGTTTTTCGAATAGGTGGCTATTTTATAGATTGGGTTATGTTAGAGAAACAAAATAATTAGTGATTGAGGGAACGCTGAAATAAAATATTGGTAAATATTTCATGAAGAAAACTGAGTAAACTGAGTAAAAAAAGTTAATGATTAAATAAAATTTTTCATTATACAAATTAACACCTACGTGGACAATAAACCGTAATTGAAACAAACTAATCATAATTTCACAGGTAATTTTGAAGAAATAACTTCCTTCACCTTATAAATTAAGTTCTTTTGATTTTTACCCGCTTACAAAACTAAAAATTTGAAATGAAAGGACAATAAATTAGCTTAGAAAAGGTTTACATTATTTTCAAAGAAATCCTGTTCATTAGGTGATTAAAAATAGTAATGCAAACGAAACTATATAAGAACTCGAAAATAGCGCGCTGGAATATAAAAGGAAAATTACTAAAATTTATCGGAATCTAAAAGGATCGCCGTGGAAAGTTGGAAGAGCAAGGGCAGTCCCAAATATAAATAGAATAAATCGGAGACGAAACTTAATTGAAGATAAAATCACTAAATTCCCAAATTCTTCATATTAATTTTAGGCATGGACACACCATTTCCAGTGCCTCCACTAGATATGGAAGACATGAACAGGACCCTCGTTCAGGCACCTCGTCATTACCTCTATGACATAATCCAGGAAACTTAAATGTTACTCAAAAGGTTATACTTGAGTCGCACTCCAAGACCTATTCTTAAAAAAATCGGGTCACTTAAACCGTTGATTAAGATGTCCAAGGTATGATTGTCAGGGATCGGGATGGTGAGGAGGCTAACGTACAGGCTACCTACCACGAAGGCCCGGGATCAAATCCAGGAGACAACAAATATTTTTCAGTGGTATCTCGATCCCTACTTGAAGGTGCTTTGTGGAGAGCACTTTGAGTGAGTACTACGTCCGTCGGATGGGACCGTAAACTGCGGACCTTGGCGCCTTTCGAAAAGAGTAGGCTAATGGCTGATACCGGGTTTCTCTCCACCCTTCCCTTTCCCACCGATCCCTAATGACGCAAATGACCTTAGCTGTCGGTTGCCTCCCCAACAAAACCAAAAGCCAAGCAATATTGTCACGTAAGCAGTCTTAGGACAGTACCTTGGAGGCCGTTGTTTTCGGGCACAGCTTTCCCATGGCTAAATCTTAGGTAAGAATGTAATGTACTGTGGTTTTCTGAATATTGAACTCTTCTCCTAACATCTTCAAAATTGACGATTAATCAGAATTGAGCATGTCTCACTTTTTGCACATTTTCATCACACTGTGTTGTTAATTGATGTCCCAGGAATTCCTCATCGTCAACCTCCTTTCTACCTTCCTAGGAGATCTTGGACTAGCGAAAAACTATTCCTCGGAGAATTGATTTGTCTCCCGAACCCAATTTTTCGAGCTTAACACGAAAAATCATCGCGATCTTAGCTCCATGGAACAGGACCATCGTGGCACCGCGACCCTCAAGCAGGGGTCTCGTTTTGAAGTGATTGGCACACAGTCACGACCCACTAACAACCGACCCGGGTCGCGTTGCTTTCATATGACCTCCCAGCACTCATCCGGTATAAATTTTCTCCATTCTAGCACTTTTACGTTGGCGGAAAAAATAATTTCACATTTTTTTGGGCTAAACCATATAATTTTAAAGAGTATCATATTTGTTATAACTTCAATCGCCGGGCTTTATTTTGACATACTTGTATTAACCGACTGGGGTCTTTAAGATTTCTTTTTTAATTTTTTTAACCATATATGAGAAAATTCCACTGCTGATGATTACTTCCTCTCAAGTATTTTCATTACACGTTTTTCATTCAAGGTTCAGAGTTTTGAAATGTAAAGTTAGAGTAAACCACTCAACTGTTCTCGTTTAGTAGTCAGTCATAGATCCAGAGAAGTAATTTATATTACCCTTCTTTTGCCTTCCGTAACATAAGGGTCTAGCATTAGGTCGTCTGTTAGAATTGAACCAGTGTACCATTTCTTTGAGCGCTACAGACTACATGAAGTTTTCCTAGAGTTTCATGAGTCATCGATCAGATGGCAGTTTTTATCTCAGTATTTCAATTTGTGCGACGGCATCATTGGCACAAGGAAGCATTTCATTCTTTTTTTTTGTATAGCCACACGCATCTTTGAGACATTTTCTGGTCTCCACAGCCCTTGAAAGAGATTACTTTCGACCTCACGCTCCCTCCCTTCGGGTATGAGATAAATGGAAAACGCTTATACGAGGCACGTATTCACCATCCAGAAGACCTAAAAGGAAATTTTCCACGCAAATTGGTACACAGCATTGGTGCAGCAGCCACTTAATTCCTCCATTCATATCTTCTCACATGAAGGAATTCCACGTGAGCTCGTATCACGTTCGTCCTTATGACGTACATTCATTCCCTGAATGCTCATGAAACCAATTTGCCCTTCTCACCGCGTGCACATTCATTGAGAGAGGAAACTTTTCTCCTTCCATATGTGGCCAGAGGTAGTGAATGCTTTCAGTCTGTCACTTTTATTATGTAGTAGTCCAAAGGAATTTTTGCAAAAATTTTTACACGTGTTCCATAAGAAATCATGTTTACGTTATACACTTTGGAGCGAAATATATCAGAAATTATCAACCAAATGCATAGAAAAACTGCATTACTCATTCTTTAATATCAAATCATATCTTGAAAAATGTGCTTCAATCCACTCGGTGATACTTTTTCTCCTATCTACAATGTTTTGTTAAATCTCATAAATTTACATTTGCCCTTTTAAACTCATAATTATAGACTAATCGAATTGGTAGACTTTCCATAATTTTCTCAATTTCATGTTTCTACCTACCCTAAAAAATATAGTTAATTCTTCAGAAGAGTTGATTTTCTTCTGGAGTTCAATACCTCATTTAAAGATTTAACGAAAGTTGTACTTATTATCATTTCTTTCGTGTATTATATGCTGTTTTTGGTACTCAGTTTTTAAAATTATTTTTAAGGAAAATAATTCAGCATGGATTTGTAATATTCTGAACCAAATATTTTGATAAGATATTCCTCTAAGACTGTAATCATTTAGAGGTAAGTCACCTATGACCTCTAATGCTAGTTAAACATCAGTGCAATGTTTCCCTTTATATTGCTTCCCCTTAAATGCCACCACTTTTTTCCTCTGCTAGGATTTTATTTAATTCAATCCCCCAAAGAAAGTTAAAAGAAAAAATATGATCTCAGAAAATAATCTGCCTTTCCGTGGAAAGGGCATTATATACGAAAATGTTTGGTGTAAAATGTGTGAAGGCCCTCTAATGAAACACAGTTGCCGCTCATTCAATGATAACCATTTTTGCAATCGGTCCTCACCCTTAGTCAAAAATTTAGTACTTTCTTTCAAGTTCTCACATATAGCTAATATTTTTTATTTGTTATATTCATGCTTTTTTAATGAAAAAGATTCGACTATGATTGTAATTTTAAATCGGCTAATACGAAGTCACACGATGTTGCAAAACATTAATGTTTTGTCTTTTCTTTTCCCGCCAGGTATGTCCATTACCTCAGACTCTACGTTTTTCCTCTTGTAACTGTTATTCTATCTAAAATACTCAGTTCACTTAAAATGTAAACAAGTTTTTATTTGTATTACACTATCGGTGTATCCAGTATGTTATCGGCGGTTTTTCCATTAACAGAGCTGAACGTCTGATATATAATTTATAGCACGAAGAAATCGTCACGAATTTGGGATCTATACGTGAAGCTCTGTATATTAATTTCTATTGAAAAATTTTATAACGTATTCAACCTTTATCAAAAAGAAGCAATCAGGGCATTTTTTTCATTTTCTTTATAAGCGTTTATTACGTTGCAATACAGTAAGTAAAAATATATATTATTTCAAATCATTATTTTATAGAGTTGTTAAAAATAAAATCCTCTTCTTATTTCACACTAAAAGAATTTATCCACAAATATGAGTGAAGAGAGGGACGATTTTTGTTAACAAATTTTAATCATAACTCACTGCAGGTTAAAAAAATACATAGGCGCACACTCTATATATATACCTATATATATATACCTATATATATATATATATATATATTATTAGGTAATCTACCGGTAAAGGTAGTTATTTGGATGGACACCTATCAAATAAATATTTTGTAACTCCAAACAAAACCCAATCCAGTAACCTACCCTACATCAGGTCTCTCTTCATCTCTGTGTACTCCTTTCCTCCCTTCATCCCATCCAACAACCCTATCCTGTTCTTGCCCTTTCCTCGTTTGCCTAACATTCTCCCATCTGTTACCTTTTTCAACATCCCACTGCCACTCAATACGCTTTACATCCATATTTCATGCCTCCATGCGATATTTCTCAACAAACTCTTCTCTTCACCCACCATCCCTAGTACTTTTACTATATATATATATATATATATATATATATATATATATATATATATATATATATATATATATAATTCATTAAAATGTGATCTTCCAGTGAAATTAGGTTATTGGATAGACAGCACTACCAAATAAAATGTTTTGTGACTCCTAACAAAACATAATCCAGCAACGTATTTTACATAAGATCTCTCTTCATCTCTGTGTACTTCTTTCTCCTTTCTTCGTTTACCCACCCCTACTTATATGTCTAGTAGACACTTTCTCATTTGTTTTTCTTTCGGTCCATTTCACCTTCTCCATTCTTCTCCACGCCCTCATTTCAAAAGTCTTACAAATATGTCTACCCTCCTGATTCAGTGACCACGTTTCCGCACCGCACCTACGCTCCTTATCAAAGTTTTTAAGAGTATTTCTTAACATCCCTACTCAAATTCCCTGTCATCAACTCCTTCCTCTTTTTGAAAGCCTCTTTGTCTATTGCAATTCTACCCCTTACGACCCTACTACTTTGATCGTGTTAGTCAAAACACTTCCGATATACGTAAATTTAAATACCTGCTCTAGTTTTCTCCCCTCCATTTAAATATTTAGCTTAGCCTTTTCCTTTTTGAAAAATCGCATAACTTTCGTTTTATTAAAATTGATTCTTATCCCATATCTGTCGCACTGAATTTCCAATTCACTCAGCAATACTTGCAACCCTATGGCTGAGTGGCGAAATAGTGCTTAGTCATCAGCAAACGTAACTGATTTATTGAAGTCCCCTCCGACTCTCATTTCCACATCCAGTTTTTCCCATGCCTCTTCAATCTTTTACTCCACATCTATGTTGAATAGCAACGGTGGAAATGGGCAACCGAGCCTTACATCTCTTCCTAACCTTCCTCATCTGTACTCACTTTTCCCCACTCGCACCTCAACAGTCTGAGACATGTACAGGGTGAGGATTGGCCTGCTTTCCCTCCAATCTATTCCTATTTAATGCAATACACTAATTAATTTTTCTTGATTCACTCTATCAAACGCTTTAGTTAAATCTACGGAACAGGAAAATAAGCCCTAATTGTATTTTATATTCTTCTCGATTAGGATTTCATTTTTCCGACATGTTTTTCACAATTCTGGTTATAAAAAACAAAAGGGACAAGCAAAACTTTAAAAGTTTCGTATAAAATGCGTGGCATAGAAGGAATGATGACACAATTCAGAAGAATGAAAACTAAAAACCCGTCAAGGTGATGATCGTGAAAATGTTTCCTAATCATTTGAAAGTTTTCTCCAAAATCCTGTTATGAGCCCAGTATGCTCATAAAATGAAATATAGTTCTCGGTGGCAAAACTATAGAAGGGGATTGTGTTTCAGTTTAAATTTTTCTGCTGTAATAGTTGCTTGTCCATCATTCTCCCTTCTTTAATAGTTTCATTTATTCCGCCATTCACGTCTGCACCTCAAACTTTCTCAGTGGTGGCAACATTAGCACCCATCACTCCCTGGATTCCTGAGATACAGGCAACCACTTTTTAGTCTCCATAGGCCCAATTTTGCAGCTTCACTCTCCAAAAATCCCCTATTTCATTAGACATCATGTCTAGACCCTTCGCTATCTTCTCGACCACATGTGAGTCTTAATACTCATCCCCAATTTTCCCTCCATCTCGTTTTCCTGCCTCAAGACCGAAGCCTTTGAAGTTCTTGTCCTCCTTCCTCGCGCCCTACACCCACGAGGAAATATTCATATTAATGACTCGAGGTTACAATACGTTACGGCTATGGAATCAATCCATTTTTCTATTTATTTGCATATTTATTTAAATTTTTTTTCTACCTCATCACCATAATTTTTAAAGACTCATTGTTATATGACAGAAAAATCTTCAGCTGTTTGAAGGGTACAGTAAGGATGGAGACGTAATGACACTTTTCATGTACATCCAAGGAGACGGGGCTCTTATATGTTTAACGGCAAAAAATATGGTGTTATCAAAAAACAGACTTTTTGGAAATGAAAGTTAAAAAAATTGTAATTAAATTTAATCAAGAATTTATGCGATAAGTGATTAGAAGGGAGGAGAAAATACAACGAAATTCTTAATAAAGTGCCGAAGGATAGATAAATAGTAGTAGGGTAGATAAATAATAGGATAAGATAATGAATCGTCTATGAATAAAGAAATTGGTTTTTCTCTAGAGAAAAAAGCGGGCCTTGAAAACCATGAAAACGAATATAATCTACTTCCTACAAAATATATACTTGGTGATCTGAAAAGCTTCCGACTGAGAAAATTATTGATAATGTCTTCGTTAGGTCGTTCAATCAAGAACCTAGGCCTACAATTTCACCTAAAAATCTGAAAAGTTTCCGACTCAGAAAATTTCAGAAAAAATGCCTTCGTTAGGTCGGAAACTTTTCAGACCCCCTTGTATACGTTGCTTTCTGATAGCGATTCTATTAGAACATTTATCTTCACTTTACAGATAAATTGTAGACTTTTAATTCCAAATTAAAATATACAAATAGGATTACGTTACATACCATCTTCCCTTTATGCACAGATTGCCAAGTATACAAACTAACGCCATCAACAACAGTAAAAAATGATTATTGAGCGTTTTTTTAAAACGATTTTCATTTATGATTCAATTAGTCTTTTCTACTTAACTTTTCGTAAAATTTTAAATTATACAAATAATTTTTAAACTTTTCATAAATCACGGAACCTTTCATTATTATCATTGTAATATATTCTTTCATTACCGAGGGAGAGTAGAGGTAGAAGCTCGGTGGTAGCGACTTCTGGGGAACACTTCTGTTTCTTTGAAATAAGATTCGAGTGGTGTGTAGGAGTACTTTTCTATTCTCACTTCTTACTTTCCTTCCCTGTTTGAGAACTCCGACACAGAAGCTCTGCGGTAGAACGGATGTTAAGCGAAGGAAAGAGCCTCCGACCGCACGGTATTATGCAAAATTGAAATGTATGTGAGAAGTTCCACCCATGCGATTCCTTAAGCGAGGGAATTGGAAAGTTTGACTTGCGAGCATCGGGCCTCCAATGTTCACAATGTTCTTTAGCATTATTATCTTTCTTTCTTTGAATTGGGTTCATTCTGGTCCCGCAAGAAACCATGACAAATGAGCGATGCTCTCAAGAAAAGAGAACGAATTTAGAAGACCTGCCCCTTATTTGTAATGTATGGAATGGTTTTTTGCTGCCTAAAGTGAGCCGATTAAGCCGTATGTCCCATTTTTAATGAGAGTGCGAGTGTGGAGTGAGTGAACAGTTAATTATGCAATAAGGTGCCTCACCGAAAGAGAAAATACTTTTCCTCACTCCGAGGGAAATTAGAACAGAATTGTGCTATAGCATATTGTGATAATTTCTTGAGAGGTATTGCTCGTTTAGTCATTAATCTCTCTAAAAAAAGTAAGCAGAAAGTGTTATTTTGGTATATTTTAAGCTGTTGTTTTATACCTTAACATTAATAAAAGAATTCTTAATCACGTGAATTCTTTAATGAATGCAATGCCATTAAAGCAGCGAACCATGCATCTTAACGGAAATATCTGAAAAATATGGAAAAATGTTTAGCAAAATGAATGATATTAAAATAATATAATTTCCTCAAAATTTTGCAACTATCTTCCGTTCTGTTTTTAATTAATTATGTCCTCCATTTAAGAAGTATCGAATCGCAAAACTAAACATAACATTATAAATAGTATTATAGAAAAACTATTTTTAATTTTCCTCCGATTGATATGTTCACATCATTTATCTCTATCAATATTTAGTAGCTATGGAGAGTTTTTCCTACAATATCAACAAAAACAATTTGCCTAAACAAGGCCCTCACAAAATCATAAAATGCAACATAAGTTCTCTAGAAAATTCTCCAAGTAATGTATTGGAATTTATTGATAGAAAAAAATTAATCTGTTATTTGTTTATTCCCATTCAGCGTCATGTTTTGATCACATAATAACCATAGAACGGGAACGCTAGGTGAAAAAAACCCCAGGCCGGTTTAAATCTCGCGGCAAAAAGAAAGGGCTTACGTTTACCCGGACCCTTCAAACTTTTAGCCAAAACTATTTAGCTCCCTTGATTTTTGATCAAAAGACAAAAAAAATGAGCCCTTATGAAACCCTCAAAGTCATACTGCGCCCGAGATACGGGACCTTGAAAATTGGGGGTGTTTTTTACCCCGCTATCCCCGAATAGGTAAACAATATTGCAATACCTTTCTAGGGTTAAGCAGCCGTCTTTAGTCACCAAGTTTAACGAGAGTCAGAATGATTGCTACTCGACAGTTAGTCGAAAACTACTGAACAACGACAAATACTCCATAATATTCTCATTGACGAAAATCAGTTCATATGATTATTGATCAGTCTATTAGGGCCAGAGTTTGATTATTTCCTTTTGAAGGGTCCACCTAAAATATTGCTTGCTGCGAGAATGGAGTTTGGATTTTTTTCGGTCATATTTACTTAAACATATTTCGTATCACTTCGTTGTATATCGGCTTTCTTTATGTTAAAGAAGCATTTTTGCTGCAGAAGCCAAATTTGGCAACCAATGAAATAGTTAAAACTACTGAGCTGCTGTCAGTTCTCATTTACACTCCGCTAAATTATCTGTATTTTATTTGCAAAAAATTAGAGAGCTGTCCAGATTTTTCCAGTGATACAAATAAATATATATTTTTACAATTTAGGATCTCCTTTGTAGGATGCACTACCAAATTGTGTACGGCGACTTTATTCAGAATATCTTTAAATTTATTAGGTTTCATTTCTCATTCTATTATAAACCTTGCCGTATGCATGAAAATGTTTTCCCTTGCAAGGGAAATTTTCTGCCCACAGTCATTGTTTTCCGGTAGTTAAAAACATAACTTTAGTAACAAAATTAATCCAATCCTATCCATAATCCATAGTACTGTCGACTTTTACATTTTCTTAGTTCCAATACTTTTTCCTCGGAAGAACTTCCACTCACTCTATTTCACAGTTAAATATGCAATTCATTCGTCGTAATATAAGGAATAAGGCCGTCCTCAATAATATAATTTTTATAATCATTCAATTACTTTAAAAATATTAGTTTTCTCTTTCATATCAACAATAGTTCGCGCCTGTGTGAAATAATTATTCAGGAAAATCTCTATTTTTGCATTACTGAACTCCTGCTAGAATAAGCCGAATGAAAGTAAAATATTCTAGCTCCGACATTTTATATCCCTCCGCAACTGGAAAAGTGATGAGCACTTGTTACAAGCATCTGCACAAAATTTTACTTCCCACTACCCGAAATTCGTCCGACTAATGTTAACCACTCAACCAATTCATCATTCTGCCCCTAGTCTGTCTGCTAGTCTCCCTTTCTCCCTCACCGCTTCCGCTCACCCGACTTCCCTTCCTTTACTCCTTTTCCCAAAAGGTACCCACCGGGCACCGAGGTGCTGTGGATGTACGCGGCTGGCAATTCTTAGTTTACCTAGCCAGGCCTGCACCCACATTACAAGGGTGGGCGTCCGCCTGTGTTTGCGTGCACATGTTTGTGCGGGTGTTAGAGGAGGATAAAGGGGAGTGGAGTGTTGGTGAATAAAGGTTAAGGTGCCGGGAGGCTCGTCACGGGTTTTGGAGGGGACGCGAAGGGTTAGGGTATCCGGCCGATAGGCTTAGGTCGATTTGGACTGCAACGACGCGCATCTGGCGATTAATCAACCTCTTCCTCCTCCACCACCGCCAGTGGACTTGGGAATTACTAGCTGTTCCGCTGCCTCGGAGGCAGTAGCCCCCGCGTGTACCCTTCGGGGCCAAGGAACCTTCGTGCCAATTTTTGCTCCGTCATCGCCGCTCTGGGCCATTTGGTAGGGTGGCAAAAGGCTCACGCGATGCCACGGGGATCCAGGAAGGCCTTCGCCTCCACGCCTTCCCCAGCCCTACCGCCACTCGTTGGTTGCCAGCCCCACCCCTAAGTTTCTATATCGTCGCCGCACCAGAGCGGGCGAATGTCATGTCTTTTTTTTCCTTGTCGCCGGAGCGATAGCGGTCACTGTGAAACGGTGCCCAAGTTTGCTACGTGTTTGGAGTTCCATGATGATGCCAGCTAACGATAAAATTTGCGTATCTATCAAGAGTGTCTACGCTCAGCTTTTTTTAGATTTCAATGCTTTCACAATTACTTGCTACCTGGTAAATTATTTCCGTATCAGTATGTTATTTCGTTCTTAATTAGTTGTTAAAAAGGGTAGAATAATCTGCGCAAATTCAGCAAGTTCAACCTAGGTGGCAATTTCCCTTTCAATTCAAATCTTGTAGAGAGCTATGGATTAAGTTCTCCAAATTTGTCCTTATACTATAAGATTCTATTATTTTAATTAGTTATTAATGCTATAAGAGGGCTTTAGGGCGCTCTAGAGGCGCACGTCCCACGGCGGCCTTCAAGAGAGATATCTTGTGCGGAAGCAAATTATTTGTCCAGAAGGGAAATATGAGTTTTTGTGATATTATGCAGTGTCACGAAGTTTTTTCCGGCCTGGGCATGGAAAACATATTTTAGCTCTTTTTAGAAATACATTGTGCTTATTTATTACAAACGAATTTCATACTATTTTCGTTTTATATTTCACCATTTCGTAAGATTTAACTTTGTCTAACCTAATCACTTGAGGCAATAATGAAGTAGTCCATCAAACTCTGGTTTAGGAATACATATATAAATTTTAGGTTTTATAAATATTTTAAGCATAGTTATTATTATACTTTAAGGGCTTTTGTAAAAATTACATAATTATATTCTAGAAAGACATAGACGGTATTTTCATGTAAATTATATCTAAACGACATATATATTTCCGGTATGTCTTCTATAAGTTTTCCCAGATTGAATTATTTACCATGAATTAATTCTCGTGTATGATCTATTAATCCAAAGTTTTCACATTCATTACACATATATTTCTCTATCTACTCAAGCTTCGAGGATAAAAAATAGCTCAGGTATGACAGAGGGGACTCTGCCAATAAAATAGTGATATTTGTAACACGGAAGATAATTTTTCCTGGAGTAATCGATACTCTATCTGATTTCGGTTTCAATTTTCTGTTCCAAAGCACGATTTTCGTGCATCGTCTGACCCGTAACAGTCCAATCTCCTGTTTATTTCCGCCAAAACGGCGACTTTTCATTTTTTTCTAAATCAAAATTGATGAGTGAAATATATGGTTCTTTTTATGTTAACAGGTGAAAAAATGATTTAATCCCGATAATAAATGCTTTATAAATTTTTATTTATTTGAAATTTTTCTTCCTCATCGCTACATTGGAAATGATGAGGCATGTTTAGCAGTTTTAATACGAGTATTACTTTTGAAATTTTATATACAATAAAATTTCTATACTATAGAGTATGTATTGTTTAAATTCTTTGTATATTGTAAAATTGATAAGGTGAGGTTATTGGTTACTCTCTGAATTTGTGAAAAGTTTCATATAGATATTTGAACTGGAAATTTGGTATTCCTTGAATCAAGCGTAATATGTCAGGGTTATGTTTGTTTGTAACAATATTTTCGAAGCCATATTTGGAAAATATAATAATCAAAGTTAGTATTTCGTAGTTAATTGAATGGTCGCTAGGCATAGTTTAGGCATGAACATATTATATTTTTTATGAACATATTATATTTTTCAAAATAATTTTTCCCCTTGGCATGTATCCCCTAACAATTTATCTCAATTTGTATTGAAATGTGCCATCAGAAAGTATTGTACGGTATGGTATTTTGTCGTTCAAAATGCAGTATATATTGTGGCATGACATATTTTTTGGCACCGTAGCATAATAATTTTTGTTTGTTCAAACTTATTTGCAATCATGCCACTATCAAACTGTCAAAATAAATGTTTCAATTAGTAAAATTTTTATAGCCTTTACAATATACCACAATTAATTATGTACACGATAGTGAAGAATTTTTACGGTCTACCTTTTACGCCTATGTTTTTTCAATGGCATTTGTTTAAATATAGTTTTTCAAAGGTTGGGTAATTTATCTCATAGTGCCCGAACGGAACGGTGAAGTAATCTCATTATTAATAATCTAAAATTGTATGAAACACAATGTTACCGGATGTATAGAATTTAGTAGGAAAATTTATATTATCAGTGAACCTTACCAAACTTAGGAAAAACACACATACCCTGATAAATGCGTATGATGAATTATCATAAATTACGAAAATTTTAAATTGGATAGGTACATACTCGCCAACCCGTATTATATCCGGATTAAGTTATATCAAGCGAAGGGCATGATTACATTTTTAGTACTTAAGAATGAAAAACAGTATCATTTGAAAGACCTATATACAAAGAAGTGCGGTCGAAATTAAAGTTAATAATAAGCACTAACTAAAAGTTAGTTATCGTTGCTGCTTTGGAATGATGCGTCACTAAAAGCGCTAAACAGAGTCGTTATGAAATGTCTGGTAGTAAAATTGATCAATTAATTTCCAACTTCTATAGTCAAATTATCATTATTCACTATATGCTGATATATTATCACCTCCCGAATAAGGCTGCAATTTTCCGTATTGTACTTCAAAAGCCAAATGTGAAAAGTTGCAACTTGTCATCAAACTCTTTGTGAAGAGTGCTTCTCATTTCATTCCGACTCATGCCCACGGATTTCTCTCCAACGTTTTATAAATCACACGGCTCAGTGATGCGATTTCATTGCGGCAGTGGTCCCGTTGTTCGTTAACTCTAAGAGTAGTGGTTCCCGGTTTAAACTAGAAGCGCTAGAATTCTCTTGTTAGTTCCTTTGTCGTCTCATTGGTAGGACTTGTAATTCTTGCTTTGTGAAATCTTTTATTCGTATCCAGCCAAATATCGTTCAAACTACCGGAAATTTTTGTTATGTGTTCCTTTTTCCTATTCAAAAGCGAAATAATAATTCTAAATTTATTATTTTTTTTTCTAAACCTGAAATGGACGCCACTATGCAAGAATAATTTATACTCATATAATCACAAATTAAAAAGTTTTGTTTGAGCATTTTGTATCTACCAATTTTTACGAATTTAAATGTTTAATTAACGTTAAATATAGTAGTACATGAAGTAGTAAAGGTATTGCAGCAAAACTCTATATTTTGGTGAGAATATTCCTTAAGTATAGATTGAGTTTATTTCTTCATTTCTTAATCTGAAACAATCCTTGGTTCATTTTATTTATGTAGTTTCATATTAGTATAAATATTTGATTAAACTGTCACTAGATCTATTTTTCTATGCCAACTTCCAAACCTTACTTTTATATTTTTTTCTTAAAAATACCTGTTTTATCATATATGAGGTGTGTTAAAAAATGAGAATTTTATTTGTTCGGACAATAATATTCATTTATTCCAATACATTGATGTTGTCACCTTCAAGGTAGTTCGCATTGGAGTTTATGCAGTTGTGCCAGCCCTTCTTCCAATCCCCAAAACACTACTCAAACTCGATATTTGGGATATCCTTTAGCTCCATCAACGATGCGATTTAATGTCATGTACGGCTGTAAAACAACGGCCCTTCAAAGTTCTCTTAATATTTGGGAATAGGAAAATGTCACACGGAGCCATATATGGCGAATATATGGATGCTGGGGCATCGTTACAGTATTGTTTTTGGCCAAAAATTCACGAAAAAGCTATGAAGTGTGGGCTGGTGAATTCTCGTGGTGCAAAACCATGAATTGTTTTTCCACAGATCCGGGCGTTTTTTCGAATTGCTTCACGCAAACAGCGTTGACCTTGTAGGTAGTACTTCTTATTGACCGTTTGATCTGGCGGCAGGAATTCATGATGCACTACGCCATTTAAATCGAAGAAAACAATGAGCATAACCTTCACGTTTGACCGCATTTGTCGAGCCTTTTTCGGTCTTGGCGAGCCAGAATGCCTCCACTGGGATGATTGAGCCTTATTTTCAGCGTCGTAACCATAAACTTAGGTTTCGCCACCTATTATTATACCTTTCAGTAATTCTGCATCATCGTTTACTTTATTTAGTGACTCCTGAGCAACTTCCATTCGCCGCTGTCTTTGTTCAAAATTCTACCATTTTGGAACGAATTTTGCTGCCACGCGTTTCACACCCAAAAAATGTCATGACATGATCCAATCGACATGCCAACATCATCAGCAACCGCTTTAATTGTTTTTCGGCGATCGTTCATAACCATTTATTTCACTTTTTCCACGTATTCATCGATTTTTGATGTGCTGAGGCGTCCAGGGCGTTCGTCATCTTCAAGGTTTTCACGGCCTTCTTAGAAATGCTTATACCACTCGCAAACTCCTGACTTACTCATACCAGCCTCACCATAGGCCTTTGTTAACATTTCACAGACTGTGTTACACCTCATTTCTTTTTTGACGAAAAATTTGAAACATATCCTTTGATTAATTTATTTTAACAAACGAAAATTGCCGAGCTCATAAAACACGTCATACCTTAGTGGCTGTCACAGTCAAAGTCCACAATGAAAACAGCTGAAAGTTTTATCATACTTCATGGGCATGCATATCAACATACTAAAAAATGTTTGACAACTGGACTCTCCAATTCCGCTAACTTAAAAAAATCCTCGTTGTTTTGAACTCACCTCGCAAATTAATGTTTGACAAATAATACATTCAATTTCTATGCATTTGAACTATATCAAATCGCTCGGACACATACAAAATATTTCCAATAAAACCGAATTTGTATGTACTTAATTTAATTATTAATAATATATACATAATATATACACATATATAATAGGTAAGTCAGGCTAGCAGTAGCAAGCAAAAAGAAATAAACACACAAAAAAGAAAATTATACCACAGGTTTTCAAAATTTGGATGGCCAAGCACACTTTTTCAAGGAAGAGAAGAAGGTAGGTATTCCTTCCTTCTATTTCTTGAGATAGGTGGCTTCACCACCGAGAGTTCAAAAACGTTATTTTTTCTTTTGTTTTATTTTTTGTTCAATTGTACTTACTTAATATACATTATTATTCGCATACGTGAGACTTTTGAAAAAGTGTTAGGAAGGAGTTCTGGCCTTCCCTTTTTTGAAAAAGGTGGCGTGGACCACCGAAAATTGGAAATCATGTTTTTTTCTTTACTTTTTTGTGCGTTTCTGTGATTTTTTCTTTGTACACAAGTGCTTATTTTATGTATGCATATCTTATGTAAGAAATTAGCATATATATATATATATATATATATATATATATATATATATATATATATATATATATATATATATATATATATATAACACGTAAAAGGACACTCACACTGTAGATGATTTAAGCTTTCGGCCTACTCCGAGGCCTTTTTCAGGTCAGACTATATTGTTCTCGTGAGTACTTCCGCATCATCGATGTATATATATATATATATATATATATATATATATATAATGTATGTATGTATAAAAACACATTTATGTGTATAAATAAAAATGTGTGATATCTTATTTAGCGGATCCCAGTGGTCTAGTGGGTAGAGCGTTGAGCTACTGACCGGAGGGTCTCGGGTTCGATTCCCGGGCACTTTGGGCACCAGCACCTCCACTCAAGCTAGTTGATTTTCCGGGTTCCAGATCTTCCTGGGAAACCATAATCGGCATAGGGAATGGAATTGGCACCGCTACCCTCATTTGTGAAAATTCACACGCCGATGGGCTTGGAACATTGGTGAGCTCCATCTACCCTCCAGCTCCAGCTACCATCACCTAATAAACCGACCTTCGGGTTGATTACTGTGTTTATGGTTTTTTTATATATTATATTTCCACATTTATGTATATATATATAAATGTAAATATATACATATATGTATATGTATATGCATATGTATATATATATATATATATATATATATATATATATATATATATATGTATGTATGTGTATATTTATGTGTGTATATATATATGTGTGTATATATATGTGTGTATATATGTGTGTGTATATATGTGTGTGTATATATGTGTGTGTATATATGTGTGTGTATATATGTGTGTGTATATATGTGTGTGTATATATGTGTGTGTATATATGTGTGTGTATATATGTGTGTGTATATATGTGTGTGTATATATGTGTGTGTATATATGTGTGTGTATATATGTGTGTGTATATATGTGTGTGTATATATGTGTACATATATGTGTACATATATGTGTACATATATGTGTACATATAATCGTACATATATGCGTACATATATGCGTATATATTTGCGTATATATTTGCGTATATATTTGCGTATATATTTGCGTATATATTTGCGTATATATTTGCGTATATATTTGCGTATATATTTGCGTATATATTTGCGTATATATTTGCGTATATATATGTATATATATATATATATTAGTTGGATAAAAAGCATATCTATTTATAAACTCTTTGCGCAATTAAATTTTAAGATAGTTATGCTAATAAGAGAGCATCCTATATCATAGTCATTATACATGAATGTACATTAGGAAGAGTATTCCATATATTAAATCGTATACTTGAACATTATCATGTTCGGGAAAATACAAATAGTAGTAAAAGAAATTGGCGAAACAAAAATAATAGCAAAATGTTATCAGGTAATTTGAAGCATGCTTAAAAGTGATTTTAAAAATATATCGATTGCTGAAGGTACCCAGTTAACATCAACAAGAAGAAAATTTACCGTCCACACTTTTGAATGTATTTTGTAGAAGTTTTTTGTAAAGTAATTTAGTAAATTATTTAAAGAAACCAGGTATTATGTAGAATCAGACTCTTAATTGAATGAAATTAATGTCGACTCCCGGTTATTACTTAATTTTAAATACTTCAAAAGCTAACTTTGTTATTTCATTTTAGATTCTTTGATTATTGTTACTGCCAAAGCATTTTATAATGATTAGTTTTAATGTGATGGACAAGAATTCATTTTTTTCTTATGACTGAAAGGCGTAACTGCCATTTTTTAATTAAAATGGTAATATTATCCTGGAAAATAGCACCAAATCTATCTAAAAGTGGTAAACAGGAAATCGCGAAATTATTTGAGATCGAGATGTTTGGAGATATATTTTTCATATTTCGTAAACTATATAATCGCAGTAAGTACATATCAATGTTTCAGTGTTATATTTATTCATTCAAGATTAGTGGACCAAAGTTTGAATGATTATACGTACGTATATATCGACGGGAATTTGAAAATTAAGTACCACATGGTCATTAAATGCACATAATTGGTAAAAATGTTTTTATTGACGGTGTTCGATTTCTTCAAACCCTCTTCGCTTTTATACATAATAGCTGTTTACATTTGAATACTTTTCGTTGCGCTACATTTGTTTTTCCATTTTTAACGCATAGAAGTTGGTCCCCGGGGAAATCAGTCAACAACAGCGGTGTTAAGTTCCTTACGGCCTTCATACAGTTTTCCATCAAACCAGTGTTTCAAGTGCAAGAAAAGAAAATAGTTGGTCGCGTCCGGCGATAACGGTCCAAAGTGCTTGTTAACTCAATATTCTTACCTTTTTGTGTTTTTTCGGCTAACATTTTTGGTACTCAACTTTCACTTCAAATACCTGTGATGTGCACACTTTTTCGCAACAGACTTGTAAATAGTGGCACGTATTGGAAAAAAATTATCTGGCAGAATAATAATCGTCAATTGTCGATCATATCGCAGTTCTTGGTCCACTTGTTGATTGACTTCATCGGTCTGGAATCTGTGCCAGTCACCGTTTAAAATGCACTTTTTCGGCCAATATTAAAGTATCTATGTCATTTTCTAACTTTTACTCTAGCATCCACATTTTACTTCTTAGAGCATAGCCTTGATATGGTAAAACTCCTCCCCCTTCATTAAGCTGATAGGCTTTGTGCAAGCAAAAATTGAACAATGGCACTCACAGCGCAATTGGCTGGACAAAGGGTATTAGCGGACATTTCTAGTCATAGAGGGGCAAATGAATACTGAAAATAATAAATTCTGTGTCTTCGGAAACAATCTATAGATGATGCTGTATGGCTTCAATATTGTTCTGAACAGCCAATATTTAAATAAAAAAACGGCCCTTAGTTTTCCATTATTTCTCGAAAAATCAATCTTAAGGCTTCCGCGACGGCTTTGTGATGAAGTCTTCATGCCGCTACCGGGATTTATCGGCGTCTATGTAATTCCCGGAAGTAGTATGGTGCCTTCATCCCTGGTATATTTAAAGTAATCGCTAAAATGACAACCTTAGGAAGAAACAAGTGGCCTCTCGAAACTTTCAATAATTTATTTTTAAATTCCAGTCTTTAGTCAATAAGTTCAGGGGTTATAGTCGGTACGTATTAGTTCTTTTAATTCTACCATAATTAATTAATATATTGAGAATGTTTTCTTCGTGGATTTCCGCAATTTGGAATTTGAAAAAGCCTAAATTTGTCAAATATAACGCTGTTTTAACAAAAGATAATCTACTTTTTTAATTCTTTTACCAACAAATAGATAATATTCAGATAATTAATTAACAATTTTTGTTTATCTTTACTTCCTCCATAATATGAGTTCTTTAAAGTTTTTAAACGTTATTTGGGACGTAAATGTGTTGGAAAAATATATTATCATATTTAATTAGGCATAGATTGTAAAATTTTTTTATATAATTATTTATTTTACATGTTCTAATTTTTATTCCATTTAAAAATACTAGTATGCATATGCTATGTATTTAATGCATACCTTGTCATGTGAGGTGACAGGCAACGTGTTTATACAAGGCCGTTGGTGAATTTTAATAAACACTACATGTAGTAGCTTTCCTTATTGCAGGACGTATCCTTTCAGAATTTGCATGCCTTTTATATCAAATGACTTTTATTCAATGATGATAAGGCTTCATTAAGTGACAGACATACACTGTTGATATGGCTTTAGACTAGAGTTCGTTAAAAAAACTATTATTAGAGTTTCACGGAAAAGTCACGATTGGATATAGGTGTAACTTTCTTTCTCCATGTGTCCTTTTACAAAATTCAATCCAAATGCTAGCCTGATGTTGCTGCTGTGAGGTCAACATCTACGTCAAATTTCTATTATCTGTCAATAGAGAAACCTTTTTGGTTTCCCATGTTTCGGCTTTTCAACAATATACATAAAACTGAAGCATCACATCAGTAATATAGTTATTATATTTTGATTTTTTTATTTTTTCAATTTTGAATCATCGATTAGCCTAAAACCAACACATGAAAATGGAGTCCTTCTAAATTGTTTACCAAGAAACCTGGGCTTTGGCAAGAAAAGGAATTTTGAAAAATTCTCATATTTCAAATTCTACCTGATGATGCAGCCTAATGCGTTTTCTAAGGATTTCTAATCTGTGCATTGATATTCTCACTCGTGCATTTAAGGTTGTTTTTCATTAAACTATGGCATGTTTGTTTTTACAATGTAAACCTCTCTATGATGTAGCTGAGGTGACCAAAGATCACGCGATTCATAAAACGACTTTAGAAGGTATTATTGTCGCATCAAGTAGGTGGATATTTCCGAAAATGAAATGATATTAAGGATAACTTTTAATTAATGTCAATTCCATTAAAAACTTCCATTTTCTAATAAATGTTTAAAGTATGTATTTATTTTGTGGGAGAGATACTACACATAATAAAGAGAAGACAAGAACAACTAATTGTTAGCCGCATTTTACAAATTGTGGCCATTTAAAATCATTCACATTTTATTTATCGTATCAAAGTGGTGCTGATGTGTGTGTGCCACTAAAGAGGATTTGGATCTAATGGCAGTATTTTTTAAATGCACGAATAATATCAATCCTACTGCGAGAGACTACTCAGGGTTTCGGGAATCATTTCACAGCCGAAAGGACAGTTAAAGCCGGACGACTCCACACATTATCGGTATCAAACCAGTTTAAGAGGTGGAAGTATTAGTTAGAATTAAAGTGAAATGGCGATCATTGAAGCACTTAAAAAATTTAAGCCGAAAGTCATAAAACTCTTTTTATTTCCACAGCGTTATTTGTTGCTTAACTCACTCTTCTTTCACTTATCGCTTGGCATTTATGCTGTGTGTAAGAAGTGGAAGTGAAAATGTGCATAATTAGCAAACCTTAATATCTACGTATAACTTACTCATCAATCTCGGCTACTCTCTCTTTAATATGTCGTTTGAGCATGCAAAATCCACGGTATTAAAGAGGACATATCAGGTAAGAACCGACGTCATGTTTGTTCTTTACCTAAAGGGACTGTGTCATTCATATAGTTAATTTTGAATTCTAGGGAGATGGCACAAATTAATGGAATCGTAATTTTACCTCAAGGTTATTACAATCTGCCTATTTCTTTATATAATGTGATCTCTTCATTGGCATACAAAAATAGTAAAGCATTCAAATGGACCTGACACGTATTCCGAATTTTTGGTACATATACATGTATATAATTATATCTTATGTATGCATATATATGTGTGTATATATATATATATATATATGCGTTTCCCGCGTCATATATATATATATATATATATATATATATATATATATATATATATATATAATAAAATAATAAAAATAATATATATATATATAACGCGGGAAACGCACCAAATATATATGGATCAGCATTAACAAATATTTGGTTTGTCGGGAATGTACGCATTACCTTTAGAATCTCAAATTTTTGGGCAATTTCGCATTCCTTGCTTACAAATCATGTTGATCATTCATCGAATATTGGAGCTTGTATATATCGTACGTGCCTGTAAACTCGGAAAATAAAGAATTATCCCACTTTACGGTTTTCTGTTTGTAGTTGATTTTCACTGTCATAGAATCATTGGTTTTTCTTCTTCTTCTTTTCTACTAACAGCTCTTTTAATTAGTATCTGTTAAATTCGTATATTTTGGTCGTGTTTTAAGAAGCTACCGTCTTTTAGTAGTTTAAAATTTCCATTTTTCATGTTATCGTGTAAGTCAAACAGGAGAGGAAAATTCGGTCCTAACTTTGGAAATGGGTGCTGATTATTTTTGCGGAGCTGCATTAACAAAAGTGAGTTTCATCAAATAAATATTGGAGAATACTGAAATGAAAACTTTATTCTCTTTAATATGATTCAACTTGAGTGTGCGAGATGCATAGGATCTAATGCGCAGGACCAATTATCTTCGAAATGAAGCGGGTAAATGAATATTGTAATGGCTATTAGAAAAGACTCTCAAACGGATTTATTTTAGTCAATTTTGGCAAATTTCTATGCTATCATGAATATACATAGAAATCATCAAGAAACGAGTAATTTATTACTCTTTGCGTGATTTGAGTGATTGGCCACGTTTGTTTTGCGAGAGTTCGGTAAATTTGGATACACCTGAAGACCAAATTTGTTCAGAAAAGAATTTCTTCTTAGGAGAGGTCTCTATAAATCGAGACCAATGTCTACAAAACATTTGGAAGTTGAAGGGTATCACGACCAGGCAAAAGGGAGAAAAGGTAGTATGTGAATGATGTAGAAGGAAAGGGAAAGGTGTGCCTGAAAGGTAGTAATTGACGAGCCCGGGCCCAGTAAGGCAAGGTGTGTCGTAGCAGTGAAATAATATGATTAAATGAGAAAGCTGAGGACTATTAAAATATTCAGGCATGGTTTAGGTGTTGAGTGAAAAGAGACTAATACAACGACGGCCCGAGGCCATTTTTTGTAAGATGTGAATCAACGACTGGGAAATGGAGATCACGAAAGAAGTCAAAGGGATATTGAAAGGTGAAAGCCTGGTGTCCTTAAGATAAGACAGCAACAACAAGTAACGCCTAATTAATTGCATCACTTTATTGCTTAGGTTCACCATTTGGGAGCAACAAATATATCTGCAATTCTTTTACAAGTTTTCCTAGTGGTTGCATAAATTTTTCATTGTAAATGAATATCACGCAAATTTAATTCGCTTCTATGTAAGCATTTAGTTTTTGAAGCCTAGAATATTTTTGCATAGGACTTAGACTACTCAAATCCTGTGGTACTTCTTAAAAATCAGAAACAGTCCCACTATATAAAGTTAATATTTCTTTAAAACAATAGAGTGCAGAGTTGATGTTAGAACTAAAAATTGATATTATTTTATGACATTCTTTGCAAGAACTTCATAAGATATCACATGAAGATCATAAAAACTCCTCTAAAATAGAATTAAAAGGATATGAAAAACATATCTCCTGAACGCAAAATGTATGCAAAATATATGGAAGGATTAATTGTGTAACTATGTATGGCAATAACTACTCTTACGTTTGGTAATGCTATGTACAGTATATAAACTCACCCATCACAATACAAATAGTACCACCTGCTTTTGTGCAGAAAAAGGTAAACTTTAAATTCTTTTGTATTGCAAAATAAATAATGCAACCGAGTCCAAAGCATTTAATAATCCGATGCCTGCACTATCTGCACTGTATCCACAGTATATGCATTGTTCAATATTAAATGATTCTAAAGTGTTAATAAAATTAATTCAATTGATGTGTCTCAACCAACAAGTATAAGCGGATTTCTTGGCAGAAAGAATTAAATAAAGTTTGGCATTTGCTTTTAGTCAGGAAGCGAGGAGTATTATCTTTTATGGAATTAATCTCATGAACTCATTACATTGCAGTGCACCCAATAACTTTTGAGAGGATGTTACTTATTTACCTAAATCTTCCTGTTACAACTCTTACATATATAAGGGTTTTTTGTCCGGGATAAGGGATTTGTGTGTTTAACGAGACAGTGGCACGTTTATCCGGAAAAATTTAATTAAAGAGGACATTCATCATTTACCTTTCAAGGAAAATAATTTTACCGGGGATACGTGTTGATGAAACATTTCAAAATGTAATACAGTTAGTTATAACTACTACGTTGGAATTATTCCAATAAATATTACTACTGGAAGTGTACCATTACAATAATAGTTCACATATGTGAAAATAAATATAACGGTAACTATCGCGAAGAGCCAAAAGGCCTCTTTTTGAATTTTAACCTGAATTTTTTTAGTGGAAGCATAAATGTTCCCGACTTCTATCAATTTCTTGCAGTAACTTCCGTTTCACGACGAAAACGGAAAGTGGCTTGATGTTATCAACGTTTCTTTTATTCATAGAATCACGTAGGACATAAAAGAGTTATGACAGAAAAATTTGCAAGGAATTAGTAACAATTACCGGTTGAGGGTCTTATCTAATAAGGCAATCTTAGGGATTTACTTTTACTATTGGAGGTTTGATAAATTCGTAAGATTGTTTATCATTATCACCACCATTGGGATCACTTGGATGTCAAAATATTCGGCATAAGTACTAGCATATTGTATTTGTGTAATTGCATCTTAAAATTTTAAAACATTTGTTACCTTTGAAATGTCCAAAAGAACATAGAAAACTCAGACAAGACCATTGTAATTGAAATCGTTTGGAATTGACAGTTATTGCGTCACGAAAAATCAATATTGTTAAATAATTTGCTACGCTGCTCAATATGCCAGAATATTGACCATCTTGAAAAGAAAATTGTACGCTGAAAATTATTTTAATTTTTCATATATTTTGCATGCACATGTCATTCAAGAAAAAGGAACCCAACGGAGATAGACATATTGGGTGGAAAAGTTATGAAAAGGTTACAAGCTGCTCCAAAATGAGTCTTGAAAAGGCCGTGACAGAAGAGAATACATATTAAGAGGGTCAACGGCCATTGCGATTTGAAGTATGCTATGTTCGCCCACAGCAACATTGGCAAAATTATGTAACGAAAAATATGCTCTATGGAAAAATATACAAATATGAAAAAAATGCACTCAGGTTCTATTTGAGCTTGAAAATTCGCCTTCCGTAGCCTAAAATGAAGTTTGTTTACATAATGAAAGTAAAGACCTGCTTATTATTGTACCGAATGACCTATAATCTTTGAAATTTGATACTCGCCATTAAATGGGACGTGTATTAATGCTAACTCTAAAAGTGACTGAAATGTATCGCTTTCTACACTTACAACAAATTTATCAATAATTAATTTCATTAATACATATTTCTACTTTTTTTACTAACTGGGTCTAACATTGTATACAATAGGTATGATCATGCCGCGCACGTTATGCACAGGGTAATCCGTGAACAGTGTCGATCTGTTAGAACAACGAAACGCAATTTTACTGTTACCATTAAATTCCCATATCATCAGGTCATCAGGATGAAAATAATACCTCAGAAAATCTAAGCAGAAGGTAGAGAATATTCATTTGAAGAGAGAGTTTGGAAGAATTCTATTCCCTCTTTTGATGCCCCCAAGCGTTTTCCGATAAAGGTGCCTCGTAGCGGATGTCAAACGAAGAGGAAAGGTGCGTGTCGAAAAAGGCAGCCGTAGCTTTTAAATAGCAGAAAAATGACGACGGTTGGTGATGAATGGAAAGCGAAATTTGATAGAGAACGAAAAAATGAGGACCGTTCCCCGAGTAGGGGACTGAGTTTAATTTCACCGTATTTATTTATCTCATCCGCCTTGGTCTTCCGTTCACGGAGAGTCTACTAATTTCGTTTCTTTTTTACTCTGACGCCACATGCGTATTATTACAGGTGAATGTTTCCCAACCCATTCAAATATATAGATATTTCTATTGAATTATATTTAACGTAATATCCATATTTTTATGCGTGAACCTAATGCCATTAAATTTATCTAAACCCAAATATTTCATTTTTATTCATAGTATAGAAACACTACTTTCATGCGTGGAATATCATATCTAGTTTATTCCTGGTGAAAAATTTATCTATAACACAGGCCTACAAAAAAAATTTTTTTTGGTGCCGGGAATCCTTGTGTTGATTTTAACTATATTTGTAGAGCTGAATCCAAATATGAAATCCGTTTTTATTTAACAGGTCTACTTTTTTAGATATGGCACATCTTACGAATAGTTGTTTTAATATTTGATATATTCCGGAAAATAATTTTCGAAGTTAAATAAATCTATAAGTATACATGGGAGTATATGGTAATAGAAAATAGGAAAAATATTACAGACTTTGTGAAAGGTGCATACTTGGCATATTTTGGTGTTAAGCTTGGTGACCAAGATAAAACATGGGCACCGCATTTTGTGTGTAAAACATGTACTGAACATCTGCGGCAATGGACAACAGGACAAAGGAAAATTCTAAAATTTGGTGTGCCAATGGTTTAGAGAGAACCTGTAAACCATATTGACGACTGTTATTTTTGCATAGTAAATGTTTCGGGAATTAATCGAAAAAATCGCCACAAGTGGACATATCTAGATTTGCCTTCAGCTAGACGCCCGGTACCCCATTCAGAAGAAATACCGATCCCAATATTTCAGACGTTACCAGATATATCTAAGGAAGAGTTTGAGTTATTTGAAAACATTTCTCATTCTATTGACGATAGTGGCAGTGACTACGAGGGGTTATCAACAATTCCTCAACTATTTAATCAAGATGAACTAAGCGATCTTGCTAGAGAACTGAACTTATCGAAGGAAGCATCCGAACTACTAGCATTAAGACTTCATGAAAAGAATTTACTGAAACCCGGTACAAAAATAAGTTTTTATCGCACAATGGAAAAGGATCTGCTACCCTTCTTTACTCAAAAATACAATCTTACATTTTGTTTAGACGTTAAGGGTCTTTTGGAAAAAATGGCACTATCACAATGTGATGCTAGTGATTGGCGTTTTTTTATTGGTAGCTCCAAGCGTAGTTTAAAATGTGTACTTCTTCAAATGGTAACAGGTTTGGCGTAATACCAATCGCTCATTCAACTAAAATGAAAGAAGAATACGATACAATAGCATTGGTCTTACAGAAGATAAAATACCAGGAACATCGCTGGGTGATTTGTGTAGATTTAAAAATAGTGAACTTTTTTCTTGGGCAGCAAAGTGGCTACCCAAAATATCCTTGTTTCTTGTGCCTCTGGGATAGCAGGGACAGACAAAACCACTGGATTAAGGAGTGGCCTAAGAGAGAAAACTTGGTTGTTAGGAAAGAAAACATCATTGCTGAATCTTTAGTTGAAAGAGAGAAAATCATCTTACCGCCTCTACATATTAAACTAGGCCTAATGAAGCAATTTGTAAAGTCTCTTGACAAGGATGGACTATGCTTCGGCTACTTAAGACTAAAGATGCCCCATATAAGTATTGAAAAACCTAAAGCTGGTATTTTTGAGGGGCCACAAATCAACAACTTACAAAGGATCCTGCTTTTGTCGAGTCAATGAATGAGATTGAAAAAATTAGTTGGATGTCATTTGTTGAGGTCATAAAAATTTTTCTAGGAAATCACAAAAGTGAAAATTATATTGAGCTGGTAAACATTATGCTCAGTAACTTCAAATCACTTGGATGTAATATGAGCACAAAAGTTCACTACCTACACAGCCACTTGGACAATTTTCTTGGAAATTTAGGTGACACAAGTGAAGAACAAGGTGAAAGATTTCACCAGGATATAAAAACAATGGAAGCTCGCTACCAAGGAAGATGCGATAACCATATGATGGCAGATTATTGCTGGTGCTTAAAACGACTGTTTGAACAAAGTGCACTCAAGAAAATCGCGTAAAAGAAGCTTCCGATGTGTTGAGTGATGTATTTTTTCTTTTCAATTTGTTTTATTACAGTAAAAAATTTAGTATTTGTGTTCAATTGTATTGTAAAATTCTGTTGTGTTTGTCGGTGATTTAACAGCCCTAGAAATAAATCAGATTTATTTCTAGGGCTGTTAAATCACACACACATATATATTTCGTTGATTTCTTTGAAGTAACACGGAATGGTTAAATAAAAAACTTAGGAACACAAAACATGAGAACATATAAAAGGAACACTCACACGTTATATCTTGATAATTTCGACGGACTGGAACTCCGTCTTCTTCGGAAGATTGGTTAGAACTGACTAGCCAGAGGTATGTGGGATAGAGAGGAAACGAGGGGAGTGAAGAACAGGTGGTGGGGGAGTGGAAGAAGGGGTTGTTGGGAGGGAAAGGGAGAAGGGAGACCAGAGGGGAGCGGATATGGGATAGGGATGAACGGGAGGATGCGGAAATAGTTCCAAGCGACACAGAAAACTAATAACTTATCCACAGATACTACAATATCTACGACCCAGGTGTCAACTCACAAAGTCATCATCAGGGCTCGACAAGTCCAAACCGAGGCCAGGAATGACAAAATATAAGCCGATGAACAAAATGTCCCATTATCCCGCATAAACAAACCCACACCTATCCACTTCAGCCCTCCATAATTAGTAATGACATTGAGACCCGGATGTTGTTAGGCTTTGCACAGCCATATAAATGCCATTTCCATCGTTTTTAATTTCATAGGGTTATCGGATGGGGGAAGGGATGCTAGAACGGAAACACTGTAACACTGGTTGAAGGGGGTGTTGTGGTGGGAGACATGTTTGCAGGTCGTGGATGTTGTAGTATCTGTGAATGAATTATTAGTTTTCTGTGTCATAGTAGCATAGAGCAGCCAAAATGAATGTTGGATCTCGAAGGATATTTTCCCTCTATCCACTCGTTAGCTCACCTTTAGTAACCCCCCAACCTTTTAATGTTTTATAAAATTCTTATTCCTTTTTGTTTATATGATGTTCTTTAATCTGACGCTCTAATTCACCACTCTTAATATCTTACCGTAAATAAGTGTCGAACCAGGGAATAGACCTTTTGGGATGGGACACAATTACATTTATTGACCTAACGCTTTTTTCACAATCAAAGTTCCTTTTATGTTTTGGTTATTGCTGCAGGAGTAACATTTAATGTACTTTTTCTCTTATACTTTCCCAATCCATAGTT
This sequence comes from Hetaerina titia, assembly GCA_037158775.1. NCBI lineage: Eukaryota > Metazoa > Arthropoda > Insecta > Odonata > Calopterygidae > Hetaerina > Hetaerina titia. The sequence continues at coordinate 63,696,562 of CM073779.1, read as the reverse complement.
AACTTTTTAACAGGCTAATAAAATGTTTAGTCCTGCATGTAATTTCTACGTCTAGAATAACTTGATGAGAATATAAAATAATTGTTTATTCTATATTCTATATAAACATATCGGAACTGTATGAAATTGTTTTATATTATTAAGTTGATGTTTGCTGCACACACTGATAAACTTTTTTGATCCTTACTGTGAAATTGAAACGTAAAAACACATTAAAGTATCTTAAAATTCGATTTTTTCTTAATCTCTTTAATCTTAATGTTTTCTTCATAAACTGTTTGTCAAGAGTCTCTATTAAAAACACTCTTCAGTATTTATTTGCCAATCAAAATTTTTCACATCCAAATTTTTTACTTGTATTATCTCTCCAAATATCATATTGGTTCATCCTAAGTGAAATTTAGAAAATTTAACTAGCTTGAACGATCAGAAATGTTCATACATAAAAGCGCATTTAATGTCGAGCTAAGTAATGAACAGGCGTAATAAAACATTTAACTACTCAATTCCACTATAGTGGTTACTATTTCTATACGTTCTCACTTCTAGAGCCTCATCCCTAGTACCAGAAAAGTAAACCCTTACAGACATATCTTAATCTTATCTCTGTAAACCAGATGGAGAATACCCGCTCCAATTACCCTTTTTAGCAGTGTCTGTATAAGCAGGGTAGGATCGGGATGGTGCGATGGCTAAGTATAAGCTTTTGTAGGGAGCACTTTGAGTACGACGGCCGTCCGATGGGACGCTAAACTGCGGAGCCCTTGGTGCCTTTCGACAAGAGTAGGCTGATTCCAACGCTGGGTTTCTCTCCACCCTTCCTTTACCAACCATCTCGAATGCCGCAAACGATCTTAGCTGTCGGTAACCTCCGATATAAGCTACAGCTACTACAACTCCAAAAGCACCCGCTTTCCAATCCATTTTGCTAAGTGGTACATTCTCTATGGCGCTTATTGAGTCAACCATCCACAACCTTAACTCTCTTCCATTCTGAGGATATAAATCCTGTTCATACCTGCATGCGTGTGAATAAAAATATATGTGCAAGAGCATAAGCAAGTGTTAGTGCATAAAGATAAATGTCAATAAAAATTTTATAAAGAGGTAACTGCGACTACATATTATTATCATATTCGCTATTTTCTTGTAATGTTCTATGAATTAGAGGAATATGTAAAATGAATTCTGGTTAAATTTTCCATTTACGACTGGTTATAACGTTTTGCCTGCTCATCAAAAGAAATTACAAATCTTCAGTTTGAGTACATGAGTAGGTTTGGTCATTGATAGTCACTATGGCTTGTATGTTACAAAAATAATAACGGTGCTTATCTAAAATTTCCAGATATCCGGTATTTATAATTCGTGACATTTATTTTAAAATTAATCAAAAGATTGAATTCATTAGAGAAAATATTCAGCAATCTGAAGATTATAATTTATAAATTTTTCATATACATTGACAATGCGAGGAAAGGAGACATTAGCGGTTTTAAGCTTTTGAATTAGCTAAGCCAAGGTGACCTCTTTCTCTGTTCCCATTTTGTTCAATTCCTTAGATATGGATAAAATATTCCGGTACAATGAGCATACCTTTTTTATTCCCTGGGCCCCTAGCATGCAGATATTTCAGCAGTTTCCCTCCGTGAAATGCCTCCGACGCACCATCCAACTTTCTTTGCTAGGTCAAAGTATTATTTTCCGCCACACACTTACAACCCATCTCCTTCGGTTTTTCTTCTCATACTCTCCACCCCAATACCCCATACCACGCTCTTACTCAGCCACACAAATTCCCCATAGAATTCGTCATTTACTCGCCGACCCGTTCACCCATTGAATTCGACCGAGGTTATTCGCTTGCTCAATTTTGCTACCCTGCTTTTCGCATCCGTCCTCTTCCGGCAACTCACTTACATCCCACTTCCATAGACTCACTGTTCCTCTGGCAAATGGTGAACGTTGAACTTGAAATTGAACTTCTTCAATGAACACAGTTTCTATGCCCTACGCTCAATGACATGGTAGTAGCTAAAATTTTGTTTATTTTCTCATTACATTTGCAGAATGAGTATGGTTAGCAGGGAGAGCTCGAATATATTACCATAAAAATAACTCATTGACTGCGACTGCTATGACTGGAAAACTGTAGGAGTTAGCTAATTTGTTCTAATTTAAGCTTGTGAATTTGGGAAATTTGGAAAGCTCTGGCGAGGCAGATTGGGTAATTATTCCATCACTACTGAATTTTGAATCCATTGGGAAATACATTCAAGGGACTCCTTGAAATGAAATGGAAATATTCTCTTGGGATTCCATTTTCCATGCCCGATAGCCGGATTCATGTGATTTCGTCATCCAGTTGATCTTCTAGCATCCAGTAATTTGACTTTCTTAGTTAGATACATAGAGTTAGGCGTTGAAAAATGAGGCGATGTTAAAGATAATATTTTCATTTTCTCCATATTTTTTATTTAATACACTGGCCACTCATTTGTGGTTCGAGTTCCCTATTCGCAGCCCGGCGCTCTTCCCATGGGGGTTGTTTATGCGTACCTGCGTATGACAGAGCACCGACCACATCGGTTTCCCCAGCATTTATGGAATCCATAGGCAAACTATTTCCTGTAATTACATCCAGAATTACTTCGTTCTCCCTAAACATCATATCCTCATCTATTACGACACTGTTTAGTAGTAACATTTTACCACCACAATTTATCAAAATTTGGTAATGCATCATGCGTTGCACTGGTTTTATTTTTAGCTAAACATAAATACGAGTATGATTTTTTTTCCATTTATCATTGTTAATGACTCTCCCTAACTTTCCTAAATTAACTGCGCACATCCCCAAATAAGATAACGAAACAAATACCCAATTTAAGTAAGGGAATAAACAAATTGTTCAGGTAAAGTACCTCAACCACTTTGAGAAGCATGTTGATGATAGAAAATTTTATTTGAATTTTGGAAATGACCCGTCTTCTCGTTTTAGCAGAATATACGAGAAACAGTTGAGTTGTCGATTTCCCCCAGCCTCGGAGCAGCAATTTAGTTCTCTTCTTTTATTTTTGAGGGGCGAAATTAATTGAATGCGACGTAAAAAATGCTCCAAGACCCTAAAATCTGTTAGGCAAATTATTAATATTTCGGCTGTTTATTTTCTTCGTCATACTCAATATTTTTCTTCCCTATTTCATCCGGCCACAACGTTCCATTTCCATTCGTCACAATACCAAAACAATTAAAATATTCCAACTCCCTTGATGACGACACAAGTATAATATGTCGTTGAATATTTGAACCCTACCGTGCCTATTATTTAAAAATTTGTATGAAATTGCTTTTATTCTTGAGGGAGAAAGGCTTAATTTTCCTTTAAAGAAGTTTTAAAGACAGCTGGAATATTTCCTAAACGATTCAGTCTGACTCTTGATGTTTCTTCTCCATTCGCCTTTATCTTTTCCATCCTCGGGAGAAGCGAATAAAAAGTTAGTGCACTAGGTAGGTCACTCCACCAAAAACGGAGGTGATTTCTGCTCGGGAAAAGCAGATTTTGAATAGTTAATGTAGTATTATAAAGCCGCTGATGGGCTGAGTGGATGTTGCCATGCAGTTGAAGTGGGAGTGAGGGAGAGATGGAGAGATACGTTAAGTATAGATGATGGCATGTCTGTCTCAGAGTGACTACAAAATGGCTTCGATTTCCCGCGGTATGAGAAAGGGAAAAAACATCTCTCCCCGCCAACATCTACTCCCCGAAGAGTTTCAGATAGTCTCTGCCAAGACTGACAGTAGAATCACAGCGATGGAAAGAGAAGCAAGGATATCATCACCCCATTTCTCTCCTGATGACATCTCCGTTCTTCATTACTGACCGAAGCACAAATGCTTTTTGTCGCTATTAGTCCGTAATGCTTAGCGTGGAAGGAATATTATGATTCAAGATCACCCCTCTCTTGTGTGTTTCATGTTACTTGTGCTTCTATTTATTAATTTGAATGCTATTCCTTTATCAAAAAATAGGTTGCACTTGCTAAACTCTCTTCGAGTATTTGCGAATAGAGTAAGCAAGATGAAGACGTGGTTTCTCTCTGAATTAATCGTGAATTTTGTATCATAACAGTTGTCTATCCCAGAAATGTAAAATGTGAGGACGAGGCGTTATCTCTACGCCGTCAATGAACAGATACTTTACGAAACTTTGCGGCTGTGCCTAGATGTTATTCGTGCTCATATAAACACATCTGTCTTTACTTGAAACAGGACAAGTTTGCGATTTGGAAAGCGTGTCTGAATGTGTGTGTTTTTTGCAATAAAAATTTGAGAAAACTTCTTTTTCTTAGTATCACGGGGTTTCTTTACTCGAATTTTACCGATCGCGAATTGCGCGGAGAAATCGGATATTTTTTATAATTTGATCGTCCTGTGTTTAATATAGTAGTGTTTTCAATTACCCTCATGTGTTCTCTGTCTAGCTATTTGTTTTATTTCTTTGCTGAACACTCTAAATATCTGTGCAATACCATTATATACTCATAAACTTGATAGCGCATTAACCTCATTCTAGTTCATGGTACAACATTGTATTGCTTTCCTTTAATTTGTTCTTCTACATTGCTATTGAAAAATTCGATCGACGTGCAAATGCTTTCTCTAAGTTCTACTAAACATTTTTAATGTGAAATATGATTTTAACTTAAAACGTACGTTGAAAATCTTCTTTTGATATAGAGGTTTATAATATTTAAATATCAATATTTTATCATATATTTAATCTATGAATACATTAACAGTGTCAAATAAAAACTATTTATCAGATTATCTCTGCTCCTATTTCACATACTAAAAGATTAGAACCTTTTGCTAAAAATGTTGAACCTACATATTTTATCTATTTACCTTTAATATCGAGGCCTAGGACTTCTTCCTCAAGTGCATTTATATCATGGAATTGAAAAATCTACTTTAAATTGACTAAATAAGTAGACAATTATGTCATTTCCTGATACAAGGAAATCATTCAATGATATGATGAGGGAAATCCCAATGCTTTTTCAAGTTCTTAGTTCTGTTAAAAATTTTAATTGCATGAATTTTAACTTACTAATAAAGGTTTCACAAGAAATATATATTTTACCATTGGCTGTGTTTATCTTATTAGTTTTACAAGAGAGTTGTATTTCTAATGTTATTTTAGAAATGTATGTTACTTTACAACTAGTAGTAACGTATATAGTACAGTAAGAATGTAGGCGAATGTGTCATTGTAACACTTGATGAAATATAAGTATTATATAACCTATCCTTCAAAGCAATCATTTGATCCGTCTATGCACCGAAACTAGAAAGGCTTCGTATTTTTTTTCATGGAGAAAGAAATGATGAAACGTCAACGGAGCATCTCTCTGCAACCAATAACCAACGTACTGAGAATAAAAACCCGTGAAGCTTTTATTCAGGAAGAACTTATTTCATCAAGATAGAGGGATTTATTGCGTGCGACTCAGTAGTTGGAGCTGCTGCTGTCGCTTCAATGGCAGAGTTGGCCGGTTACATTGCAGTTCTCGTATTTCATTCGTTCACTTGGCTATCTTGTTTCATTCCGCCCGGCGTCTTATTTTCTCTCCGGCGAGTGATTTTGCCGGTCGTGTCTTCCTTATCCCATTAAACCGCTGCTGAGACTCGTACCCGATGCCCGTCGCAACTCCATGGTCCCCGAGGGGACGAGAAAGGACGTGCTTCTTCATTGCCCACGACTTTTCCACTCTTCAGGAGACCACAGCTTCCTCAATCATGCTCTCTCTTTCCTTTAAAATGGAGAAGAGAAGCGGTATTATATGGGCGGCCGCAATTAAGGCCCTCGATTGGAACTTCTACATGCCACTTCTTCCATCCATGACTTTCCATTCAACCTTTTCACTTCGCACCACCTCCAGCTGCCTGATCCTCCTCTCTCCATTGCTGACCATCTCTTCCATCATCCCTCACCACACCCGATCCCCTTTGCTTCAATCTCCCAGCCTGGCAAGGCAGTCGGGAAAGGGCACCACTTCCTATCCCATACGGTGAATAACACGCTGATCCCATCAGTTCCCTCACTTGTCCACTTCCATCGTCATTCGCGTCGACTACCTAATAATACTCCACTAAATTTCCTGAATTGATCATTTTTGGTTAGACATTCGTCACGAAATTTGTTAATGCAAAGTTTATTGCAGCGGAATTAACCTTAGATTAGCTCCCTGGTTTTTCTAGCTTGGTCTTGTGTCAGTACGTCTTGACTTACGAGGATGATCCATGTATCCTGTGTAATAGTGTGTGGTAAAGGCTTTAAGAAATCAGACGATACATTGTGTACTCTCGTATGTATGCGGTGAAAAATAATAGACGAATTTATGGATTTGCTCTTTTTGTGATTATCAGGTTGGCAAAGGTGTGACTTTACCCTAAATTATATATATATATATATATATATATATATATATATATATATATATATATATATATATATATATATATATATATATATAATCTGCTTTGACTATGACTTTCGTTGTAGCTTTGGTGGCTAACATTTTCAATCCGTCGATATTGAGGAAAAAACCAAGTGTACTAGTGTAACATGTATATTACCCTTTTTCTCTTAGAACCAATTTGAAAATGATCAACTTTAAAGAATTTATACGTAATCACATATTACGTGGAAGTTTTATTCTAGTTTTTTGATAATGATTGTCGGTTTCCTTAAAGATGTTTAAAGTATTTTACTTGAAACGTAAAGTTTGTCTCTACGGACATATATGAGAATTAAATTAATATGGTGGGAAGATTTATTGATTTTATGGAATTGAATTATTTTCACCACTCACAATTCATAATCCTTGAGAGGCGGCTAGCTTCAAAGAATGTCATTTTTTGTTTGTTTGCTGAACTGGGATTTGTAGGTGTAACCGAAATTTGTTTACCATGCCACCAAATATACCACTATGCCGTATTTTTACAACTACTTCAAACGTACTGAGATTATGTTCACATAAATAATATTTTATCAGAAAAAATACTTGAAATTCCTGTTATTTGGCACGCGTGTTCTGCGTTGTCTCATTATTTCTTCGATTTCCATTATAATACTTATTTAAACTCTCATCTATTAATTTCCCAAAATGCGCGTAATAACACTTTTGAATTCATATTTTTACGAAACAGCATTTTCTTGTATAAATTATATTCGTTAATTACCTTATTCCTAAAATGTTTTTATAACTAATTGGAAATATTTTGAATAGACTAGTGTTCAAAAATCACAGCGATATTCGCGAGTATAAATCATAATATATAAATCTACAAACGGTTGAGCCAGTCGCAAACCTAGTTCCTAACTGTTTCGACACCAAAAAGTTGTGAATAACGCTTAAATATTAAATGTTTAATATCTGCCTTAATCTCTTTAAATTCTTGCTAAATATTTGATATGTGGGTAAAAACGAGGGGAAAAAACTAAAAGATGCATATAACTCAAAATTATTTTATTTAAAATCAATATGAACGCAGGATATAGTTTTTGTAGAAGCATGAAGATAGGGAAAACTTTTACCACATTTTACTATAGTATATTTGCTAAAGCATTCACTCCAGAAATGTATATTTTTCTGGATTTGGAAAGCCTAATTTTGATTTAGTGATGGATTAAATCTTTTATATAAATGCATAGGTTTTTTATTGCTTATGGTGCATAAGTTGGATTTAATACTTGGAGGTAGAGCGCACAAGGATGATATTATATATTTCGCTTTATGACGTACGATATCTACTCATTGCATTTTTTCCTGTGCCACTAATGGTTTTCCATGAGTGTCACTAAATAGAATGTCGCAAAGGTTGAAGTGAAGCTGGAAGCGTATCTATTGGTATAAAATGAATTTTTTTCTCCCCAAATGATCTACTTACTGTGTAACCAAAAAAAAACTTCAATCACATTCAATTACAATTTGAATTTTCGAATGGCACTTCACCAAATTGTATAATTATTAATGCTTTAGGGAGATATCATACTACTTTTGTCGTGGTTGGAAAATAATATGTAATTATTCTAGGATTTAATGGGTACCTTTGGATGTATCAAGTTTCTTTATCAATAACTTCATCCTGAGAACTCCTCAGAGTAATTCGTTGCTATTCGGAATGAACTATTATTCACCGAATATTATCGAAGAACCAATGTCAAATAGTTGTGATTAGGTAAAGGAAATAAGATCAGCTGAAATTAATTAATTGTCATTTACTTATTTCACTGAAACTTTTCCCAGATAGGAATCGCTGTATTTATTACAAATTTTTGTGCTGTCAAATGAACGGAAAAGAGAGTTTCCACATATTCAATACTTTAAGGACAACAAATTAACTATTAGTGAAGAAAACTGATTTGTATTTCTCCTCATTAGAAACAGCTGATGGAGGTTTCTACCTGCTTCAGTGCAATGGTACTATTTCAATGCTATTTGAGAAGTTAAATTTTCCATAGCGGAACAAGTGTGGACCGATTTTATAAATGATTTGCATCTAATATATATTTTAGGCAGTTTATACTCTTTTAAATCGATATTAACAACTTCTATTTTTCAATTTAAAAATTCAAAGTTATAAATATTACCAGGCTATAGTTACAATGCAAAATTAATGTATAAGTTAAATGGCCGTAGGTTTCCTTTAATTTATGAATATTAGTTCGCTCTTTATAGTACATTGTTCAATATTCATTTGCATAATGCTACTGGTAAAATTTGCATATTTTTTTCTCTCCTTTACCCCTGGGAGAAAGAAAATAGAATTTTTATCAATTTTTTTACCGTAAAAGGTACATTAATATCCTTTATTATTTGAGTTATTACTATAACTAATTAGCCATTCTGTTTTATATAATAGTTGAGATTTTTTGTTAAACTTAAAATTTTGTATCAACACAAAATTATTGAAACATATAGAGGAAGAACACCTCCATTTATATTTTTATAAAAGCAGTGGTATCGTTGATACCACTGATTAAATTAACGTGAATAAAATCATATTCTAGCGTTTTCAACAATTATTTTTCACCAGTCGATATTTCTTTTAAAAAGCAACCATATCCTGTTAGGTGTAATAATCCGTCTTAGAGATAAAGTTTTGTCTTTTGCCTTTATTACTAAATTATATTATCCATCTAAAAGTTATTGGTTTTCCTGGAGAAAGAGGTGTTGTGAAAGGAAAAGAGGTCATTTTATTGTAGGAAAAATTGAAAAAAAAAACAATCTATCTCTGGTAACGGTAAAAAAATTATAATGGTATGGTATTAGTCTATTTTCTAGTGACCATCGACTTTCGTCATAACTAATCAATCGTCGTGGGTAGCCCTTTAAAGGTGTCAGTAGGCTTCAGTAGGTATCATGCGTAGAGCTGTAAAGATACAGAAATTGTTTTCATTGTACCTTACTATTGGTCTTCCTACGTATACTATACTATACGATCTACATATATGATCTAACTGCTTCCTGTGTGTAGTAAAATAAAATATTAAATTTTTTTCATTTAATTTTATTCAAGCTTGCTTGTATTAAAAGAATTCCAATGTTTAAACTTGTTCTATTTTTCGTTCGATAACTGTGGAAAGAATATGTTATAGAAAATGGCCTTCTTGAAAGTTCGGGGGCTCTTCTACTTGTTAAACAATTATACCGTGATCTCAGCTTTACAATATAACTACCTGCCATTTATTTCCATGCTCATTAAGGGAAGCCTTGGTTCCATAATACTCGCGTTTTTTTGTCTCCGCCTTGAATGAAGGTGACTAAGCCCTTTCAGCGAAGGAGACCGTGAGCGAAAGTGTTATGTGAGGAAATTGTTCCGGCTATCCCATATCTTATCACTCACATTTTCGGCTTCCACATGTATCCACAAAGTTGGCGGAAGTGGAAAAGAAGACTCGATTTTCACTTCCCCCGTCCAATGAACCTTTCGTTTTATTCACTGCTGAGCTCCTTCCCGCCCCACCCGGCCTGATTCTTCTATAACACTGGGACAATTCCCACTTACGTCTAATTCACATGCATCCAATATCCCCATTCCAAGCCCATACAAGAACACATCTTACATACAACACACCTCTCTTCTCTGAACCCAGCATCCATCTCTCAAACTCATTGCTATACTCCCGCATGGGGTAGATAGAGACATGGTTAATTCGTTTGTAAGCGCCATCTTCATTTCGCCTTGCCTCTTTGCCTAACTTTGCCTTACACACGACACAGGATTGTCCCTCACCCCGCATTGGCTTTGGCGTTGCCAGTCAACGATCCCCTCGGAGATATTTCTGAGTGGCTGGGCGGACGACTGTGGGCGAGAGGGGAAGATGGAACGAGAAGAGAGGTTCCACTTTCTCAAGGTGCGAGGGAGGTGCACTTACCACGGCTTCTCTTTGGGGAATATCACGTCATCTGAGAAATTCCTACTGAATTTGCTTGGGTGGATCCTATTACTTCTCAGACGAGAAGAAAACAGTAAAGGATATGATAGATCTCCCGACGCCCGTAGTGCCTTTTCATTGGCCGAGTACCATTCCTGGGTGAGCATTTGAAGTAAATATGTTCGGTTAGATGGGTATGTAAGATGAAGAGTTGTTTTCTCTCAGAGGGAGGAGATCGCAATTCAAGAGAGAGTCGGTTTTCTTGTTCAGGGTGTTCTTTATAAGAAAAAGTAATATGGTAAGAATTTTATGAATGGATATTAAGTTTATAATTGCATGCATATTCGTGTCTTAAATTATTCTATTTACATTAAAAGTAATGTATGCAACATTAAAGCATTTCATCTTGACGTTTATTATTTCAGCGAAGAGTGTAACCATGCAGTACGATGAAATATTTTGAACAAGATATCAAAATATTTTCTCTGTAAATATGTATGTTATAGTCATAGGCATAGTAATTTTCTTGCATTTCCGTTTATAAATCATGACTTCAATTATTATAAGAGCAAACTGTATCAGTATTATTGGGTTCCTCCTATTTATTACATATTGTCAAAGATATATTGTCAAGAATATATTCTTTCATTTTTCATTACATTTGATGCACATTTCTCGAACAAACCAACCGCAACTAAGCATTATGTAGATCATAATTTAAAATAGAATACATGAATGCAAAGATTTGTAACTTTTGCAGATAGAAGTAAAAATATTCTAAAAGACAAAAAATGACAAATGTATATTTCTGGAGATTCCAATAAAACATTATGTATTCAGCCTTTAATTCATCGTATTGAGGAGATGTTATAAGCCTCGTGTAAACATTAGTCTATTTACCCTCATTTTCTTAGTATTTTCCTTCTACATGTGCTGTCCTCAAATTATTTAAAATTAAAAGATCCTCTTTCTGAATATGATGGTTGTGCCGGAGAAAATATAAAAGCCTCGCTTCTGTTTAGTTTTTTTCTACATATAAGGTGACTATTCTTGGTTAAAATACATGCTAAAATATTTCAATCAAATTTGCTATAACACCTTTGAATTTCACGCGTACGGAAAGAGAAAGTTTAGCTACAGACACATCATTGAATCAATGAAAATTAATTCTAATGATAAAACAGAAGGAACGCTTCCGATTAAGTTTTATAAAACCAAACGATTTTCTCAAAGAGGAAGTACTTGTCCTATCTGTTGGAAACACTTTTCAACCAGTATTAAGTAACTCCCATTAATTTTGTCTAATTGTCTGTTGGTGGGTTATTTGAGTGGAATTAGCATGCTATTTAAATGTTTATTAGTTCACAGGAATGCTGTTCCAGGGGATAGAGTATTTTTCCTCTCATCCTGGGCTGCTAGTTTGAATCCGAAAGGGCGTATCCATTGGCATTCCAGGGAAAATTTATGGTTCACATAATTTGATGTGCGATTTTTACGCGTCTTTTTCTTAGTATTAGAGGAACTCTACTTCACCTGACAAACGGCAAACTTGGGTTCGGTTTAATGGCTACCTTTTTCAATGTTTCATTAATAGAAAAGCTTAAAACACTGTAGTAGCAAAAACATTTTGTCCCTTGTTTAATGTATTAAATACTTAGTAATGTAATTTTCCTGAAACATTATTTTGGCAGAAATATTGATATAAAGCTTATTCATGAGGGTTTTGACTTTCACGATTTATTCCAAGGAACCTCCTATATTAAATAAGAAATAGTGAACTAAATTCACACATCACTTTTGGATTTTACTGTGCAAATCGTTGCATTGTTTATATGATGATTTATTTTGGACACATTCTTTGCATAATAAAAATAACTGCTTCTGCTTGAGAAATAATCCAAAATGTATCAATTAAATATTGCAATAAAATATAAATGCATGCTTTCAAATAATCGTGGTTGAAAATAAATGTGCTCGCCGAATATGAAGTACTGGTCAATGAACTCTATTTCAAATAAATGTTCCACTAATCAGTATTCTGTTTAAAATTAATTCATTTTATTTCAATTTAACAACTCCCGATTGAGATATTTAGGTTTTTTAGGCCGAAAAATTATATACTGAATTGAATTTCACATATTGAGGTTCCAAGTATGGCTTTAGATTATGAAAATTTAATATTGAATATTAAACATACCTTTATTAAAATGTAAAACAACTTGGGTTCCTAGAATATCAATACTGGATATAAGTCATAATAATTTAATAAGATAATACTTCCATTTGATCATGTTTGGGAGATGGGGATATTACAAAAATAGACTAACTTTTGCTAAAGTGCGTGCAATGCCTTATCGTACTACAGTGTTCGTCCGGAAAATAAGTGTACTGAGCTCAGGAAAAAAAATTATTACACTTTTACATATCTTAAGCTAATATTCCTCAAAATACGACGCTTGTGAGTCGCGTGTACGCGCGATACACTTGTTCCAGCGGGGTTTGAACGCTCCCGCGAAGGCATCATTGGGAACCTCTCGAAGAAACGTCGTCACGGCTTTCACCAACTTTGCACAAATTTTTCGCATCTGTAATTGGTCCCTAATAATCTCGTGCACTATTGTTTTTGGCACATTACACTGCTCTGCTATCATCCGAACACTAAGACGACGATCAGAGTTCAGTACATCGCGAACTTTTCGCACATTTTCGTCGGTGAGTGTCGTTGAAGGGCGTACAGGCCGTGGTTCGTCGTCGACCTCTTCTCTGCCCTCCACGAACATCTTGTGCCACCGAAAGATCATATTTCTGGACATGGCTGACTCCACGTAAGCCTGGTTAATCATACCGACAGTTTCGGTAGACGATTTCCCAAGCTTTACCGCAAATTTGATGGAATTACGCTGCTCCAAAAACTTCGGCATCACGTTCCGTGACGTGGGTCGAGCGTGGAGGTTCGCGTTAACAGAGCTCCTCACTACACCACAGCTCATAGCCGACTGCGTTTTACAGCGTCGCTTGCCAACATACCCCCCTCCAATCGCAGCCCGTCAGAGCGGTGCTGGGCGCGCCTGGAGCGGCGGGAAAAAGTCAGTACACTTATCTTCCGGACGAACCCTGTGTATATTTGTGAGTGTTAATTAGCCAATATAATGTTAATATTTGTAACATGGCTTGATTCATAGTTTACCGTTCTGAATTTTTAAAACAAAATCTTCATGATTATTGTAGATAAACCTTAAAATTTGTATAGGTGGATATGTACGATTTAGTTATTACTATTTATAATTATATTTTTCAAATGTATGTTATACAAATGTAAATCTTGAAAGAACGTATTTACTGCAGTTTTAGAGAAATAATGAACATTCCACATTCCGACTCAAGAAATCCCGAGACGAATTCAACAAAAATGTCGGCCTTACTTTTTCCAATCCTCTCCAATGAACACAACTTAAAACATTTTTGATCACTTTGTTTTAGAATTTTTTCGCCGGTAAATACATTGTATGCAGTAAAATTACAAGCAGCAATTTCAATTTAAACCCCTTTTAACTGTACTAAAGCTATTTTAAATATTTCGCTATTAAATGTTTTTGTTATTATTACATTGAACTTTAAGAATTCCTCTCTCATCAATGTGTGTTTTTATCCCACGACTAAACACCTACGACTATAAACATTAATAGCTTAAGTCAGTCTCTGAAACTTTAGCTTTAATAATAATGGTTCGAAGGGTTCGAAACAATTTTTTGCTGCGTCATTCTGAATAGAGTTTAAATACAATTCTCTCGTCCCTTAATGCCATGAGGGTAATCAAGGCGCTATAACACAAAAGACATCTCAAAAGACGTCTCCAAATAGCCAACGCAATGTTCATGTGAGTGTTCACACGACATTAACCTCTGTAGCTACCTAATGAATTCTATACTTTACAAAATCACCCATTTTTTCAACTCTTTCATCTTTAACATAAATATTAAATGAATCGTCTAACCAACTTTATCAAGCATATTTCTTTTGGATTAAATTATACTTGCACTCAATTTTATTTTATCTTTAATGTTAGTTAACCTCTTTAGTATGGTTAGTGTGTATAATATCGGATATTTCTATGCCACAAATTTTAGACCTACAGGATCTACCATTGTAATCTCTCTATAATCTATATTAAATAACTATTTGGTATACATTATTTTTTTATTTTACTTTTTTATCTTTGATTTGTTTGATACCTAGGACTTATCAAATCCTAGGGATCGAACTCCGTTACAATTCATAATATGACGAAGTAATTTCATTCATCGCTTTACTAGGATTTGATTCATTATTCCCTGCATTTTATTACAATTCCTCTTTTTTGCCTAAAGACGTTTCCAAGTCTTTGTTTTTCCGAAAAAACGATTGTCAAAACTATTGCTCTTGAGTGGCGTCGTTTGTGGTGTCAAATCTCCAAACCCGCAACGGTTATTAAGTTCTGGAAATGAGAGAGTCACTTGGGGCGAGATCGGGAATATTGGGCTTATGACGCAAAATTTCCGTGCCCCATCATTTTCATCGCCAGTCGCGCGTTGGTCACAAAGCCGGCCTGTTGGGGTTTGCTTCTGAAGTGGAGTTAGTAGTCGCGGAACTCAGCGTGCTGGCACCTTTTATATGTAGTGTTGCTTGTCAATAATTTTCTACACGTGCCAAAATTGAGATGTCATTTATGGCCACTCGAATGGTGGCTCTTTAATCTTATGGGAAAAGTTCTCATTCTTAACTGGGGCAGTGTCGTCAGTGACTGACGGCCTTTCACTTTTAAATCGTCTGGGAGGCAAATTGGCCAATGTAATAATTACGTTTACACCTCAAAGCTGTTTTATATGGCAGGATATTATTATTTTAGATAACCTATATTTTTTCTTGGATTCAACAGGCACTTGCGCTTTTCAAATGAAGGAACCTAATCACACTGCAAACCTCTATCTCCTCCCTGCTGCGAGTCACTTCAATCTACGACATCCTGAAATAAAAAAAATTAACCCTAAAAATTTATGTAATTTATAAAACTATGTGCATGAAGATCATTTAGTACGCAGCATTAACTTTACCTAGATATCTTATTTATTTCTTAGTAAAAATTTCTTATAATTTTTAACCCTCCATATAAATCTATATAAAGTACCTAAAGCATAAAAATTATAGAACCCTGAATTCATGCATGTATCGATCTATATAACATTTCAATGATATTAGTGAGACAAAATATCCAAAATCAAACTTTCCATTTTTTCCTCAATTCAGTATAAACGTAATAAAACGTGAATATTTTTTTGAACATTTTCTCGGTGATTCATTTTATTTCTAAGTTAAATTACTGTTTTCTATTGACCAATTAAGTTGCAAATCTGAAAAGAAGAATTTAATATAATTTAAATTTTAAATATTCTGCTAAGCATTACGACGCATTGAAACTTAATGTACCTTTTATTTTAAAGTTTATGCGTGTAAGAATGACGAATAACTTATATTTAGGAATCAAACACCAGTGGAGTATGCGTGGAAATATCATTTCGAGTGATTTTGAAATATCAGTATCCGTGTTTTGTTCAGTAAAATAACATAGATCAATATTTCTCTTTAGAATTAGTTTTTAAAGGTAGGTTGACAGATAATGGGATACTTTCCGCTAATTTGATTAAAATCCCATTTGCCTGGTAAAGAGAAATCCTCAAAGTATGAGCTTGAAAATGAGCTGCTCAATAGGAGTGAATTATTCCGTCACAAGAAGAAGAGGTTTACACTTGCTATTCAATTCCCTAATTGAGACGGAGCCTCACAAACAGCCTTCCATCTGTCTTTATTGGTGTTTGTAATAGAAAAGCATTGAATATTAATCTTTAATTCCCTTTTCATGAAATTACGAAACGTAAGGATTCCATGTGCGTAGTTTTCTTAAGTGGCATACTTCCAGGTACTTTCATATTCAATTTTGTATTCTTACGGTTTGATAACGGATTTCAAGAGCTGGGATACAGCGCGAGATATTATATTTTGAATTAGGGATTAAAATGAAGGAAGATTGTCAAAATTTTCAACACTCGAACATAATTTAGTTTCTATAATTTCTATTTAACTTATCCAGTCGTATAAAATCTGTAATTAAAATAAGTAAAGCGGGACGAACTATTTTCGAAATTGAAATAACAAGATTATTACAAAAAATATAATTTCTGACATGTAAAACAAAAAATGTAATAAACCTTATTATCTGCTTCATTTGAAGGTGAAACATGCATAAACATGAAGTACTAAACTTATTACAACTGCTAAATGACAAACAACTTGAACTGCACCAACAGAACCTTGATCGTTGTTATATATTATCACCGCTGAATCTCCTTCAATGATATCAAGTTTAAATTGACACCTTAATCTTTATTCTTGGCTCATGACGTGAGAAGTGTTTTAATCTTTTAATTAGTATTTTGCATTTCCGCTCAGAAATCAGCTCAGCTCGTCCCAAACAGGTCTCATTTCAGCTGAGCGATTTGACAGTCCCTAATTGAGGCCTTCGTTTTCGTAGTTCAGTCATTCAATTAATTAAATCTGGGTGTCTGAATAGTAGATTCAAAAGAGTCTCTATTTTCATTTTAGTCTATCTTGCGTTCCTGAATAGTAGTGAAGTGTGTTTCTGTGTATACATGTGTGTAGAGCGCTGGACTATTGAACGGCGGGTCCGGGTTCGAATCCCAGACAAGCCATTTGACACCTTCAGCTCCACCCAAGCTAAGTGTTTTCTCGGGTACCAGATCTTCCTAGGAAACCATAGCCGGCACAGAGAAAGTAACTAGCCCCCCTACCTTGATTTGTGAATGTCACACGCAGATAATTTCCTCTTATTTGAATTTAAAGGATTCGTTTTTTAAAACCTTCGGACAGTCTAAAAAAATGCCAAAACTAAACTGGGCATCAACCAGTTCTAAGTATTATACCTTATCTTGATTAACCAGATGATTAAATTAAAACCTAAATTGATTTATATTAAAAATTTAAATGTTTTTGAAAGTTTTAATGGCCAAAATTAAAGAAATTCATAAGCTTCATATGAGTTTCCAAAACTTAGGACCAGGAGAAAATCAATCCAAAATTATTTGAGTGAGAGAGATCGTCTTTTTAATGTTTTAAAATAAACGGAAAAATTAAAATTTCAAAATTATTTTTTTCTCCATTTTTTAATAGTGTTCGATAATAGGTTATTATTTTTTAAAATTCAATATACTGTAATAATGATGCTAGGATCTAACGAAATTCCAAATAACTCCTATGTGACTTTAGAAAAGCCCTACATAAATAACATGCCTCTTTTTATAAAGTGCATTTTACTAAGACGGAAATAAACGGATTTGGAAGGGTTACAAAAATGCTGATGACGTTTGCATACAGATAAACGACTTTATAAGGATTATATGGGACATTTTTATGCGCATGTAACTGTAGTATTGAAAATCTAGTGGTATCATTAGGTCAAACTTCCTGAAAGAAGAATATATACGAATTTTGAGTCAAGAACGGTTTCACCAAAGGGAAATTTCGTTCAACATTTGATAGAATTTTGTAGAACACCTTATTAAATTTGTTTTAATCATCAATAATTGCCTCATGTTTATTGATGTTTCATCAGATTTTCCACATAGGCACTGAACACAAAAGGATGATAAATTAGCGGGTGAGTAACCGTTTTTAAAACCTGTTACAAGGGCTAATTAAAGTTCAGTTGGAGAACGTAGAGGTCTTTATCGGGACCCAATTTGCCTGTTATGTAAAATGAAAGTTAGAGCAAATAATTTATATTTCCGGGGTTAACCGAATATTACGAGAAACAGTTGCACATCCGAACTTGGCGGTAACAAATTATGGTAGAGATAATGACCTAAGCAGCTGGTTTCCATACGTAAGTTGCTTCAAGCCAATGCCACTTCCAGCGCCCCCATACCTCTAGAATTCCGTTTGTTTCGAAACCTATCTTATCAACACTAACCTTACACTTTCCACATCACCGAGTAGTTACGCACTCATCTGTCCCATAAACTTCCTAGTGCCCGCATTGATAAAAATCCCATAGCTCTCTTAATGCATGATTCATCTCTTTCAGCCTTAATACAAATTTTCCATTTAAAAATGTCTCAGTCAGCCATCTTAGTAGGAAGCAATGAATAATTGAATTTGCTTTTGTATACTGAAGTAAATGTTTAAAAATATCTTGCATTTTTTATATGTATTCTTTATTTATATATCTGACCTAAAATGAGGTAATATTTCAGTATCGCTTAACTAAGTTTTGAATTTTAATACAATTGCATTTGTAGATGAGCATCCTGAAAATAACTAATTACAAGATGTGTACATCTAGGTGCATATTCCAAAGGGATAGAAAGGTTTTTGTTTGGGATTGTTGGTAATATCTGTTGGCCCGGAGAGCCGTGCATATTTGCCGTTAAAATTCGCGACTGTGGGCAAACTTATAAAATTATATAAACTTTAGTACTATGCGGGAATTATGCTATGCAAGTGAAATCAGGCATAGTTATAAGATATCAAAACTTTTTTTAGATTTAGTAGAAGGTTAAGGCCCTAGAATGTTCTCAGTTTTAAAAAATGAACCAATTATTAAAATTTTGTTGGCACATTTATTTTGCCACGATTTAAGTCCTATCTTATCTCTTTTCCAGCGTTGGTAAAATGAGATGAGGTTACGAGCAGTAACGCCTCTGTGGCCGCTACCGTCAATTTTCAATGCGCCCCTACAACCCGGCTTTTGCCATGCTGCTCTTTACATAGGCCCTCTCAACACCAGCATCATTTTGCTCGTTATCCTCATCACCAATTCCAGGTGCACGATCATTTTTTTTGCATAAGAAACATTCCATATGACTACAATTTCATCCTTAAGGGTGCTTTAAAGTTTTGCACAGAAATAAAATCCCTCTTTCATCCTTACGATATGTTTCAGACACCTTAGGAATACAAAAACGGCTCACAAAGTATTGAAGTAGGGAAGCTGTGTATTTACGACTTTTCAAGGCATCACGCTTCCTAGAAAGTTTTAAAATTGAAATCTATTCGTGTACGATGAATTCGAGGCGATTTAGATGATCGGATGAATATTTCTTGTATTAATGTTACTCTCCATCAATTCCATTGGAAATTTCGTAGAAACGTTAGCTTTTCAAAATAAAAACTTTTCCTCAAATATGTTATCATGGATTATAATAGGTTCGCATTGAAAAGGGTAATTAGCATATTGTAGATTTATCTAGTTTAAAAAAGATATACCTATTTTTGAAAAAATGCACCCTTGTTCTATTGCTACCACAAAGAACACGAAGAGGTTTAATCATTTTTATGTCCGTATTAAAAATTTTGTTTCTTTTTGTAAGTAACTCATTCAGTAATTTCTTCATTCAGCAACTTCTTTCCAGCTCATCTCTAAAAACGTCTTCCTATTTTAAAACTTTTTACATCCAGTTATTACCCAATTCTCTAAATGAATAATTCATTATGCTTTCTTCTATTAATTGTAACCTTATCTTTTTTTCCATATGCCCAGCATGTTTGTTTCCGCCGCTTCCGTGCAAAAAGCAAAAGCGAAAAAGGCTCCATAGTCATTCTCTGACGAATAACGAATTGAAAATAAATTTTACTTATATTTTCATTATTTACAATATGAAATTATTCGTACATGTTGAAACAAATTTAGAATAATTTAAGTAAAAAGGGAGAATATTCTGTGAATGGAAACGTTTCTAATAGACATTAGTTTGATAATTTTCCTCCCTTTTTTGGGAAAAGTTCCTGAGTTTATAAAGTACACACGCTGTGGTACGATCAATATCTTCAAAAAACAAACGTTTAATGTTGAAATTCAATAAATATCACGAGTTGCAACTTGGACTTATGACTCTTACTACTATGACAACTATAGACTCTATAACAGTGCTGAGAATTCTGTGCCATATTTCTTGAGGTTCATGGGCATTATTTTTTTTTGGTTTTATTTGACATATAATAAAATGATAAAATCTCTCTTGTTAAAAAATTGAATGTTCTGAAAAGTAATAGGAAAATAAAATTCAATGATTTTTTCTGAATGCTTGTGTGAGTCAATTATTGGAATTACTTTTGGTAAAATGGTTTTTCCATATAAATGAAGTTGAAATATATTCTTCTGTAGGGTAATAGAATAAATGAAGGCCAGCGTTAATCTTGCAACTCTCGTAAGCGTGAAATTGTATAAAATTATTCATGCAAAGTATGCAAAAATGATCTGCAAAATTATAAAAAATTAGATAAAAATAATGTACAAAAATGAATTGATCAGACATTTTCAAGTTGAGGAATTTAAGGGACCATTTTTAATGTATATTTTTACATTACTTTTATCTAATATACGATAGGTTAATCATAGGCAAACTTTCTTTGGTTTATCAAGTTGGAAGAAGTGACCAAAAGCGTCTTTCTTATAAACTAATTAGCTAAATATAAAATGAAAACACCCTCTTAGAGCCTGTTGGGAAAACTTTTCGTGCTCTGATTAGATATTGGATACTTGAGAAGTTCTAGAAGCACTTTCTCAAATAACTTGAATGGAAAGTCAAATGTAATCACCTTCAAATACTGAAAACTTTATAATTTCTACTAAAATAAACTTAACTTAATTCTTTCTTTTCATATATGCAGTGAAATAAATTATGGAGATGGGTAATTTCGTTCAGGGTTAATAAATTCCTAATTTATGGTACCCAAGAAAATAAACTTTGCATCCCAAATACTTTCATTTTGCTGAAATACTTTTCTATTTCTAAACTGCAAAAAGTAATAAGCATTTCTGACATATCCGTCCTAAAGTGGATTTTTTTAAGCAGAATATGTTTTGTTAAAGTATTTCAGATAATTTAACTATTACTAAACAGCTGCACATTCAGAGAGCGCATTGAGAAACAAGTCACTTATTGTTGTAAATATTGATATTAAGTGCATGATATCTAATAAAAATAATTTTTAACCACCACATTCATCAGTAAAAAATAATAATATATGCATGGTGAGAGAATAATAATTCTATTTTTTTTAAAAGAGCTTTTCCTATGTTTGAACTATTAGTCTCAGTTTTCAAGGCTTTTCGATTGTCAATGTATAAGTTATGTTCTTTAAGTAACAAAAGTCCCCAGTTAATAAAGGTTTATAGGCTTCTGCGTCTTACCATGGAGTATTTTCAGATATGATTTGTTCTAATGAGCTACTTGTATGCCAATATCTGTGAATGAACATGTTTAACGACATCAGTATTTGAATATTCCATACTAAAAACATTAGCCATTTCAAGTCTTTTCATTAATCACTGTGATCCTCCATATTTACAGAAAACTCAGATGGAGCCATATGAAATCTCTATTTTTATAGCCATAAAATAAGGATACTCGCGAAATCAATGATTTGAAGTTAACTTTCACCAAGAGCTGAAACATAAGGGGGTATCACAAGCCAATGTGAACTCTGATTGACCTTTGGGCTCTCGGATTTTTATATATTTTATCGTAGAATATCTTAATTGCGAAAAAACTGTGGTTCGGTACCTTTTGCTAAAACTAAAATATAGCTGCGCAATAACAGGCTATTTCCATATTTCGAGCATGTTTGTGTCAGGATAAAATCAACGCAAAATGTTATTTTGAGAATTATGTTTGGTGGAATGTTATTCATGATTCAGCAATGCCTAAACAATATTTAAAAAAAATACAGTCGTCAGTTTTTAACGGTAAAAATTTTAATTGCTTTAACTTTAAATATCACTGAACCCTGATTTAGTTTGATTTTTTGACATAACTATATGAATTTATTATGCCAAATTCATTATATAATTTTATACTTTCCAATTGGGAAGTAAAACAATATTTTAATTTATTTCGTCCACATTTTTTAGTGTAGAATTTCCTGGAACCATATATCAGAGGATAGAATCGGCGTAAACAGGCGAGAATTAGTATGAATCCGTAATTTCAGACGTTCCCTGACATTTAGTTGAAGAAACTTTTAAAAAGTGGGCTTCCTTTAAGTTAGACTACGTATATACACACAAGAGTTTTTGTTGCCTATCCTAGAGGGGGATTGCCCAAGGAGTAATGGGGCATACGATGAGTATAAATTGTATGGGTTCAGATCAAGAAAATTATGATTATTTCAGAATTACCTGGGGGCTAATATATATTCATATCATAGGTTAGCAGTAAAATGAGTGTCATTAGGATAAAACCTAGGAGGAAATAAATTAAATAAAATTTGGAAGCATTTACGAGAGCGAAAAGAAAAGAGCACAAGTCACTGGAAAAATTTACTTACTTAATTTACTTTTGCTACCACCCCTTTAAACTTTTTAACACAAAGGAATTATTTTCTTTAGGACGCTCCATATTCAAAGTCCTAAATAAAAACATTTTAAAATAAAATTAAAGCATCATCATCCGGTTTTCTTTCCCAATATTTGTCTAGCCTGCCACATCGCTCATGCCATCATACATCACAACAACAAAGAAACATTTACATCACCTTATAGAGACTCGTCGTCACAAGCAAAGAGTATGGCCCATATCAGGTGTATTTTCATCACCTTTTGTTGATCCCAAGCCGACTGCTTATCAGGTCTCTTTCAAAATCTTAATGTTTCTCTTGGTGTGTTACTGGTAAGGTAGGAATTATAATGGTAACGGATAATACGACGATACTTATTGAATATATTTCCTTGCATCTCCTAACAGAACTCAACCTTGCATTTGACATTACGACAAGCCTCTAATCAATTCTTTAAAATTTACTTGGTCTTAGTTGCCTATCCTCGTCTTACCTTTCCTCATTTGTCTACCGTTCTATTCTATATCCCTGTCCCGACTGATCATAACATTTACGATCTTAATTTATTCTTCATCTACTTTTCCTTCCTCCTTTGAATTACTTCGAATAACCTTGCCATCTCATACCATAAAAAGAATTTCCTCCTTTGTTTCCAATTCTGTCAATTTCGTTTTTTATCATTTTCCACGCCCAAAGGTGAGCCTCATCATTACTACGACTATTGTCTCTTTTCTACAAACACGATTGCAGGATTTAAAGACCATACTACATATCCAAATTTTGAGAATCTTTTTTTTATACACTTACGGAACATTCCAGTCATTGAATTCCTTCTCGTTTGGAAATTTTCTATGTTGAACGTTATTCTGCTACAGTTGATACAACTTTGACCATTTCTGTGCACAATTTTTCGGAGTTGTGGGCAGTTCACCTGTCGTTGCTTATAAATTCTTATTTTAGCATATAATTAGAATTATAGCTCACAAAAAAAACTATGCAACCTTTGCGTTAGTTCTTGCAACCTCTAGGCTGACTGGCTAACTAAAGTAAGTATATAGTAATCCGCTCACCTAACCGATTTTGTGAATTCTCATTCGTTTTAAATTTTATCGCCAGTTTTGTAGGCCTGAAAGACATTTTCTCAACGTATACGTTGAAAATAAAAGTTGCTAATAGAAAATTCATTCTAACACCTTTGCTTTATTCTGCCCAACTAGATTCTCTATCAGCCACTCGTACTTGAGGCGCAAAAAATATGTACATTTTGCGGATATCTCATCAACCTCAAATCTAAATTATTTGCTAAAAACATTCATTAAATCTATCGAAATCATTCTTTCAAACACCTTCTTGAAATCTATGAAGGTACCACATCAGAAATTACTTAAGTTTCATGCGAAATCAAACATGTTGTTCCATAGCCCTCACTAATGAATATCTTTGTGAAGTGATTAATCATCAGGTTCTTTTTCTCCCTTTTATATGTTATGAATTATTCCATAAAAACTTCCTAAACAGCTCACCGATTTAGCATTCTTTTGAAAACATTCCCAATTTTCGCATCGAATCTTTTCTCTAATAACTTTCCTTGTTACATCATCTTAAATCTGACGTATTATGTAATCGGTAAATCTAATGAATGAAATTCGCTCCCGGTAAATCTCAGCCTACCCATAGTCAAAGATAATCGGATATCCTTCGGAATACCCGGACATTTTCCAAATTTACCTACTGCTGTTTTGGTGTTTAAACAAGGTGGTCGTTCAGATCAAGTCCTTCCTCTTGCAGAACTTCATTGCTCATTCCTTGTCCCTAAATCGTTGCTACCCACCACTTTGTTAATTCTTCTACGAAATAATTCCATTTTCTACCACCAAAAAAAAATACATCTAGAAAACTCACATGTATTTTTTGTAATTAACTGAATCGCTTATCGACCTCTTTCTCCATATATTTGTATAGTTTCATATAGACCTGCGTACTGATAATGCTGATTGGTTAACTTTTTACTCTACTCTAAACTTTTTGGTTATCACCTACTCTGTGTAATTCCCTTTTTTCGTCCATTTTGTTCAACATTATTGACTAAACTTCCTGGTCATCTCCCCGTCCACTGTGTGATCATTTCATTTGTAATACATACTATCCTTCCACCACATAACTCTAAAATATCGCTACTACCTCTCTTCACCTCGCACTTTGTCATACTTTTCCTAACCTCAACGTCGTCATAACACTCTCAATTCTCATTGCAACTTTTTCTAGGAAATTTGATACTATTTAAAGTCAAATCGTGCTATGATAAAAGTAAAACGAATAATCTAATTTTTCTCTGTTGTCAACATTGATTTGTTGGAGATTTATAGTTACATTTCCATTTTCACACCTCAAATACAGCGCCCACCGTCTCACCTCAGAAAAGTCTGAAAGTTAGCTATATTTCCTAAAACTATCTTTTCAAACCAAAAAATCCGCGTGCTTTAAGTTGTCAAGTTTTTAGTCCATGTCTATTTTTTGAAGCCTGATAGGGTCTAGTACTGAGTTGGCAAGGTCAGGGTCGTTTTAGGTGATAACGTACCATGGCACGTTCCTCCTTAAACTTGATGTATGTGCAATGACCTGGAATTGCTGATATGGAAGCGAGATCCTGTTGACCGGCCCATCGGCTGCCGCGGTTGGTACATTCGAGTTGGTTGGTTGATATGTTGCTACAAAGTAGGCCAGCTCACATATGCCTTGCAAATCAGCATTCTTTTTGCCATAATGTGTATGCTAATGAGCTATCTTTACGAGGGTCTATATAAATAAGTTATTCCCCATTCCGTGAGACATTTCCAACGATCAGGTGTATTCCGTCGCACGTTCGGTATAGAAAAATTGCCATTTAGCCTAAGTAGAAGAAGAAAAAATGTGGACAGTACTAGAAGGTCAAGGAGGCGTTTTTACTAATTTATGGTGCAAGTATCTGCAGCTAGAATTTTTAATGAAAATGAAATTATTATATCGATAATTCTTCTGTGTTTAAAATTAAGAAAGAAGGTGTTGGAAAAACTGATAAAATAAAGTGACTCTATTTGTAAGATGAATAAATGGGACTGCAAGATTTTCCTTTAAACTTAGTCCAAACTTCATAATTTTCAATAACAAATAGAGCTTTTCTAAATATAGTTTAAGGAAAGATAATGAAAAATATTTACCGTTTTTGGTCATTCAGCAAAACCAAATTTTTGCGTAATTCTGGTTACATTTAGTTAACAAATCAATACCAAGATTTATTTTTAAAAGTGACTGCATTATAATAAGAGTGATTATTATTGCCCGAAGTAAAATTGGTCATATGTTTTAAAGTGTTTGAAGAACACTAATAGACTATTTCAAGTAAATTAAAAAAGACTAATTTAGCTACTGTTGCGGAAAGGTTGAAGCATACCCTAATTTATTATTAATTCCATTTTTACTATCGTGCATTATGGCTGTATTTTATTTTTTTAAATTGAATATTGTTAATGACTTAGAATCATTACGTTAAGTATACTAAGAGTTTATTGATTTTAACATAAATCGACTTCTAACCTATTGTCAAAGTGCCCCCCTGTATGATGCAAATCACTAACAATCGTTATCCATCTTCATCTCTACTTCTTCAATTAAATACAATTTCGACACTTCACCTCATACTCTCTCCGCAAACAATGATGCTGAGCACCAAATGGGAAAAACACTCCTGATATTCCAAGTTTACGAAGTTCAAAACGGGTTTCCATTTCTCATGACGTACTGGTTTCCGCGTATGTAACCCACCTTCGTACTTAGGTTTCTCGCAATTATTTCGAAAGTTTTGATTGCCTGTCGAAAAAATACTTTCAACTCTTCAGAAATGTAAAAGCAATATTTTTAATAATTATTTTTACACATTAAAGTTTCCGGCAAGAAATCATTTATTTCATCATGTTGATTAACCTAAAATAAGCAACATATTGTTTTACATTGTTCTGTAACACGATATTTAATAATGACACCCGAGGAAAGAAAGCATTCTTTGAAGTGCAGTGCTATAATTATTCCGGCTAAAGTAACAATATAAAAAATGAAAATTCATTTAACGATTTACATCACGAGGCCTATATCCTCAAAATAAGCGAACGATTAAAGAAAATGACTGCCGTAAAGAAAAGCAGCTACACTTCAAATCGACGGTCGGTAATTTAAGGACGAGAGAACTTGACGATACTCGGGAGGAAATTGAATGTATGCGTTGCTTGGAGTGAAGTGAAACACTCCATAAAACCTTCGCAGCAGAGGTCATATCATGAGGCGTCTCCTGCTCATAGGCTGTGTTCCTGGCATGTGTTAGAGAAGAAAGGAAGAGCTAAGCGTCTTGGGTCTTCCTTTCTTCTCTAACACTTCCCTTCTTGGGTCAAGAATGTTTGTAAAGGGCATCCGGAAACGGTAAAGCCAGAGCTTAACCTGCTCACCTCCCGTTGGAGCTAGGGGGTTTTGGCTCTTCGTTCCGCTCCCATAGCGACCATGGTGGTGGATATCTCTGTACGCCGTCCGCTATGTAGGGTGAGAATTTTCGTGTGGGCAAATGCTGTGGAAACGCTCTTGGAAATGTTGCCTGTGTATAGGCATAAGGTCAGTAGAGGCATTAACCGCCAGCATTAAGCACGCATGGTTCGATTGGTGAGGACATTATTGTAGGCGCGCCTCCGCCTGCAATTACCAAAGCCCTTCTTCTAGCGGCGCCAAATCACCTTTTTCAAAGCTAGGTGATGAGTAATGGTGGATGGATATTACAGATTATAAAGTTAAAAAACAGGTATAAATCATGCAAACGTTTGGTGACTATGATCAGAATCGGCTAATTGCAGGGAAAGCCGAAACACTTCGCCCTTCTTCAAAACTTCATATAACCATTGGAAATCAATAAAAATGGGTGTATTTTACCAACATATATTGAACTCTAATGCCACATCAACACGTATATTTTGTGTGTACTTTTATTCAATCATTATCCTGCAAAATTATCTGTTCATACAAAATACTGGTGACCTAAATTTATATTAAAAAATTAAAAGTTTGCAAGTGAAATGGCAACTATGAAAAGAACGTTTCAATTATTTGAAATAGTTGGCTATTTCATGTATGATAAGCTTGTGATACTAAAAGATGTTTACCGTTCGTTACCAAGAATATGTTTATCAATGCAAAATTCCATTTAGACGTCCACAATATTTGTCAAATGTCCCGCCTACTTTTGTTAGTAGTAGATATCCATTTCCAGGATTAATGTGGTACTAGATACATAAAAGCGGATAAAATAAGTTAATTATTAATCATTTCGTGAGTACCTGTTTTTTATGACAATTAGTATATTTCTGAAAACGTAAAATTGCCCAGAAAGTCAAATTCGAAGTAAAATAGGCAGCTGACAAAAGTTTCCGTAAATTATACAAATTGCATTCATGCTGGATGCCATTGTATCTTATACAGGATAACGAATAGTATAAAGTTATATTCATCCAAGTTTAGGAAATTTTACAAAAATTGGCGGTAGCCATATTAGTAGAGTTTCCTTAACTTGGATAATAATACAAAAATCCAAATAAACAAGTAGCATTTGAGGTGTATTGAGCCATTAAATAGGTCGCGCATTGATAAACATGGTAGTGAATTCAGAAATTGTTAGATTGAACAAGCTGCCGACAAATTTTCACCCCTAGGGCAATATATTTTTATGTAGCGAAGAAAATTTCTAATTATTTCCAAAATTAATGTATATTCGGGTACACCTTTTTGAAAATTTTCAGCGTTTTACATAGCACAGAGAAAAGGTTTAAATAATATTAAGAAAATATATTTTGACCAGAAAAATTATCTAGCCACCATATCCCTTGGTTTGAGTATTATAGAAGATATTTTTAAAAGGAAGCAACAAGATAATCTTTCAAATTAGACAAAAACGTAATCTTTTATATTGCGCAAAATATATTGATCTTTGGATTTTGTTTAGCACATAATAGGTTTTATGAGAGACGACGAGCTGCTTAGGTTATTTGTATAGTTGGATTTTGTGGTAAACCAAAATTCGTGTAGTAAACCAAAATGTGATTGTCTTTTTAAAATCCAGTTCAGCTAAAATGATTTTTTAATTCATTTTATTTTCCTGCCAAATACTACCCGTAAAATTATGATAAATTAATATGAATAATATTGGTCAATAAATAAGTAAAAATGGTTTTTCTCAACGTTCCTTAATTATTTTTAATGGAAATGTATTTCTGTAGTTATGGACTTCAAAAAGGAAATGGGGATTAATAAATTGCGCGTGGGTTTATTTTGTTGGAGACGTTTATGCAGAAAATAAATTTTTCTATGGAAGAAGAAATTGAAGATTGATAGTAATTTCATAATATTACTTAAATTAATGACTCACATTTGTTATTAATCTAATTAATGGATAATGGTCATTGTATCTTGAACGGATAACTTACCACCTGCATTTTTATATCTCTGATGAAATAGCTTTTCCAGCATATAAAGTTGTATTAATATAGGCGTTTTTTGCCTTATTATTCACTTAACATCGTCCATTGCAAACATGATACATTTAATGTAATTGTCTTTATTCAAAATTTATTCTCTTGATTCTCCTATTACCCCTAGCAAAATAGAATTTGGTAGATATCAAATCATTTTGCGTATCCAAATCTTGAATTTCATGCATCTGATACAGTTATTGTACGGAATTTATATTTTTCCTTTATATTAACTCCAACGTTTGGGAATCATGAACGAGTTAAATATCCTCTCTTCTTTTCAAATTGTTTTGCCACTTTTTTTCTTTTCACATCCATGTATTCACTGATGGTCAAATATGGAAAATAATCCACTGGGACGCATTTACTCCTGCTTTTTTATCTAAATTAATTATCCTTCATATTAAATCTCTAATTAATAAATAGGCCTAATGAATCTTCTTCAAAATTGCTCCGTTCAAAATGGGAAAGTGAATGCGTATACATTTATAAAATTAGTCTACCTCTAGAGTAAAGGACAAACAGTCCAGCTTATTTCATGGAATAACGAAGTAATAAAATTAAAATATTCCTCTAATCCGGAAGGAGTCCTCTAAATACTGCATTCATTCAGCATTCTTTTCAAGCATATATGAAATACGATTTAGAGTATGGCGACTTTCTCATTCGCAGCTTTCGCATGCACTATATGGACCGTTTCCTCTTACAATTTTTCTCATTTTAATTCTCAGGGATATTTTTTGTATGTGCTCTGAAATTTCTCATTATTCCTACTATTCAATACTAAGTACAACCCACCAAGCCGCGAAACCATTTAAGTCATAATGAAGAAAGATTTTAGAAGGAACGAAAGGCCATAAAATTATATTTCGACTTACGTGTTTTTTACAAAAGTGCATATTAGATAATTGAGTTATCATTTAGCTTAAAATCCTATACCGTCGTTATGAATTAAAGAATTTTCTTTAACTATAACTTGAAGTACATTTACCATAATTCTAGCTAGACTCTCTTGACCAAACAAATACCTTTTTCATCTAAATATGTAATTAGGTGCATATGATACATAAATAATAAAGTTGAAATTTCTCAGGATCGGATAATATGTTTATTTTATATTAACTTTTTAGTAAATTGCTTATATATAAATATTTTTAAAGCATGTACTCTCTCCAATTTGCGAAATAATTTAATCTTGACTCAAGTTTGCCAACTAAAGATTCCCTTGCGAGGAACCAACACAAACCGCGGTAATTAATTTAAGATCGCCACCGAAAAAAAATTGTTTTTAATGCCATAAGATTAATGTTTATACAATTTGACGGGAATGTATTCTTTTTGTAACGTGAACTAAATGAGAAAAAGAGGAATTCTGGCCAATAGGACACAGGTTTTTTCGGCGTTATCAACCTATCTGACTATGCCCTAGTGGATGGGGAAAATTAGCCCGACCCCTTATCATTTCAAGTCGCATATACAACTAATATAATCGTAATTACTCAATATAGCATTGCGTCTTCGAGTTGTTATTGTTTCACTTCAAGAGAATGCGTGAATTCTTTATCATGCTTTGATATTTAAACAATGAATTTTACCAAATATTTGAAACAAATGAACTATGTTAAAAGTTGAAATCAATCATCTCCAGGGCATTCATAGAATATACAATTTATTTATTAATGTTGCAATATAAATTTTAATGCCTTTAATTCTTGAAACACCTTACACCGACCACTATGATAATTATATATTCCTTTATGATAATATCTTTATTATTTCTCACGACTTAATTAAAGACGCTACGCAAGCCTATTAAATATTTATTTTGATTATATCCCAATTTTTATGATATTCATTAAAAATAATTTAAAATAATAGAAAGTTAAAGTTTTAATGGGTTAAACAACGTTTTACATGGTTGTCTAACATTTCAGTTAATTTTTGTCTACTATATTGATGTCAAAAACTAAGGAATATTTTTCTGTCAATATATAAATGTTAATTATGTGCATTCTATTGCAGTATTAACCGTAGGAATGAATATATTTCAAAGCAGGTATTTCTTTAAATCAGGCAAGCAAAAATTTTGGAATATTGTGTCGCAATTTTTCTTCTTTTAAAAATTTCTTAAAGTTACTCTTTTTCAAATGTACTAATCATATGCCAGCAATTTAATACATTTTTTTCAGTTTACGAGGATTGCTAGTTATATTTTGAGCCTTTACTGCTCTAATTGCTTTAGGCGCCATGTTACGTTTCCATATGAACGTTTTGCCCTGCTAATGCTTTCTCCAGCACATTTTGTCGTTTGAACATTACTTGTGTTGTTTACAGTGACTTGAAATTGTTGTCTCAGCGAAAAATTGGAGTTTACTCATAAACGTTCTCATGCGATGACTTTTTAGGACTTTCCTCGTAAATTGTCAGGAAATGAGTGCATCGATCAACTTACTACTACATTTGACGATGAAGCCCCATCCTTTGCCACTGTGAATCGCTGGTATAACGAATGCCATAATGGCCGCCGTTCGCTCAGCGACAACGTCGAAATTAGTCTTTTCATCATTAGGCTGAAAGTATGAAAAAGCAACCCTCGTACAATAAACTACTTTATCAATATAGTGAATCAGAGTGCAATTTTAAATGAGACAATGCAAAATATTTTAATTTTTTAAATTTATTTCCTCTCAGACACGTTCTTAGTTTAAGCAGTCCTCATCGACGTATTAGATACTATTGAAAAAGCTCACGAGCCATCAAAAACTAGCTGTGACCTAATTTAGAACTCAGTTGCATCAAGTTGTGACCAAAAGTGTTGTTACCGACAACGCCTTTGCATTTACGGACATGCTAATGAATTTAGGCGCCTTGAAAAGCTTGTAGTAGTCGCTTTCCTCTCGAGATAACTGCCACCCCTCTTCACGTCTCCTTCCACTCTCAAACATTCCCCTCCTTTTTCAATTTACCTCTCCTCCCTCTCCCTATCTACTCTTGCCCCTCCCTTTGCAACAGGCTCGTCGCCTTCCATTTGACGCGCGAGGCTTCTTATGCTGAAGAGTGTGCGGAGAAGCGTCTTGTCCTTCCTACCCTTGCCAACTGACTACCTTCCGTCCACTCAGAAATACTTGTCCCTTCACCCCGACGGAAACCAAACTCCAAAGGTTAAGTCTCCTTTTGAGTAAGAGCTGGGGTGGATGATAATTGTTTGGATGGGTGGAATAAGTGCACGCTGAGTTCAAATTAATGAGAATTACGGTGGGGCTCTCCTTGCTTATCCTCACTGCATTAAATTTCGTTGCTCAAAAGGAGATATTCTTATGAAATTGCACACTTCTCCAAATGTTTGCTCGATTCTTGGGCTTAAATAAATGTTTTAAAGGTGTTTGAAGGTTAACTTTTGGTTTAAGTAACGCTAGATCATTCAATTTTTCTGATATCTGATGATTTTTTCAAGGTACTTTTGCATAATTTGAGTTCGGCGTGTTAATAATGGCTCAGAAGGAATTGTAGATTGTGGACAGGGTAAATAAATCTCGTTGTTTAAGCAAAGTTGTTCTAAAACATGGATGCATCAATTACACTTGTGTAACAGTGTATCCTTCTAATCCATAAGCGAGTCCTTTAATGTAATGGTTACTTTTTCGGACTTCTCCCCAAATAATGATAAAAGAGAAGAGTATGACAAAGAAACATTCTCCTGTTAAGTGGGTTTATTATGTATTCCTGTACATTATTTCATGGCCTACTGCATGAACGGAAAAATCAGATTATCCTATTCAGACATTTGATCGATAGGTAAGAATGGCTCTCATTTTAAACTAAGTGCTGTACAACGCGTAAACTTCACAATTCAACAGGGCAGAGAGTTCCTTCCATGAGTCGTCAGGGGTGAAACTCTAAAAAAGTCAAAAGACCAACCGGAAAGTGAGAAGAAAAAATCCATGTAATCAATGAAAAATAAGTTAGGACAAATATAACTGGAACGAAGGAAGATTGAGGAGATAGAAAGGGCAAATATAACTGAAACTACATGGTAAAATCTTGAGACCAGTAGTTTATGACATAGAAAACATAATGTGGTTGAGAAGAGTTTAGGTTCAAGCTTACTAAATGGCGACATATAAAGATTATTGAAAGAATTGAAAAGTAATGAGTTGGTGGTTATAGACTTAACTTCCATGGAGCAACTTATGGGTTCATGCGAATATGGGAGAAAGAATTTTCATGAACTAATTCTTAGCATTTATGAGGGAGGTACTTAGCCGGAAGATTGCAATAGTCGATTGCTGGTTCTCATCGCAAAAATGGTAAAGGCAGCCAAATATCAGGATTAAACAAGTGTTACGATAACATTTCTTTCACTTTTATGTAAGTGGATCTATGGATCAATAATAATATTTTGTGAAAGGGGGATAAATGATGTTATTTAACTTCAGCAAAGAGTCGGGTGTAATGTCATAGCATTTATCTGGTCACTATCGAAGAGAAACATTTATTACAATCAGAATATATTCCAAATTTTTACTGATTTCGAGACGGTGTGGATTGACTTGGGTAGCAGTGTCGAATGTTTTCAGGAATTTATTGATAGATTAGTGGGATAGGAACTTCATACGCACCTGAATACGCGTCATACGACTCAAATTCAAGTGACGACTGAAGGAAGTAGAAAGGCAGTAATACAGGTGTATTGCTGTGGCGTGCTGTTCAACTAGCAATATCAGATAAATATGCTTGAATAGTTATTGCAAATACTGGAGATCGGAATGAAATTCTGAGGAAAATGTAAAATAAGTTATGTTTTTTGACGAATAAGCTTTAATAAGAGAGTATGGTAATATATATCTTCTTTAATAAGCAGACAGTTTTAATAATTGCCCATCTCAATAGGAGTTCAGTGCGATATATGTACGAGATATACGAGATGTACGACAAAACACGTATATGACAAGGGAATAAATGTATCCAACGGAAGGTTTATGCGGTTTGGAGAAAGAGAAGAGTTAATATAAATGTTAAAATAAGAGTTCATGAACAAGAGAAGCTGAACAGTAAACGAGTATGTGGAGGAAATGATTAAAGAGGCATGGGAAGAACTGGAGGTAGGAATGAAATTCGGGGAATTGGTAAATTCAGTTAGGTTTGCTGATGACTAAACATTAGTGACTCAGTCAGCCAAGGGGTTGCAAGCATTGCTGAGTGAGTTGGAAGTTCAGTGCGATAGATATGAGTTGAGAATCAATATCACCAACAAAAGGTTTAGAAATAAAAAAAGGCGTAGGTATGCATGGAAAATGTCAAATGACTCAGAAAGGTATCAGATAGATTATATTATGGTTAGGTACAGGTTTAAGAAGAGCATGATAAATCTGCACAGCTTCCCGGGAGCGGATGTTGACTCTGACCACAATTTAGTTGTTATGAAATGTAGCGTCCGTTTCAAAAAGATAAGGCAGGGGCGGTGGGATAAGAAATGGAATGTAGAAGCATGGAATGGATTAACAAGGAAAGAGTATCAGCAGGCTGTAGAGAAAATAATGTATGACGGTAAAGAGCTGAATACTATCGTAGAAAAATGGTAATATTTCAAGAAAGGGATATTGAAAGCCGCAAATGAAATTATAGGAACCGTTAATGGGAAAAGTACAAGAAAACCAACGATTACGTAAAATTGGTGCGTAAGGCAGTAAGTTTGAATCACTATCGTGAAAAAAACAAGGGAAGACCTGGGAAAACAGTTCATAATTAAGATAAGTCGGGTAAAATAATAGTTTACGCAGAAAAGATTTATGAGTTAATACAAGAACTTAATGTTAATGAACTTAGGTCAACAAGGTTAGACATGGAAAAGAAAAATGACGTTTAGAAAAATATATTAGGTCCCAGTATACTCGATGAAGAGATGGAAAGGGCATTAAGGGAGATGAAATCACAAAAGGCCCTGGAGGTAGACAAAATTCCTGCGGAACTACTGAAATGTTTAGGAAAATGGGAGAGGACGGGTCTACATGGCCTGATTCATAGTATTTATGAAGAAGGATTCTTACCGGAGGACTTCTAAGATCAGTGTTAGTTCCTTTTCCGAAAAAGGTAAAGGCTACATTATATGAGGACTACAACATAAAGAGTTTAATATCCCACGCTGCTTAAGTTGTTCTCAGGATCAGCAACAAAAGGATAGAGAGTAGGGCAAATAATTACTTAGGGAGGGGAGATGTAAGCGTGATGCCATTAGTGTATTTACATAATTTACCAGGGGAATAAGAGTATAAAATATTGGAAATAAAAAAATAGTAGATTTTTAGTTCCACAGAAAAATCATTTCGATACGACCCGGGTAATCCTAATTGTTATCGTCACACATTTTCTGTGGTATCACAAAGTTACTATTTTTTATTTAAAAAATGAATCAAAATTTTGAAGTTATGCCGGAAACCATGAGTTATATACAATATAAAATACAATCAGGGCGTATTTGCCCGTTTCGTAGATTTCGAAAAAGCATTTGATAGAGCGAATTGGGACAAACTAATGAGTATATTGTAAAAAGAATTGATAGATTAGAGGGACATGAGGTTATTCCTGTAAATATCTCCATTATTTCAGGTTTGAATGGAGAACGGAGAGTCTGGATGAGCAGTGTAAGTAAGATGTGTGAGGCAGGGCGGTCAATTTTTACCGGTGCCGTTCAACGTATACTATATACTAATATATACAGGAAATGATTAAAGAGGCATGGGAAGAACTGGAGGTAGGAACGAAAATCGGCGAGGAATACGTAAATTCAGTTAGGTTTGCTGATGACCAAGCATTAGTTTGCCAGTCAGCCAAGAGGTTGCAAGCATTGCTGAGTGAATTGGAAATTCAGTGCGATAGATATGGGTTGAGAATCAATATTAATACAACATGGCTTATGCAACTATCCAGAAAGAAAAAGGCTTACCTATGCATTAAAATAGGATGAAAAAATTGAGCAGATAGAATAGATTACGTATCTAGGAAGTGTTTTGACAAAAAAGATAATAGTAGTAGGGGCGTAAGGAGAAGAGAATTGCGTTACGCAAAGAGGCTTTCACAAGGAAGAGGGGGTTGTTAGTATGGACGTTAAGTAAAGATTTTTACAAAAGAGTTGTTTAAACTTAGATATGGAGCGCTGTTTTTTACGGCGCGGAGACGTGGTCACTGAAGCATAATGATAAAGGTAGACTGGAAGCTTTAATAATGTACGTTTGGAGAAGAATGGAAAAGAGAGGCAGGAAAATCCTATAGTGGCAGGAAAAATGGATGAAAGGAGTGTTTAGCGGCAGTGGGATGTTGAAGACGGTAATAGAGGGGAGAATGTTAGGCAAAAAAGAGAGGGAAGAAGCAGAATAGGGATGTTGGGAGGAAGGAAGTACACAGATGAAGAGAGGACTGATGGAGAGTAGGTTGCTGGATTGTGTTTTGTTTGGAGTCCAAAAATATTTATTTGACAGTTGTGTCCATACAAAACCTACCTTAGCCTGTAGGCAACGTAATAATGGCGACATGTTGATTTTTGAGAGGATATTTGTACTGCTAAGGCATTTAAGATGACTATATATTTTCTTATTTTATAATGCAAAGGTAAACTATTAAACAACATAATACTTTCATATTTATTGCATTCATTTTCGGAATAAAAAAAATTATTTTGACTCCATTTTTTATAAATAATTAGGTCTTTATATACTACAAAGAGGCTTTCTCAAGGAGGAGGGAGTTGATGACGGGGACGTTGAGAAGGGAGGTTAAGAAAAGACTCGTAAAAACTCTGATATGGAGCGCAGCTATCTATGTGCGGCGAGGGAACGTGATCGCTGAAGGTTAGACGTAGATTGGAGGCTTTTGAAATGTTGGTGTGGTGAAGAATGGAGAAGGTGAAATGGACCGAAAGGAAAACAAATAAGGAAGTACTTGGGGTGGTGGTCGAGGAGAGGGGTTTGTTGGGAGAAATCTCGTGGAGGCAGGAAAAATGGATGAAAGGCGTATTGAGCGGTAGTGGAATGTTGAAGAAGGTAATAACTTAGGTAATAGAGGAGAGAATGTCAGGCAAACGAGGAAAGGGCCCTAACAGGTTAGGGATGTAGGACAGGATGAAGGGAGGAAAGAAGTACACAGAGATGAAGAGGGACCTGATGTAGAGTGGGTTGCTGAATTGGGTTTTGTTTAGAGTTACAAAAAATATTTTACTAATATATTTATTTGATAGTTGTGTCCATCCAAAAACCTACCCTAACCATATATATCTGCCATATATACCTAAATATATATCTATATACTACAAAGATCATACATTTACTAGTTTTATATTATTCACCGCAATTTTTTGCTATTTGCACTGCGTATTTAAAACGCTAATCTTTCAACATGTTTTTATCTGAAATAACCGAACAGCTTAGCCTTCTCTTGTGGTAATGCGTTTTTTTCAAATTTCGAGTAACAAGTAATTTTATTCTAACAGCTAATTCTAAATCAAAGAAACCATGGATATTTTTTCTATGCCATCTCATCTAGAAAT
>CM073779.1:63536150-63656150 GCA_037158775.1 Hetaerina titia | reverse complement strand
GTATTCAACGATTTTACATCTACAGAAATTTGCTACTTAATTGAAGTTGGAACACTTTGATCATGATTGGTAAGACACCATTTTTTCACCTTTCAACAATTTTTAACCCCTTTTAGAGGTCCTTCTAATATCTTTTGGAATTGCTTATAGATATATAAGTATGCGCTAAAAGAATAGGACGGCCAGAGAGAATTCAAACTTTATATAATTTCTCAGTTTAACAAGCATGGCTTCTTATTTATTACCAATTTCCGAAAATTTGTTGTCTAACTTTTAGTTTCCTCATTTGAAATGCATTAGTCAATCATCCTAAAGCTCATGTTGTTTTAAGTAAAGGGATATGTTTCTAGTAACATTTTATTGAATTTTTCCATCATATGGGAAGGGAAGAAAAGAGAGCTTTTCTGCCTCGGAGATAGGTAGATGACCTTCGTTTTGCCCCTTTGTAGCATTATTTATTCTGCGGTGCTGACTAACGGCAAAAATTATGTATGTGAATAGCAACTGTAGAACTACAGTATTTTTTAAAATTTCCTCAACTAAGTTTTTTGAGTGAATAACTTTGAATTGCGTCATAACTACAGGCGTAATAGTATTAGAATACGTATCTTACGTGGCATTTTTACGATGAGGAGAAAGATACGGAATGACTGATTCTCACCGAATGAATATCAATGTATGGAGCAGAATCTTTCACGTCAGAACCTTTAGTTTTATTTCAGCTGTAAATTAAAATATTTCACTTTAGATGAAACTACTCGTAACTCAATTAGATTCTGAGTTACCTTTTTCATTCCAGGATTCAGCTCCTCATATGTCATAGTAAGGTTGTTTATCAGGATTTGGCGGTCGACAATGGAATCGAAAGACGGTGGGTTTTTAAGGTCGAGAAGGATATTCGGGTGGAGAGGGGTTCAATTCAAAAGTTTTATCGCCCGAGGCATCCTGCCTTCACCCTTCATGAGACTTTATGGGAGAAGGTTGACTAGAGCGGTAGATGCTATCGTGGGCCGCGGCATAGGCGTGACTAATGGGAGTCTGCAGGGCCACCACTCTTCCCACGTTGACTCGTTGCCGCTCCTCTCTTACCATTTCCCTTAAGCCTCCCGCCACTCCAACGCCTCATGCCTCCTCGCACCACTGCACCCCTCTCGGTCGCAGTGACACGGGATTCCCCGGCTCCGACAGCCACCAGCCCCACTTCCGACATCCCGCCCTGCCTGGCCACCCACCACACCACTCCTCCTCCGATACCCGTCTGTTCTCCCTTCTCCCAGCTCGGCCCATACCCAACGGAGAACTCCGACCCCTTTCCGACGGGCTTAGCCCTTTGCTTCCCCTTACTAACTTACCCTTTCCTCAGGGAATGTGATCCTTTGGTTCTCACTCGCAGACTTCTTTTTGTTTCATATAAGCTCGTATGTCCCAAGTCATGAATGAGCAGGAAGTGTTCATTGCTCTTTCATACAGCTTCTTTTCAGTAATGGCGAGGGACCCACCATTTTTCGTAACAACATACCAAAATATTTATACTCCACTCCTATGGAACGTACAAAAATATAACATTTTCTCTTTTTTGATAAAGTGTAATGCCGTGGGTACTATTCCGCAGTCATGAAAAATTTGAAGCGATAATGCGTCCCTGAAATACATTGAAAAGTATTACTAGCAAAATGCCTAATGAAAAGGGATAATAACTCATTGTTTATATTTCAATGATCATTCACTCATTGGACCTCTTCTCAAACGCAAACATCTTTTTAATTTTCAGGACTTTTTATTTATTGATTTTAATAGTGTGGGTAAATCTGTTCCAAAACTTAATTGAGCATCTATTTAACAGGGTCAGAGCATTGCAAAATTTGATGTTACGTCTACGGATGCTTAAGTATTTTGTTTAATGTATTGGAGTTAGAGCCCTGGAAACGATATATGAGGATTCCGGCAGGATATTCCGTAAAGTATTGATCACTGATCATTTTCCTGCATTACTTGAGTAAATTAGAGCATAAATTACTGTTCCGTGAAAAGATAAATGCTAATCGGGGCTTCCGGCTTTAAAAATAGTAAGTTAAACTAGACACGTAACATTACATAGCCTTTAAGTCAAATATTTCTTCATTTTAACAGCCGTGAAGTAATTTTAGATCACTGATATTAAAACTAGAAGATATTATATCGTTCACTTTATGAAATATTCTGTCGTACATGGCTAACCGCCATTGCATATTGGCATATGATATTACTTTTAATAGTATAGGGATATACATAAATATATAAATGCATACAAAGAAACGTTTTCCCTGAGATTTTATTTTTTAATTCAAAAGTATAATCCCGTTACATACTGAAACATGCCTCTCTCAATCGTATCGATTAATTAAAGACCCAAAATAGAAAAAAGAGTCATAATATATTTATTATTACAACGATTTATTGAACTGTAGAAATTACTGTACATTGTACTGTACTGTGTATTGATCTTTGGAAAGTGGGAATCGATGTACCACTTATGTATTTTCTTATTTATTAAGTTTTCAAATGATTTAATCAATATTCCTGGCATTCCTTATTTATATATACTCATTTCAATTAAAATAGTTGCATTTTAGTTAGCTTTTTGTTAATTCTATAGCTGCGATTGTAGATAGAATAAACATTTTCATCTCTGCATAGATGAGACATCTGATGCTTGTCCTTATACCCTGCCGCATGCACACGTGGTGCAATGGGGACGAAGGATGGTGTTGAGAGGCTCCACTTGGCTCCCAACTCCGACGCACTTCATTCCTAGCCTTTCTGTCTGTCCCGTTTTCCCCCGCGGGGGCAAGTGACTATCGCCCTGCCGTCTCATTGGGGCCAACCGCGTGCAAGTTTGTTCTATTCCAAAGCCTGGTGAAGACTTCTCAGGTCAACCGTCCCCCCCAGTACTTTGGCCTTTTGCGTTTCAAGCATATAATTTTTAACTTCCCAGATGAGCGTCACTTGGTGTTATATTGCGGAATGTTCTCTCTCTTTAGAAACTTTATGTATGTGTATATATATATATATATATATATATATATATATATATATATATATATATATATATATATATATATATATGGTTTAAAAAGAGCAATATAAGATAACATTAATTGAGAGATTATCTTTGCATAACGTTTAATTTAAAAACTAACTTGTTATAAAGAGAAATGATTTGTTGAATATTTCTTTAATATTCTGTCAAACTCGTGTAGTATTTAACCTCAAAAACCTTTTGTGTGTTTAATATAAACATCAAAAATATCATAAAAATTAATTTGCAGCAGGTGATATTGCAGAAAACCATTAAAAACATTTTATGTGAGATTTTTCTTACTTGTTACTTTTAGAACAGCTGAAAGAAATATTAATATAAGCCAATGTCAAACTTTTACTTTGCCTTTAGTAATTTTTATTATTTTTCGACATGACTGACCTTATCATTCTTATCGTAGCACACCTTTTCTATAATTTTGATTAGACTCTTTTGAAATTCCTCCGGTTGTTTGGTCGGCAGTCATCTGCCCTGAATTGTTCTATTTCAACTCACCTTAGTAGAGTAGATATCGAGAAGTTTGCATATTTTTTACAACGCTCTGATGAAAAATAAAATAATTCTAAAGCCTTGAAGGATATTTTGGCTACTTATTTTCGGCCGGTTCAATTTTATCCCTGAAAAGTTTTTTTTTTTGCCATGATACCCATTGAGTCACCGGCCTCTGCTCTTTGAGAAAGCTAACGTGAAGTAAATATTTTCAGATGAATGAATTAGGATGCTTAAAGTAGAGAAATATATGTCATAAAGCATATTCACGCACCGTATAAATAAGAAAAATAAACTTTGAACTTCTCTTATATCACGATCTCGAAAGTTTTTGTCTTTGTTGAATGTTTTTGTGAAATAAATTTCCTATAAATATTTACATGAAAAAAGTATTCAATCGGATAATTTTCACTAATATGAATCACAAAAACATTTGATAACTTACAAAGGTCGCTATACGGGTACATAATTGCAGAATTCGAAATTAACATCGGGTAATTGTGATTTGATTACATATAGAGGCTTGCTGATCACAATTTAATTACATTTGCTAATCAGGTCAGAAAATTTAAATTGTGATGTTTCGTACTCTGATATTTAATAATAATTAGCATATGTTTTAATGACTTATTGAATTTTCGAATGTCCCATTTTTGACAATACTAAAAGTTTTTCATTGCATCTATTTAATAAAATATTTATTGTACATAATTTTTTCTGTAGTAAAAAAATTATCAATATTTTCACTTAGGACTCATTAAGTATAAATGATTATATAATACAGTTAACATCATTTTTTCAAAGCCTATGATTAAATTTCACTGCTGGCAATATACAAGTTTGTAAATATCTCTCAAATTAAGGCTCACCACGACCAAGAGGACGAGTGAGATACGGAGAATTGTCACATACGGATTTAAATTGGGCGAGTGATTGAAAACTCTAAACACATAATGATGCTTTGTTTATGCAAAACCCTTCTCCATAATCCATAATTTAGCAGCATGAAAATATTGTATTCGTATCACCTCGCGACTCTCACAGACCTACATGTAGAAGTACGTTCTCCAGATGGCGGAGAATGTGGAGCGTAAGGCCGTGTATCTCTTGTGGCGTGCCTGGCGTGCGGCCGAACCGGAGTCACGAATTTGTGTGGTGGCTTGAAGCGTGGTCGTCCATGGAAGGCAAAGGAGGTGCGACTCAATAAATTAGGGGGTGATCTTTTTCCTCTCTTTCCCCACAACCACACTCCTTCTGCCCCACATCGTTTCCTTATCCTCATCCCCTCCTCCCTTCCTCGTCGGCTGCAGCTCAGCCGCCCTTGAGGTATGTCCGATAAGCTCGTATTTATGGGCTGATTTTACGTTTCCACAAGCTCACAGACGGTCCCAATGGGTGCCTCTTTCACGTCTTGGCGTTACCAGGAAAAGTTAAGTGGTGTCTACTGAAAGATCGAGATGGGTGTATGGTTTTTGAGGGGTATACTCTGTGAGAAAGAGAGAGCTAGAAGAGAAAATAAGGAGACGGGCGAGGAGGATTCGAAAGGAAAATAATGTAGGGTCAAATAAAATTTCCATTCCTATGCCACCTTCTTCCTCCTACACTTCCCTCGAGCAGATTCCGTTCTCCGGCAGGTAAAGAGCGGACGGATTCTCTTGGCGCTTTTGAACGGCAAATGGCATTACACGACAAGTTACTCGCATCGAAATGCGCCTCGAGGCATTCAAATGGTCTATTTCAGGCTACCGCCTATCTCCCCAGAAGTCACTCCCGATCCTCCTACCGCCCATCCCCTGGGCTCATTCTCTCTCTCCCGTACACATCCCTTTGCCCCGCAATTTCAATGGCCCCGTCAGGGGGTGGTCTTGTTCTGCTCTGCCCTCACTTCGGTACCCCTCCTCGCTCAGACGCGGGATGGGTTGCATATGAGGAATGTCATTTATTCGGCCGGAATCCGTTCAGTTCGACAAAAGCCTCTTGGACTCATGGGGGCGACTTCCATGCGCTTTCATTATTCATCGAAAAGCTCCATTCACCCTTCCACCTTCAGTTCAAGTTTCCAAAGAAAATAAGGTACAGAAAGAGGAGCACGACTAAGGTAAGAGAACCAAGGGTAGAGAGGCGCCTTTATCTGTACTTCATTCACGCGTACCTTTTTAACCTATGCAGCGGTATTTTATATGCCTTATCGAAAGTTATTTCCCTGTTTTTGGTGTTACATTAGTACATGTAGTTATGTACTCCTACAAGTAAGTACATGTAGTCATGAATATGTTAAGTTCAGAATGTACCAAATATATTTAGTCCGTGAATAGCCTAAGCAGAAATTAGCTTTTGCCACCTGTGCCAACCTATCTATCCAAATTGATACTATGTAAAATATTCTTTATACCACTAGTATCCCAACTCAGGAAATTTTTACGACTCCTGTGGAGTCGCCTCAACATTTCAGGATCTTGTAAGGGAGAGTTTGTACACGAGTGCTAAATGATCACCGGCAGTAAAACATTATCTCCCCAGTATCTTTTTTAGCAATGCTAACCAAATATTCCCATTGTATTGCCCTAAAATATCCGCCAATTTGCCCGTCTCAACGCGTTCCATCTTATTCCATCGGAGTAGCCAACTACTCAATCCCTGCTCCACTTTCCCAGACCCATGGCACAAGCGGCCTTCTGCGCCCCTCTGCCTCCTGCTTTATCAATTATGTACAACTGGGGAAATCCATTCAGCCTCTGAAATGGCACGTAAGAACGCATGATAATTCGTGTGGAGATATTTGGAGAATGCAAACGTGGTTTCTTCATAAGCTGTGAGGTCATAGCCGTAGGCACATGCTGGATC
Organism: Hetaerina titia; assembly: GCA_037158775.1. NCBI lineage: Eukaryota > Metazoa > Arthropoda > Insecta > Odonata > Calopterygidae > Hetaerina > Hetaerina titia. The sequence continues at coordinate 63,649,738 of CM073779.1, read as the reverse complement.
AATTTGTTCAAGCATCGGTATGGCCTAGGGATTATTGAGAAAGAGGAGAAGTTTGGTGGCAAACGGAAATCTTTGCCGTAATTATTGGAGAGTTAATGGTATTATGGTGAATAGAGATATGAACGGCGTTCGCGGTGAGCAGTCCATTCACGAAGTCAGGATTTTGTATGAATGTTTTTGCGTGCAGTTAATTTATTAGTTGATCCATTCACGCCTCCTTCCACATCTACAAGATCTCATTCTGTAAATATCTACATAATATTTGCTGTCGAGACCAAAGACATGTGTATGATGTGTCTTTCTATTTTAATATTGTTATCGTTCAAACAATATAATTGTCTGACTGATCTCACAAGTGTGCTTAGTAAATCACATATTTAAGCGTATGATTATCTGGAAATTCATTGCTAGCATGATGCTTAACCTGTTTAAATAACAGACTAAACATCAGCACGCATAATTTTATTTATGTGCCAATATGCAGGGGAAATTTGAATTTCACATGAAATTTTTCATGCTATTAAGACGTTGACTAGAATTGCATTCTGAAAAGTTCGCGCCATGATTGCTTCAAGTATATTGCAATAGGAGTTACATTGGAAGATTGAATTTTGAAGTTTTAATCATATGACACTTTGCAGCGTACATAGAATGATCGTTACCGATCGTTTTGCTACACCACTCTGAAAAGGTGTATGCTTGTGGCGGAAACTCAAACCTTTGATTTTGCTGAAATCTAGCAATAGCGTTGCAAAGCCGGTTAAAGGTTTACTCAAACTCCCCTGGCAAAAATATTCCCTACTCAATCGATTCATTAATCTTCGTGTCACCCAATATTCTGCAATACTTATCTATAATATTTAGAAAAAATGAACACAGGCCTATGGGTACATATTTTCCAATGCAGAGGTCTTTAATTTAAATTGTAATAGGAAAACATACCATGTATTAAGAAAATGTTGGAGACGAACGTGGGAAAATTTATATTCTTTCCTTCTACATTTAATGTTACTAATACTTAATGCCATTAAGATTTATCAAAAATTTCCTGGAACTATATATACAGGTACACTTTACAATTCACCTTTTAAGCCATAGGTCTGTTTTTCTTTCGTCCATTTCAATTACATGTAATTTTTGAATAATGTAAAACATTTACGACTGCTCTGGAAATGGCATATAAATGAAGTCAGAATGGATGGTTTATGGTTTTATGCTTAAATATTCTGAACAGTCACTCGAATAAACCTTTACGCTTGTTAGAGGCATATCAGGTCACTATACGCTGAAATCAAACCAGAGAATTTTTATTAGTATGGTGAAAAACCTACTGCGTGTGCAGAAAATTTTTTAAATTGATCGGGAACTTGATACACTTATCTCTTTTGAAGGCATTTTGAATATTAGTTTTTGTAATTATGACTCATTATTTATTTTCAGTCAACAAATATTAGCAATTACTAGTTTACCTACCCAAAAACTTGTTTCTATTAGACAAGCTCTCATCTTAAATTTAACATCCTACTCCTCCATCCTATTTATTTATTCTCTAATACAACTTCAATACTAAATAAAACACAAAACATGCATGCTTAGTAATTTGATCACTCCAATGCCACCCAAAGATGTTTTTATGTCGTTCCCAAGACCCTCCATTTTGCTTGAGCACGTCGCAGGGATCTGCTTCGAAATGGAAGCATGCATCGATCTGAGAATGCATTAATTTTTCAGGGAAAGAATTTTTTTTAGATTTACCGGTACGCTATCTTTTCCGTTTCCCCAATATCATATGTATTTTCATTCGAAAATGAAACCCAGAAATTTAAAATTTTATGCCTAATGCGACCAAAAAGAAGTGAATCTTTTGGTTGCTGAAACACATCAAAGAGTTTTCTGCGTTAAGTGTTATTTCTGTTCTCCAATTACCTTGTATTTGGCAGATCGCGTAGGAAATTATTATCTCCCGTGTCATTTTGTGTTCCTTGACCTGAGGATATGTAAGGCGTGGATCGATATTTCTTTAATACAGAAAGTAGCTATCGGCGTGGCATCTCAATACATTTTTCACATTAACATAACTCAAAATCCTCAATAATTCAACATAAAATATTTCATACACGACCCACGCTGATCAACGCGGCTGGGCCAAATAATCAGAGGATTAGCACCTGGCGGTGCTCATCAACAAGGAAACCTAGTTCATGCAATAACATAAAATATAAAAATGTTGAATTTATAATTACTTTAATTTTATTCAATGTACAATTTTATTGCAGAAGTAAAACCCGGAGAAATAGAAATGGCTGAGAGTTTATTATTCTGATTAGCTCTTAGAACATGGGCCCTCAACGTATCTGAATAAATGTTCAAAACCACTTCGGGTATATATAATCTGCTGCCTTGCAGTATGTTTACTGAAAATATATTTTACTCGATAACGTTTCTATACTGTATATCGTTTTTAGTTTGATAATGTGACAAACATCACTATAAATGTGATATTCACGTGGTAGCTAAATACCATTAACTTGATCTACAGTTTAAGTAGGTAACTTCTAGATCTCGATTTTGCTGCTTAGCCTATGGGAGGTCATGGGGTATGTTTAGCAACCGTTAGAGATGACAATATTTTTATCTGTTTCCCAATGATTAGATTCTTTTAGATGTTCAAATTTTCGAATTAGTGGTTTTGTCTGCTCTTTGTGTAGTTTGAGAAATGCAAAGTATTTCTTGTATGGGGTAACAACGGGAGTGAATTTCTTCCCAATTTTCTAAAGGTCTTACTTAATACTGTGAAGTTGAGTCAATGTTTACTTATGTGCATTTGGTTTTAACTAGATGCTTTTTATTTATTAAATCTTTATCTACATCGATCCAATACCCTGTAAGGTACCGATGGAGCGTATGGCGGGGATGATAGGGCACCATACCTACATATAAAACCATAATTACTTGTTCAACTCTTAGTTCATATTACCATAAAAACAGTAATCAACCTGTTTAGTAGGTGATGGTAGAGCTCACCCATGTACCAAGCCCGACGGCGTGTGAATATTCAAACATCAGGGTAGGGGGGCCAGTCCCTTTCCTTATGGTTTCCCAGTTTCCCAAGATCTGGTTCCTGATAAATCAACTAGCTTGGGTGGAGCTGCAGGTGCCCAGAGTGCCTTGCCCGGGAATCGAACCCAGGACTCACCGATCAGTAGTCCAACGCACTACCTTCTGCACCACTGACCCGCCTTAGTTCATATATGCATTTGAAAATATATTATATTATGATACATATAAAACACTAGTTGTACATGTCTCAGACTGCTCAGGTTCGAGTAGGGAACGGAGAGTCCGGATGGGCTGTGTTAGGAAGAGGGGTAAGGCAGGGTTGCTCATTGTCACCGGTGCTGTTCAAAGTATATGTGGAGGAAATGATTAAAGAGGCATGGGAAGAACTGGAGGTAGGAATGAAAGTCGGAGGGGAATTCATAAAATCGGTTAGGTTTGCTGATGACCAAGCATTAGTTGCTCAGTCAGCCAAGGGGTTGCAAGCATTGTTGAGTGAATTGGAGGTTCAGTGCGATAAATATGGGATGAGAATCAATATTAATAAAACAAAGGTTATGCGATTTTCCAGAAAGAAAAAGGCTAAGCTAAATATTAAAATAGGCGGGGAAAGAATAGAGCAGGTAGAACAGTTTACATATCTCGGAAGTGTTTTTGACCAACACGGTCAAAGTGGTAGGGACGTAAGGAGAAGAATTGCGCTAGGCAAGGAGGCTTTCTCAAGGAGGAGGGAGTTGATGACGGGGACGTTGAGTAGGGATGTTAAGACAAGACTCGTAAAAACTCTGATATGGAGCGTAGCTATGTACGGCGCGGAAACGTGGTCCCTGAAGCAGGAGGATAGACGTAGATTGGAGGCTTTTGAAATGTGGGTGTGGAGAAGAATGGAGAAGGTGAAATGGACCGAAAGGAAAACAAATGAGGAAGTACTTGGGATGGTGGTTGAGGAGAGGGGTTTGTTGGGAGAAATCTCATGGAGGTAGGAAAAATGGATTAAAGGCGTATTGAGCGGTAGGGGAATGTTGAAGATGGTAATAGAGGGGAGAATGTTGGGCAAGCGAGGTAAGGGCAGGAACATGATAGGGATGTTGGACGGGATGAATGGAGGAAAGAAGTACACAGAGATGAAGAGGGACCTGATATAGATTAGTTTTCTAGGTGGGGAGTCACAAAATGTTTATTTGATAGTTGTGTCCTACCTTAAACGGTAGATTGCCTAATAATAAAACACTAGTACATATCCTTGTGATCGTTGTATTTCTATTTCAGGCTTTAGATAAAATTAGATGAATTCTGTTGTTGAAAACAATTATTAACGAAATATGCCAAACTTGTTTCTTCCCCTTTTAAAATCAAGAGTTAATTCTTTCTTTTTAAGGTTTAATACTTTGAATGATAATGCAGTGTGATAAGTAACCACAGTTAAACAGCGCATGTTCGTAAACCTTCTGATCAAATACATACTCATAAGTTCTCCCTGAATCGCTGTATGCGGATTGCATTTCCGTTCGTACACTATGTATTTTTTCTAGATGTAAAGAATTTTTTATAGTGAATTTTAAGTATTTTTTGGGGCCCTTTTTCTTTCCTTTTGTCTTTATGCAGTCAAATTATATGTTATCCAGATATATTTATTCACGCATTTTTATCACGACCTGAAATAAAACAATATTATTGGGAACCTTGCTAGAAAAAGATTTCGAGACCGTTATATTTCCTCCAGCTGGGTAGTTTATCTTTTAGTTGGCGAATAGTATACGGCCTATTTGTTTTTTAGAATATATTTTCTTTATCTGAGGAATACGAGGGAGCAGTTCGGTAACCTCAAGGAGACCTGAGACTTCATCTACAAAACGGGAACTTATTAAGTACTGATTGTGATTATCACTCATTAAGGGATTTTACCACTAATGTCACATAGCCTTTGCCTAATTTATTACTCCGAAATCTACTTTGTGTACCCCAATCGTTCCCACGCCCTCTTACCATCCTCCTTCGCACCCAGTCGAGAACAATCGGTCGGCCTCGATCTGATCGTCATCAAGTAAGAGCTCTTCTATCCCCATCCTCCCCTCAATCTACCATCCGCACTGATAATTCTTGGTGAACTTCTAAATATCCTTCTTCTACTCTCCCTTTTGGCCTACGCATGGTGGGAGAAATACGTTTCCCCAAAAGCTCATCTGGGAGGTTTCAGGAAAAACATGACGATTTACACTCATTTGATCACCTAACTCAACGCTCCCATCAAACACCAGCCACCAACCCAGCTTCCACACGCCCGCAAAACGTTGACTTCCATTCTTCATGCTTGTTTGACCAATCAACCGGCCAGGGTTGACGTGGCGGCGGCGGACTCTTATCACCTGTCCGCCAGTGGCCCACTTGCCCTTGCGTGTTCCATCTACATCTGCTACCTATCATGTCACCGCAAGACTGATGAAATGGAATAATTCACCACACTGCATTCGATTCGATCCAAATTGAATGATACTATAACAATATTGAAAATGCATATGATTCAAATAATGGAAACAATATTGGCAAACAGCTTGACCTATGCTAGAGTGACTGAATTCTTGTAGGATAAAATAATAACTTCAAAATATGAACCATAGTATAAACAATTGTACATTAAGCAAAATGTTTAGATACCTTATATAATTCTTGGTTAGTTCTAGGAAGGATACAATTAAATTCAAAGTACATTTAAAACTGTATCTATTTAAGTTCCAGATTTATGATTTTCCAATCAATACCAACCTTAATTACGTCACGTTAGTCTTACATTTCTCATGTCATGAAAAAGAGACCTTCATTCACTCTCCACAAGAGATTTAATCTACAAATTTACTTTCGGCCGGTAAGGAGTTTACGTCCTGGTATTTGCTTCAAATTTAGGGAACTTCCCACCCAACGTAGGTGGATTGTGCACATTAATCAAGTTTGAATTCCAAGGTTGGAACCTCTAACAGCCGTAATCTCTGGTGATTAATGAAAAGGTACCATGTAGCTTGATGACATCCTTTCCTCTATTGATATCAAAATCTTGCTAATGACAAGCAATGCGTGTAATTTATATAGATATAAGCGTGGTGATGCAAGCAATTCTTCCATGAAGGGCACCATCCGTCCTTCAGATAAAACCCCATGCAAAAGCCACAAATGTATACAATCCATAAACATAACACGGTATACATCTATGCAAAAACCCTCACAACCCACAAACATGGAAACACAAACTACCTGCTAACATACACAGGCACCTACCTACTACGCTACACATACCTAATACCTTCGCAATGTTTATTTGTATTTCGACTTTTAAATTAAATATTTTTAATGTTTCTCAAGTGGCTTCGGTTTCCTATTTTATGATTCCTGATTGTACAAGGAAAGAATGAGTATTTGTATCTATCTGTACTGGAATCTATCTCCCTTATTTTATCATTGTGGTCTAATCTACCATAGTAATGTAGGGCCTTAATTAATACTTTAGTGTCAATGTTAACCTTTTTTGTTCTGAGCCTTTCTAAAAGTCTACGTCTTGCTTGCTCTCATCGCATCACAAGTGGCACCCAGCCTTCACATTTTTGGTCTATTTTTAACAAGTTTTACCGAATCTAGCGGAATATCTCTAGACTTTTTCTAATGGTTTTTAGTTAATTCACTCGCGAGGATCTCAAGTACTTGAGCCTTATCCCAAATGAAGTCTAGCTAGAACCAAATAACGCCTCTTGTTAATTTCTCATTACGTTTCCTCAACACCCGTTTAATGAAGCTCAGTTTCTTCAAAGCAGAACCGCATATTGCCCTGATATGTGCTCCCTATGAAAGGCGTGGTGTTAGGACTACCCCTAACCCTTGATTGACCGTAGTTAGCACTGAACCCACTGTTTCGTAGTTTATGACATAGTCGCTACTAATTTTGTTCCACGATTTTAAAACTACGCATTTGTCTATATTAAGCATTAATTTACCAATCTGAGTTTGTGTCTAAGTCTATAGACAGTAGTTCGCGATATAGTTGGCTCATTATTTCCCCATATACCACCGTGTCGTCAGCAAATAATCTGAGAATGCTATTAACGTATGAGCTTAAGTTATTAATGTACATTAAGAAGAGAATCGGCCCTATTACACTTCCCTGGGGTACTCCTAAAATTACATCTATATCTGTTGAGTACAACCACCGATGACTACTACTTGTTTTCAATTTGCCAAGATCGGGATCGTACGGAGGCTAATGTACAGGCTTCCCACCGCGAAGGCCCGGGTTTAAATCCTGGAGACAACAAATATTTTTTCAACGGTATCCCGATCCCTTCTTGAGGTGCTCCATGGAGAGAACTTTCAGCGAGTTCGATGTCCGTCGGATGGGATATTAAACTGCGGACCCCTTGGCGCCTTTCGACAATAGTAGGCTAATGCCGACGCCGGGTTTCTCTCCACTCTTTCTTTCCCATCAATCCTTAATGGCGCAAATGACCTTAGCTGTCGGTCGCCTCCCCAACAAAACCAACCAGTCTCTAATCCAAAGGGGAGAGGAGGATACGAAATTAGAACCCAATGATGGGTAACTGCTGGTGTTTCGAATAATCATTGGCATGCTACATTAGCCAAACTTTACCATGGAGGTACAGAAAGAGCTGAGTGATTATTGCGAGTAAGGTGAAGCTGTCGAGAAGAAAATAGGCACAGAGGTTGTCGGATATGCTGATTCTTACTTAATGGAACGAAATCTGTGGGAACTTAAAAGTTTTGAATTTGAATGTGTACTAGTGGCATTTACATTTTCTGCAAAGTTGGAGTGCCCTAAATTTTTCCTCAAAATATTTCAATCTAATCTTTGTATGGAAATGGCTTGTTTCCTTAACTCAAAAATGTACGCTCCTTGCCTTGAAAGACTTGGTAACCTGGTCTGTGATATTTTTAGAAAACACTAATGGGAAGCATTAATATTAAAAATAAATGACCTACCGGTTTTTAAATGAATAACTGAAAAAGGCTTATCATAGCGATGAATGCAAATTTGCTTGATCATTTCATCGATATATTGCACCCACTGTAGAGAGTTTTGGGTTAAATTCAATTCCATAAGCACTTAATTAATCCTAACCCCTTAGTTACCGCATTTCTATCGTCGGGGACAATACACTATTCACCCTATTAATCGTTAAACCAAAATCAGTTACCAAAAAGAACAATATTTCACCAATACATACGTTTTCCATAGAAGGGAAAATAAACAACCAATCATCTAAATAAGCAGTTCTTGGGAATGTAACCCATACCTTATGGTCAGTAGTCCAACGCTTTACCCCCTGAATTTACACGGAATATCATATATTCTTCATATTCCTTCTGTAATGATGATGGGATATCTAAAAAAACTAATTCAGGTTTATAAGTATGTTGCCTTCTGTATAAATATACGGCCTTCTTACTCTTAATTGTGGTACAATAATGTTGCTATAATTTTCACACAACCAAACATAAGGGTGGTCTTTTGGGGCCATCAATTTACATAATATTGATTGAGTCGATGTTTACTTTTCAAGCAGAATCAATGAGTTCTTCGAAATGTTGAATTTAAGTTGAGCAGCGAAATTGGAGATTTCGTTGATATTTTTAAATGAATTAATTTAGCGTCCTAACTAAAGAATTGGATTGGAATTCCATATAAGGTATTCGCATTATTAATATTATCCTGAACTTCATTTCAATCTTTGTCATCTCTAACGAAGTCATTCAAAGTAATTACAGTGAAGGCTTAATATGGTAAGATCATACAGTCGAATTCTGTAGTTACAAATATTATTTTTTTCTATTATTGTTTCAACTTTCAAAGGCTGACCAATGGATTTAAAATATAATTGAAGTTACCCTTCCTAATTACCCAAACTTCACTCAAAACCATCAGAATTTTAATGACTTGGTATTACAGGGAAACACTAGGAGACATAGGAACGTGAACTCGCTTCCTTTCCTTGAAACTTAGCGTAGGGAAACGAATATATCATTCGATGAAATAATAACAGATTTTTTCGGTGTTTTTGTAAAGCATGAAAAAACTAATTGTTTTTTTTTATGCTTTAACCTAATCAAACGAAAAGAAACTCCTTTTGTCTGTTTTCAGTACTTAATATTTCGTCTTACGGCACAATAAAACAAATTTTCTCTGTAGGTCAACTTTCTACCTTCTGTGGAATCAAGACAGTTCATATGTTGCAGTAGCACGTTGCCTAAGCTAAAAGTTCAACGGAAGATATTGGTCATTTTTGGGGAACAATATGTCCTTAACACGAAATACGTCCCTTTGGCGCTGATAATAGCCTCATAATTATATTTGGAAATTCACCGCAGAAGAATTCACCCCCATAATTATGAAAATACTGCTCCACCAAAAAGCAGTTTCTCGCACAGAATAACTCGTATCTTCTTCTAATTCCGGGGAAACGAAAAGGAAGGAAAAGTGAATAATAGCTCTCTTAAAACACATATTTATATTTTCTTGCGAGTTCTAAGAGAGATTTTTTTTCATCAGACCCGTCGAGTTTCTTATGATTTTTCCGCACAGCACTTATATTGGACCCAAAACTCTTCAGCTCATTCAACATTGAACGTACCCTCTCTTAAAACAATGGCATGCTTTTTAATTCTGGAGCACTCCTGGGCACGGCGTGCATATTAGCATTCACCCATTCCCACTTAATTGCCTACCTCGCTGCCTCCGTCCTCATTAATCTTCACTATCACTCTGGAGAGTAAATGCAGACAAGTTGACGCACGGATGAGAGACCCATGGACTTTCTGCGTAAAAAAATCTCACGACGCGGAGCGCGGCGATGACGCCCCGATGCCCTCGATGGCCCCTCAAGGCTGACCGTGCCACCGGTGAAAGGCCCGTGACGATGAAAGTGTGAAAATGTTAGTAAATATTAGTCTTGTAAATTATGATAACTGTATAATGGCTATACCTTTTGTCTCCGACGAGACTTTTATTTTTTGGGTACCGCCCTCAGGCGATGTCACCACGCAACGGAGTTGGTTACAATTTTCTGCCTACATGGTGCGTCAGGGGAATTGAGGTATAGGGGTTGGGCTGAAAAACGTGGGGAATGGTAAAGTGGATGACGTGAGCGTGAAAGGAACAAAAGATGCAAGGCTTTTGTGTTTGAAACTCTTCAGTCCCACTCAGGACTTTAATTAACATTTTTTAAAATTCGTCTTTTATTTCGGTTTGCTTACTTCATATTTCGAAAATACGTAAAGTGATTTGAATCCATCTGCGGGAAAGGTTATGTGCCGGATTAGATAAAATTCTTAGAAGTACTTAGGACCAGTTGACTTATACAAAGGTAAACAATATCCAGAAAGCAGTTCAAGCAAAGTGTGTGAGAAATGTGCTACATTTAAATGGATTAAAAAATAAAAATGTAAATTCCACATAATACAGGAAATATTTTAATTTTTCACAACCCTTATGTTTTTGTAGTTTTTCCTGAGTTTATAAATTTGATTTATAGTAAAACATGAAATTTCAGAAATCGGCATATTCTCAATGTTTAGTTTCAATGGTATGTCGATTCCCGCAAGTGGTATCCAATAAACCGTTGTAAACACAGCGCAGTGAAAGTTTCAGGGGATTGTCTATGAAAAATATTTTATTTTCCGAAGAGAAAGTTATTTCATTGATAATTTCACACTTTTTCCCAGAATATATAAACTCTTCTGAAATAATTAAATCTAAATATCAGAGTCGGGTGAAATGCCCCTTTTAAATTAGAGGCAATAAAAGAAAAATGTATATACTTACTATAATAGAATGATTACTGTAAGATCAAATGAGAAAAATTTTGGCGTTTGAAGATAAAACATCAGATTTTAAGGTTTATATTTCCTTTACATTAGTTTTCATTACCCTTAAGCACGTAGCTTTTACGAAAATTGAACATATTCCTCATTGAAAATCCTAACTACAACTTTGAAGACACATGCTGACTGCACCTGCTTACTATACACATGTGTTCAGAGTTGTGTCCCATATTAACAAGGAGGTAAAACCAAGAAGAATATGGATAAAGTATTTTTCGTACTTATTGAGATCTATTTTGAAACATTTATACAGTTACGCAATTTTTTCTAGAACGGCTATGAACAAACCAAATATTAAAACTCAGTGATTTCGGGACACGTTAGTACATTCAGTTTTTAAACGTATCCTTTACTAAAAATGCACATGTATTAAATATCTATGCTCGTAATTTGTTGGCCTATGCAACATTTCGTACATCAAATTAACAATTTATTTTGTTATCATTAGATGATTAAAGAGTTAGTTAATTATCTTGATTAACAAAATAATTTCTATTTCGAATTGAATTTTCTTAATCGCTACACAACATATTATATCCAATAAAGACGAGAGTTATTCCGGCCTATCCGTGTGATATTCTTACATGTATTGACTGCGTTTGGGTCTGATGACCCCTTAGGGTCCTCTAACTGCATTAAAGCGATTTACTACAATGTTTATTCTCTTAAATGTGTAACTAGATTTTAGTATTAGCCAAGTGCTATCTTTGACGATATATTTTCCCAAAGTAATTGATTATTTTTGTATTCGTGTACTATGCCAGAAAGGCCAAAGCTTAGTTTCCAGAAGAAAGAGCGTATGCTTAGTATTTCTCAGTGAGGCACATGCTGAAGTTTAAGACCCTGTAGGGTAGGAACCATCTTTTTGTTTCAGGTTAAAACCTTTGAGAAACACAACGAGAGAATAAGTCGTCATTTCCCTAAGAATAATATATTACTCGGCATTCATGCCAGAAAAAAAACATGATTCCGCCCACTAGGAGTGGACCCGTGCTCGGAAAAAGGGGAGGTAAGACCTCCATAATAACCATCAAAAGTACGCGCTGTACCACCGAATTGACACGCAAAAGTAAAATAAACAAAAAATTATGGAATAAAACTTACAATTTTGGGATAATGTTAATAGGAGCGGATACAAGTAATTCAGATGATATAACAAGTAAAATTTTGGAAGATAAATACAAAGTCCGAATTGGGATAGGTGAGGTGGACAGGTTAAGATAATTGAAGCGATGGTTTTGGAGTAATAGTGGTAGGTAGTGACTATAACAAATACAAGTATTTAAAAAAAGCTGAGGAATAAGTACTGAATATAAATCAGGTGATTTATATTAGAAGAGCTGAGACAGACTATTATGACAAAACGATGTGAGTATACGAAAGTAGTCCTTGAGATCTTCTATTTAACCAAAAGAAAATTTTGTAACACCAAATCGAAGAAAAAATTGGGAACGTGTGTTGAATGAAACAACTGGCAGTGTTTGGAGATTGAAACGTTATTGCTTGTGAAGGGAGGAAATAGAGGGCAATAAGAGAATGATTTTAGAAATTAGGAATAGAGCCAAAGCAAAAGCATTTACTTTTAGCAGAGCAAATAATTTAATGATAATTATAATTTAAATTGGTCACAATAAGAGGTTCGTTTCAAAATGTGAAGTGAAGAGAGGAACAAAAATGGCATCTAGACTACACCTTTAGTTGATGTAAGCTTTTGAGTAGTATTGTCATGTAACGCAGATTTCCGGGACGGATAAATATTTAATCACATATACAAAATTTACGCATGAAATGTATTTCAAAATATAACAACGCTGATGATGGGGTAGGAGAGCATGAAAGTGGAGTGTTGCAGACAATGTGAAAAGAAATGCTTTCACGAAATAATCATAGAAAATCTCATAGGGGTGATATAGGGCTGGAAATATAAACTGAAAAGGTTTAGCTTTATAAAAGAATGATATAGCAAAGAAAGGGGATTAATAGGAGAGGGAAGAATATACAAAAGCTACATAATCAGCTAAGCCAAGGAATAAAAAGAACCAATTACGTTAGCAGTAAGAGGATAGAATGATACGGAGATTCGTATATTTCTGAAACAGGCATATGCGAAGCATCATATTTGTAGTTAAGCGAATTTTAAGAGCATACAAAGTACTACTCTATTCAAATAACAGAATAATAGAGGGCATTAATTCGTTAAAATGAATGAAAATTTTTAGGAGGAAATTACGTACTGTGGGCTGCATGGTTCTTTTAGGTCATAAATGTTATCATAAGAGGCGGTATAAACGACACTCTTGTATTTATACTGATGGTGCTATTGGAAGTATTAAACTTTAGCTTGATTGGAGCTTGTGGTTTCCGCATAAAAATTAGTAATTCATATTTCTCAGTCTTAAAAATGCTACGTAATCTGCATGCGAGTGTGTACAGTTTCAGGAGAGTAGTTCGTGGTGATATAGAATTTCGGGAATCAATCTATTCCAACATTCCAACATTGGCAATTATGTGACTGTGTTTTTGTTCACCTTGTGCTTCATTTAAGTAAAAACAACATTTATTTCAACAAGGATAATTTGGTAATACACATATTTTACTTCGTGTTTCATTTTTCTGTATTTGTTTCAATACTCTTGCTCATTGGAATTAAAGTAAATGTAGGAATGATAGCTTTCTGTGTCAGATTGATTGAATAATAAGAGATTTTAAGAACAATATAACTTCTCGTTTTCCAGTTTATGTAAAGTTACCCTTGGTAACGGACTTATCTGTCCCTCAATAGACGATCTAATGAATTCTTTGAATGGTATGTAGCGTAATCCAAAGCGTAGGCCAATTAGCGATCCCTCTCTAAAAGCATTATATACAAAATCTCCGGAAATCATTTGATTAATTATCTTAGCAATTTTATCAATTTGTAGTAAATTTGTCATGTAAAAATTGGGCTATGCTTTCTCAGCTTTTTCCAAATAATCTCCCCCCTATGCTTCAAAATATTTGCTATATCTGCATATGACGACTCTAGAAATTAATATTTTTGACTTATCTTATTAAGGAAATTGATTGATAAAGCTTAAATGATACAAATACTAGCACACAAAGTTTTTCGATGAATGAGTTCTGAACCAACGTCAGTTAAAACCATATTTTAAAGCACCTTCTGCGATCAATTTTTCTCTACTTGACGACAAAGTTTGTTGATTCAATAGAATAGACTTTGCGGCATCCCACGGTGACTCTGTTATAAAAATTAAACTTTATTTTGTGTTTATGGATGAAAAATAACGTCAAATGGTTCTATCGTTATTTTTATTACTTTAATTTGTCAAATTTTGGAGTCAATATGATAAACTAAAATATAATTAAACTTTTGTTTTTCTCTTATAACTGTTGATGCCATTTTCATTGAGCCAGATTTTGGCGGATAATTCATTAGTTGATCTACCCTCTTAACATTCGTATATCCATTTACATAATAGCGTAACCAAAAAATTGCAAAAAAAATTTTCAACCAATTAGAGGTGTCATACACTGAAAAAATTGGCGTTCGTTGAACACAAAAGATAAATTAATGAGATAATTGATGATAAAGTTATTATCGAACGGATAAGCTACTAATTAAAATAAATTTAAATATGTTTGCTGAATGCAAATTTTCTTTCGGTATTAAGTAGAGATATTTATTTTGACAACTTTGTCACACATTAGAATGTATATATAATGAAATAATACTTATAGAAAGACAATTATTTCCTTACTGGATATGGTATCGAGAAAGGATTTCTTCTGCTGAAATTCTATGCATTCATGAACCGAAATATCACTACTCTTACGACAAATGAATACAGAGACGTGTGCTCATAAAAATATAACTTTCAGCAGTTCAAAGTACATGTAGATCTACTATTTAATATTTGCAGTTTTGCACTTGCAACTTTCGTACTGAGTGAAGGTAACACTCTTGCATTGAATTATTTTGAATGATATTATTCTTCTTATTTGAGTATCTCGTGATCATCCAAAATAAATCAACACTGACAATATTTTTGCAGTGACTATCATGGGTGAAGTTTTATGTTTTCGCTGAAAATATCGTCTTTTCTCACGGGAAAAGAGAGGTATTTTTAGCGAACTGTTTACCTTTAAAAGTTTAAATTGCTTCACAACTTCACTCGCGTCTTTTTCAATATATTTCGATGTTCTTTTGTAATACAAGCAAATAATGAAATATTCAAATATTTCAAAATTGATATCCTGATGAAAGTGTCGAATATTTTTTTGAGTTACCATAGGTCGCAGTTCACTTGCCGTTTTTGTTTTCTTAATGAATCATTTTGTAAATGTCAAGAGGAATAATTGCAAATAGCTGCATTTAGTCATCATTTTAACGTGGATTTCTATTAGTGATTTTATGCATAAATTATGTCACGCGTGCGTGTTTCCTTCAACCTCCAACTCCCAACCTCATCGGCCCCCCCGTGCCATCATCACCACTTAACCCCTCAGCTCCCCATTTCAATCCCCACTCGGATCTCTGCGACGCTTCGCCATGTAGGTGAGAGGAAGTCCCTCGTTTCCTTCAATACCCCTCGTCCTGTGGCGGCCCTCTCACTAATGTTGCCATTCAAAGCCATTTCCGATGGGTACGGGCATTCTCTTGTCCTTCCCGGCGACCCGTTCCCTGGTCGCTCTATCCTCTCCCGTATAATCCTTTCGTCATCGTGACCGTACTTCTCATTGGGGAAATGAAGACTGGACACCATTTGAACGGTAGTTACACCGCAAATATACTGTTCACTTGGCCCCACCGCTTGGCCTAAAGGTGCGTGACGTTCAGTCTGAAGCATAGCTCTCCCTCTGATGTTCGTCACGTTAATCAAGTTTAGGGATTCTTAGGTGTATTTAACGTTCCCTGGAGTCTTTACCTTTCAGTTTTTAGTTTGAAAATCGACTCCCTCCTTTTATAACGATGCATTAACACGTGAGCTTAAAACATTAGGCACCGAGAGGAATTGAATGTCATTGAGTGTGACACGTATTGCTCTAAACGAAGTTTTTACGATTTCAACGAAACACATAAATAATCTTTTTGGTTTAAACATGATTAATGCGTATAAAAAATGGAGTAACGGGCACATGAAGGGCCCAGGGAAGGAAGTGATGTTCGAATGAACGTTAACATTTTTTTTAAATGGCTCTAACAACACTAAATATGAAATTGCGTTCTTAATGAGGTCACAACTTTAGTCCATTCAAGGTGACAGCATTTTTGAGGGCCTACTCTCGTTTGGAGTTACATAGCGCAATGCTACGATGCGGTTGCACTAGTGAATATATAGTATGCTATTTAAACGTTACCTTTGGAATAGTTAACAAACTCTGAATTTTACCTGAAATATTGTTTACATTTTAATTTGTTCAATAATTTTATTTTTTAATTCATGCGAATTGCTTAAATTTCCATTTTAGATTTTTTCACAAAAATTATCATTGCCATACATTATTTTATTGAAAAATAATACATTTCCTTCATGGATAATGATATATTTTCAAAGTATGCCTAGAAACTTATTTTTTACGGTCAATTTGCTTCATTATCTAATGTTTCAACCGAGATTAGGAGATTCTTTACCATTTATTGCGAGGCTAAAAAGTAAAAGACACATTTAATCATTGACCTGAAGGGATACATATTAGGGGAATAATTTTCCTTATTTAAAAAAAATTCAAAAATATTTTTAATTGTTTTATATATGTCTATATTTAAAATTATTTAATTCTTCTTTCCTTTAAGAACATTTTCGTGGATGGGCTCAGGGGAGAGGTTATTGTTTCGTTTCTCTGTCACAACTTTCTCACCAAGTTAAACTAGTATCTTTCTTTAACGCTCACACCGTACGTTTTCTCTTGATGTACACGTTCAAAGTTAGATTGAGTTTTCCTCACCACGGGATGCTTCATTGTTTAATTTCCCCTGCGCCAAGGCGGAGGGGTAGTCGAAACTTCACCCTCGTCGGCTCTCATTCCTACATTTCCTCTTTCCTCACCCCCATACCATTCACCCCATCCCTCTTACTCCCACCCTCTTCAACCCTACATACCCTAATTTCCAATTCTTCCCTCCCAAAACATACCCTCCATCTCATCCTGCTTCTTCATCACTCTCCTCATCTAGCTCTCTCAAGTAGAAGGAGCAAAACCTGGAATTCCTCCCTTGCTCGCAATACCATCCAAACCTCCCACTCCTGACCCTTAAGCTCCCCTTCCAGCACCCGATACTTTGCTCACCCCTTCCAGCCTCCATTTACGCCCTCTCCCTTGAAACCCACCTGCCAACACCCCCAGCATCCCTAGGCACCTCAAACCCTCGCTCCCCACATCCCATGAAAGAACTTTAAATGACGAGCCCTGGGCATAACCATTAATGATTACCGCCATATTAATGAATACCGCCACCCTCCTCTTCCTATCATGCGCGGAGTGTCTGTGCGTAGTGTCGTGAAAGGGGAGGATATCGCGATAGGAATAGGAGTTGAGCGTCCTAGCGGAGTATTGAAGGGTTTCACGCATCGTCCCTCATCTCGTGCCTTTACGCTAGCTCACGTTTCAGCCTTCTTCACCAGGATGAAGGGTCCAGCGTGCAAATCTGAATCTCTTCAGGTGATTCCCACAATTTCTCTCGCGCATTCTGAGTTAGATAGAAGTAAGACCATGCTTTATCTAGTATCACGATTCTGGTTAAAGGGAATGGTACGAATTTTAACTTTGTTAGACCGTGCAGTCATTAATTTTACGGCGGGATCACTGTTAAAAGTTCATTTTTACATGAACTAGTACAAACATTTTTAAGGTGATTAGGCGGCAGCAGCATATCTGGTATTGATTGTTGAAACTTTTTTGGGCTAGAGGTCACAAATCTAGGGCACCGGTTTTGTGCGTAACTAAAATCTTTTGAATTTATTCTCATATCCTGGAATTAATCATTCGCGTTTTATTGTAAGAAATAATACAAATTTTATCTAGAAATTTTATTATTTGAGCTCCTAGTTACTTTCTGAAAAACCTGATACCTTATCTGAGTTGAAGCCAATGGATACAATGGAAAACTGCATTTCGTCACACTGTTTATTTTCTAAATATGTCCACCGTTCTATTTTATTTCAAAAAGATGGTGCAGTAAGGAGATATTTCCAATTAAAGTTTTCCAATTTTCGAATGATTTTAAAAAATAAAAGTAAAACCAATTAATCAGCATGATAATGTAAACTAATAAATATCAGTAGCAAATAAGCAATTACCAAGCTGAAATATTATTCTGACGACAGTGTTTCCATATACAAAATAAATGTATATAATTTAATTTTGTTGGTGCGGCCCAGAAACCTCAAAATTTTCCTGTTTTAGAGTTTTACCAAATTTTGTTATTCATCAAATAAAGATACCAATGCTGAATGATTGATAAGACAATCATTATTTAGAACGAAACCTCAATTTTATTAATTAAAGAATATATTTGATATTTTCATCCAAAATGAAAACGAAAGATATTGATGCCGGGACGTAATTAAAGGTTACGCTCATTTTGAAGCTTTAAACCAATTTTTCTAAAGATATTTTTTGCAATATAATTTTAATTTTTTTATCAATAGAAGGATACCGGTTTCGTTAACAATTATCAAAAGGTCAGTGCGATAATTGATTACGTACGTATTTGTAATTATTCTAATATTTTATGAAACTTTGAATTCATTAGAAACTTGTAATTAAAATACAAATATCCATATTTCTGGAGCAGCAAACAATTGTACGTGTATATTTCAACTTCCATTTCAGAGCAAATACACATGTTGGGTGTTATTATCACAAATTATATGAACTTTACATGCCACATACGTGTGCTATATTTGAATGTATAGGCATCAATACGATCATTGAAATATATTTATTCTAACCCAAATAATTAATTTTGCTCAAACTACCTGGGTTAATTGTATTCCTTGCAGGGAGCATGCTTGCCGGCTATATTTTATCTGATCAGATATGACTTTAGAAATGCTTAACACATATTTTACCATTGAATTCTTCTGGCAGGTGAAATCCATAAGTCTGTGCACAGTTAATAAGTATAAAACGAATTTTACCTATGTCAAGACGATGACGATTTCATCTGTGTAGACAGTCACTGTTGCTCTCGAGGACAATGAATTTTAAAAGTTCTTAAAAAGCTTATTCCTAAAATTAATTCTTTCCGAAACAATAATTTTAGTCGTATAACGACTAAAATTAAGCATTGCTATTTGGATAATTAGGCTGTTAATATTTATAACACGTATTTTCTAACTGACAAATATTTTAATCAAACAGTGCCAACTTAGAAGGGAAATGCAATTTGTAATTCATTTTGACCTGGGCTTAAGGAAAAGAAATATTCAAAATATTAACTCATATTTCCTGTTTCATTTTGTGGTTTCTATTTTTCTTTTAATGTAATAATGACTTAACACCAGGATTCTCGGATACAAAACCACATGATCATACACCATGTCCGAGACGAGGCATACTTCTATTTACTCAGCAGTTGATCAAATATTCAACCAGCCTACTCATCAGTGCGAGGGAAATTAAACTTATCAATGAGAATTGTTTACTTGAAACTTGGTGTAGCTAGCATTAAGTGTAGCTTGAACACCGTGAACCATGTAAGGTGGATTTGTAATGGTTAGAACCCATTCATACGAATGATGACTCGTATAGTTGAGAAATCTCTCTATAGGGTGAATTTCCACATTCACTACTTCATTTCCTTATTAAAATAAAAACGCACGTCCTTTCAATCAATTTCAATTTTTTAGAAAGGTGTCTTTATTATAATTGCTTATTGATTTAAATTTTATGTAAACATTTTCCATATCAAAGTACTTAAAAATCAAATATTTATGGCAATATCCCCTGAACTTATTATATTTCCAGATAAACCTAATGTAACCGTTATTTTTCTCCATTAATTATAAAAATTTAATTTTAAGCAACTAAATTTGGATCATATTCTTTCATTATATGCTTCTTGAGTACAGGTTGCTCCATTTCAGTTTTCTAGTGCATAGATGTCAAGCGCAAATAACGTTTACGAGTTTAGCTGTGGGTATGATGGCTACTACTCATCGTGACTACAGATGGCATCGAATAAAGGTTTTGAAGATCCATGCAATGCGAAAAACCAATGTGTAGATTAGAAACGAATAAGAATGCAGTGAGGGAAAGAGTAATGTGGAAATTTGTCCACTTCAATTACCAGTAAATTTACGATTTGCCTCTTCCTAATTTTCATCACGGAAGGACTGATTTCACTATTACTTTGATTCTCTTCACCGTTTGTCATCTTCATGTGAAGTATTAAATTTTATGCATACATTGGAAATACACGCCTAAAATTTTTCAATGCTTTTCAAAACCTTTGAAAATAAGCTCTATGTGAAAAAAGAAAAACCAACTGAAAGGATCTCAATTACGTTTCCCTCGAGTCGAGGCATTTAGGACCCTGGCCATCACAATCCGTGAGATCAATAATTCCACCACCCTCGCCCTTCGTTTCTCAGCCCCCCTGCCTGTTTCTGAGTTTTAATTTTCATTCTTCAATCTTATTGCCCCTCATTCCACATTCACTCCTTCCTCGTATTCCCAATTTGATGGGAGGGCCTTTACCTCTCCCCTCTAATCTTTACCTCTCCCCCACGCTTCAATCACCTTCCAAAACCCATTCAATGACTCCCACGCCCCATCAGTTCCCCTCCCCCACACCTCCCTCCCACATCAGCCCTCCCACTTAAAAACTCTTCTGTCCTGCATTTCCCTTACCACGCCGGAAGGACCCTCCATCTCTAATCTCTCTTGCCTCATAACATTTTTCCCTAGACCGCCGCCCCCCTCTTCTGGTTTCTTAACTCGCTAGTATGCTGCACTCAAATCCCACGAGGTCGGTAAATCTTCGAAAATGGCTAGCAAGATAACAAAAAGTTCTTGAGGAAAACGCTGGATGCATGGCATCCTACTCTCATTAGGGTAGAGATGAGCATTGGGTGGTTATCTTTGGCCTTTAGAGTATGCAGCTATCATTATGGATTAGAGTCCCATTTTAATCCATCCCTCGATAACGATATCTTTAACGGAGTTCGCCGATAAAATGTTAGTTAAGATGCATCGGTTTAATTGGACAAAAATCAGGATACTAGGCGAAGATGAAACATCATTACACTTTGAAATTACACACAAAATGACAAACGTAACTTTTGGGTGGTCATAAAAAACAATGGACGATATTCCGGTTCTATATTCTAGAATCTCCGAAAGCGATGGACCAATGTTTTGTCAATCTGCACCGAATTATTAAGAGAACGTCCGTCACTTTGGTCACACCAGCAATGTATAATAGTTATACCATGCCAGAAGTGACGGAAAAATTATTACAATATAGATGTGGTAATGCGAATACCTTTTTACACGCTGGTCATTACAACGAGGTCCCTGGAAAGATTGGTCTTCCAATGTATGAGTATGATGACCAAGTGTAGCTTAGTTAGGTTAGTTAGTTAGTTAGGGTAGTCGTCCAGTTAGTTAGAGTTAGGTTAGTCGTCCACTAAAACTATTACAAACGGTCTGAACGAGGTTTGTGATTATTATTTTTATCATAGTATTACTATATCTTTTATTCCGGACCATTTATTTTAGCTCGACAAAAATGTATGAGGCGAACGGTAACTACGGCCGTATGAAATAATGGGAAGAGTTGACCTCAGCCGTACTCTAATAAGTGGGCAGTGGATAGGAAGGGGAGTTAGAAAGGTTATAAGTTAGCGGAATAATTATAATTAAAAAAGTTACTAAAATATACGCGGTTGTTTTGACCGTTTGCGGTATCTAGTTAATTAATTTAGTTTTAGTATATTTTTTAATTATAATTATTCCGCTAACTTATAACCTTTCTAACTCCCCTTCCTATCCACTGCCCACTTATAAGAGTATGGCCGGGGTCAACTCTTCCCATTACTCGACAAAATTGTTCAATTTAAACACAATTATTCTATGATTATCAAGAAAATCCACTGTCTCCTACTGAAAGGTCAATCAAAACATCAATATAGAGAGGTTTAGAAAAGGTTGCAAAAAAATTAAATGTAAGTTTTGGCTCGCCTTCAATGGATGACCAGGTAGAACTTGAATAACAAAAGAAAATTTTGAAAATTTTCCCTTAATAATCAAGAAATAGTTTTAGACATGAGTAACTCGCAGCATAAGACGGCTACTCCACATGAACTCGTTAAGATTGGGTAGGCGCGAAGTTAATCCCCGGCTCGCTACCGTATTTGATGAAGTCACATTGAGGATGAACCTCACTATTACACGGGGGCAGGTCGCCAACTCAGGCGCCTTTACCCTTATATTTTTTGTATACTGACGACTCCGTGGAGCTTCATTACCCATAGATTCCTTGATACCCGGTTACTTTTTCACGGAAAACCTCAAGTTAAAAAAATTTGGAAGGCTTTGCCTGAAGGAAAGCTTTAAAGAATGTTTGTATTTAATAAGGATTTAAAATTCATGATTGACGTAGTATTTTCATTCTTAGTACAATAGATTCCAATGACAAGAGAAGAATACTGAAGGTATGACTGGGGAAATTGAATGGAATGAATGTGAAGAAATAACGGTTAACATACTATATACGAATATCTTGATGATCAGAGGGGTATACGATCGTATTTTGTACAAGGCTAAATAAATGTTCCATTCTGTTACCAACGTGAAATGGGATATTATTATTCAGGACAGGAACTTATCCAAATTTATTTTCGTTTTAAATGTTTCTAAAATATTTCACATGCCGTTTCTAATCTATATTTAATATGTTAAGGAAATAGGAATAATGCATTGGCTACAGAACCAACCTCTCGAAGGCCTCTATTAGATACCTTGTAGTGGCTGGATTTTTTATTGACATTCCGATCCCGCAACTTTTTTGGTGCTATTTGGGAAGCACCTTAAGTGAGTACACCGTCCTTTGGTCGGGGCATTACATTGTGAACCCTTTGGCGCCTTTTGTTAAGAGTAGGATGATGCCGAAACCGAGTTTCTCTTCACCATTACTCAATTCCTGGAATATTCTGCTCACTTATCCTTTCTGGGATAAACGGCGTCTGCAGTTGGTTGCCTTCCCTAATAACTACTAATACGAAAAATACTCAAACTGCTAAACTGAACTAAAACGAAGTCATGTGAGATAGGAGCGTGATTCACCAGTATCACCCAGAAAATACTGAAGTTGTAAGAAAATAGCACTCCAATGATATTGGTTTTCCTAGCAACAAAGTTTAAATGTGATACAATAGTTAATTAGATTGATTTTTTTTATTATACTTGGTAGAGTTTTTGTTAGCTATAAGAATTAGTATCTTAAATCGATTTGGTAATAATAGCCTAAAAATTACATCCTGTGCATACTGGAGCGTACTTTAAGTTTGATATTTGACATAAATACTCCTGAAATCTTCTACTGATTTAAAATAGTACCTTTAACATTGGCATCATTTCTGAAAAAAGGAATCAACATGTTCGTTAAATCTCAATAAGTTCCAAATCAAACAATTTGAATATTGTGTCAATAATATTCATTATCCTGAAAGGCATGTAATGGCTATCATTGAATGTATCAAAGCTAAAATACAGGGATTGATGAAAGTGGTACAATAAAGCAATCGCTCCTTTTTGTGATATGACACCGGTAAAAACGTGTTATGTACCAGCGTAGGAATGCCTCGGGCCGGGTGGATTTGGAGGACGAGGGAGCCGGTCAAATAGGAATAACGACGCAGGCGGAGAATGAAGCAACGACCGAGCTCTCGTGTCAACCAATCTGCAAGCATTTAAATTATGATATTTTATTGTTTTGAATTATTTGTAAAAATATGCCCTGAAAAAACAATATTACTCACTACTACAATTTAAATAAAACCATCGGTGCATACCGTGGCACAAAAGTTTCATTGAAACATAATATGTTTTTTAATGGAACTGTTATACGCAAATAACTCTCTGAAGATTTGCGTAGTTGATTCTGTGAGAACTTCGAAGAATTAAAAGATAAGGTAGCTAAAGCACTTGGGTAAAACTTGTGGTATTCAAGGAATTTTAGCACGGGTTCAACAAGGGCGGCTTTTAAGGGAAATCATCTAGCGATTTTTTGAGTCTTGTCGTGTTCAGATGAACCCTTGGAATGATACATTAAAATTAGTATTTCATTTGTAATCGCAATTTTAAAAAGTGTATACTTTGATTTCTGTTCTCAAATAATTTCATATATTTGGAACATAAAATATTTATTCTTCATTCTTTAAATTTATGTTCAAGGACACTACTGCTCTATCTCTTTTCGGTGAATTCCAGAGACCTTTTCAGATGTAGTTTACAAACATGATAGAATGGCGTAGCTTTAAAAACCTGTGATACACCTCGATTTTATATCATCTAACTATATATTTCAATGGCTATCTATACACTTATCGGGTAAGAATTATCAATTCAGCAGCACTTAAGCGTATAATAGATAATTATTGCAGCGTATAATTGTCAACAGGAAAACTATATTGGTACACAAATATTTTTCTAAAATAAATAATTACCTGATATACTCTAAAGCCTTTTCTTATTTGTTTGAATTCGTTACATGGAGACCATTTTACAAGATATTATCAGTTCTTTAAATACCTAACATACATGTGAGTGATTTTTGTTTCTTAAGAAATTGAAAAAACTAAAGATAATACAGTTATATCTCTATTTCAAGGTTACAATGGAAAGGATGTACAACATTTATTTCATCATATATTTTGGCACCTTTAAAATATATGCATAATGTTTTTTGTTTGGGAAAAATAGTTTTGTATTAGATGTGCTATTAAGACAACAATTTGACTTCACTTGAATTTATATTTTATAAAAATTTTCAAAATTTAAAATTCCTTACTTAGGCACAAGACCAATATAAAAACCGGATACATTAAGTATTGAAAATATGCACGAAGATTTGAGTTGATGATTAATCAAAAATCGAGTTATAAATGCTTTTGAAAATGAAGCTTACCACACATACCCATCTAGAAGTTAAGTAGCGTGTTTCTGAGTGAGGAGAAGTATTAGGTTTTCCGTTTACTAAAAAGTTGGTTGTTTTATAACATCTGGAAAGATTTAGTTTCACCGCGAACCTTGCCTTCTCTATGGCGATACTCAATTCAGTTTCACCTAATACATCATGACCACCTCCGTGCCCAGTTCCCTCATTGGACTCCCACCGTCTCGAGTTTATCCGCCTTCACACGAAGGTGTCTTTCAGCTCCACTTCATTGCAAATTGCTATTCTTGAGCGGTGATTTTCTCCAAATGAAGGAGTTTTGAAGTTTGTTCACCTATCATTCCAAAGGATATAATCTATAAAATCCTGGAATAAAATTGGGTATTTTCCAGTAATATCCTTAACAGAGAACAGTCAATGCATGCAAAAATTACATTCAACGGACAAAATGATATATTTCTAAATTGACACTTAAGAGGCACTCCAAGAGGAATGAATCATTGTGTATAAAACGTTATTTAACAACACCTACATAAATGAAACATGTTCCTCATTAAATTTCAAAGAAACTGCGGGAGATGCCGCAACAGTATCTTTTAACGGAGTCATCCGCTACATGTGCATTACAATGCAACAATTTCAGAGAGTATAAAGCATTCGCCTTGACCGGGATTCGAACCCGGATCCCTCGATATCCGGCAGAGTGCTTTAGCCAGTTAAGTTACCAAGACGTCCTCTTACACTCTGAAATTTTGGGGGATTTAAAGGAACAAGACGTTATGACGAAAAACCGTGCATACAATGTCACAGGCATTCGTAGTCGTGCGGTAGCTTAACTGGCTAAAGCACTCGGCCGGATATCGAGGGATCCGGGTTCGAATCCCGCTCAAGGTGAATGATTTTTACTCTCTGAAATTGTTGCATTGTAATGTTCCTCATTAATTTATTTAAAACTAACCCATTCACTTATTATATTTTACCTTAGTCCTCAGCATTTTGGATGTAATCAAAGAAATTATTGCTCTTCATTAAAGAAGAACAGATATTATTTCTGACCCTGGGTACACCAATGCATTATTTTAATGCAACGAAGGGCTTAAAATATTTTTTGTTACAAAAAACTACACCTGAACCAAGGAAAATCATGTGACAATAATACCCATTTTATATTTAAACCTTATTATAGAGAGCCAATACATGAATAAATTATAAAGGAAGCGAGAGTTTTTGCTACTTGACTGAAATTAACAATTTAATTGATCATCGCATTTGTCAGTTAATCATGAAATATTATTTTAGTTTTACATTAAGAGGAATATTGAGAAAAATATTTTGATGGAAAACCACTGTAAAAATATCTCAATTCAATTACTTTGCTCATTAAAATGCAAGTGGTAAGACAGTCGTAATAGCTCTGCATGTAGTTATGAAATGATTGGATTACATAGTCATTGTAGTAAATGAGAGAAACGTTCAGACTTGACTACCATGCGTGTCCCAAGTAATCCCATGGGGCTTACTTCAGGTTTAGTGGAAAAGGAGCTTGCCATTTGCCTACGTCTCCAGCCTAATGAAATCCAACAGTTCCTACTTATTCGCAAGATTACCTCCCTGAAACCGGGCATGCGAATAGAAAAGAGACGGAGACTGGCAGCATACCTAATCATGGAATTAATTTTTATCTCAATTAGCTACTTTTTTCTAACAATTTGGTAGAAGATATCTTTTAAATGAAAACACTTATTTATCATTTACATCGTTGCAATAAACAATTTTACTAACCTATGCTCTAACAAAAACAGCAATGCTGCTAAAAATCTACATTGAACAATTTGTGTTTATTGTGACATTGAACAATTGTCTTTAAACAGGAATAGAATTCCTAATGATTAACTGCTTTTGAAACGCTAGAACGCCTAGTGTTGCATAACACTGTGTTTACCTAGTATTCCTTGGTGCAGAGAAGTCAACGAATATAAACTTTGAAGGATGTACCATTCGATTACATTTTTTCCCTTTAATAAATGAAAAATCGTCTGTTATATATTTTACATAAAAATTAGTGGCATTTATTTGTCACAAAGCCGGAATAGTTACGACATTACTAAAATTTGCAGCGTATTCACTCTGCCGTATTAGAAAGGGAGGAGTCAAACCCTTCCTTAGATTTCCGTTGGAAATAAATTAATATATTAGTATTCATCTCACAGTTGCTCTCACCACCAGCTATTTCATGGTCCTGCCACGTGAATTGGTTCCATTTATTGATTTAAACTTGAGAGGTTATCCTGGAGTGGCTTGAAATTTTTATGTGTGCAGGCGCCTTAAATAAATACGAAAGCCATCTGCGCGAAAGAGCACATGACTTCCCTTCTTTTAAATGCTCCAGGGTTTATATTAAGGATAGTGATGACGAAAAATATGCAGAGAAAACATTCCACAATATCACAATTTCATAGAAAGCGGCACCTTAATTTACAATTTGAACCGCATGATTGTAAATTATAATCCTATTTGTTCGTATGAAAACCTATTTAAATGATATTTGAATAAATGCTGGAACTACTAATACTTTTAGGATATACACGTGGGGATATTTGGAAAATGTCGCGTATCATATCCAGTGTAACACATATTCTTCATTCTGATTGGATTCATAGCAGCTCGTACACTGGGATCTGAAATAATAGAAAAACCATAATTATTCATTTTAAAGTTAGTGAGATATCACTTCGATGGAGATCATTAGACAGTTAAGTTCGAGCCATTTATTCGGAAAGCAAAAGGAGCGGCGATTGCATAAAGCTCCTCCGGAAGTAAGGAAATGCTCCAGTAAATCTCTCAGTACAATTTAATGCAGAATGGTTTTCAGCTAATAGTCAAATGAAAGCAATAAGAAAATCTATCTTGTGTTTGATTTTCAATAATAGCCGCATTAATGGCATAATATACTGTGGGAGACTAACGTGTTGGTGATGAATAATTATTATAGCCATCAATCATCTTCCGGCTACGGATATGTAACTGACGAACTCTGGTACTACACACGACAGTAATCGTAAGAAGTGCTAAAAACAGAAAATTTATGAAAACTTAAAATAATATAATATAAAGATGAGTTTTTCCTCCTAACTTTACTCATCGCTAGAATACTTTCCTCCCTATTCATTCATCTCCAATCATTCAACAATCCCATTTCCTCTCAGTATCTTTTAAATATGTACACTAGATCATTTCTCCAAGAGCTTCTTAGTCTATCTGCCTAGAACGTTGTCAGTTTCTCTGTCTTCCCGTTTAAATTGCTCAGTTGGGTCTTCTGCATACCCATATCTCTACTATTATCCTCTTACTTCAATGGAAAATGCTTCGAGAATCAGAGAAATACGTCTGATATTAAAGTTTATAGTAGTTGTTTTTTGTATTATTAATTACTTTGCCTGTCATTAACCGTCGCCCCTTTGAAAAAGCTTTATTATACAATCTTACTTTTCTTTTAATTTCCCTGCCATTTTCACAAGTTTTAAAACATTAAAAATGAGGTGAATATTTCTACATGTTCTTTTTTACTTACCTTAAGTTTAATTTCTAAATCATGCCATCCTGTTTTCATGAGAAACTCATTGCCTTTATTTAATTATTATAATTAATTATCATCCCATTCCTATCATATAGATTAATTATTCCACTAATTGTAGTTTGTAACATTTGTGTGAATGAAAAACTAAATCTTGGTCATACGCAAATTATGTTAAAATGATTACTACTCAACTTTCAATCCTGGAGCTGGATTACTCCTCAGCTCTGTTCATGGCCTTATTTGTCAAACTAAAGAATTTTTCTCAAGTTATGGATACTTATACAAATATAAGTGATATGTATAAGGATTAGATGCAGATATTCTCCTATGCAGCGAAAAAATAATTATTTAAATATTACTTTTCATAAGTGTGCATGTCATGATTAACTCAATGATCTTATTAAAAAATGTGTTTATTCTTGAGTACTTGTATTTCATTTTAAGTATGATCAAATTAGCGGGAGATTTTGACAGTACAGATGATGTTATTCCTTTAAAAAAAATGGGATTTGATTTGCAAAAATAGTACTAAAATTATTTCTATTTAATTAATAAAACAATTCTTAATTTTTTTTATCATAGTAAATAATATTTACTGGCAATTATGTCTATAGTAGGGCGGGTCGTTTACATTTGTTATTAATAAGAAGTGATTAAAGTGCTGATAACTTTCAATATTTCAATTGTTAAATGTAAAAGAGGAAACAAAATGAGACAGGTTTTGGAAAAAAGTGAAAAAGTGTCATCAAAATACATGGTTGTACACATTCGATTACCACAAGGACGTTAAACTTTTAGAAATTAATACAGTTCATTTTTTCAATTTTCTGGGAATATTTTTACTATATGACGATGTGCTCAAAGCCTACTCAAGGTGTTAACGCGAGAGCTCAAGGGGTAATTTATAGATCTTGCCTGAAGTACCATTGCTATGGTAATTACAATATTACAATTCACATGGTAAAAAAGTTATTGTCATTCACCTTGACCAGGATGAATGACTTTTATACTACGAAATTGTTGCATTGGAATAGACATTTCATGGATGACTCGGTTAACAGATATTGTCGTAGCTTCTCCCGAGGGTTCTTAGAATTTGTCTTATTAAATGTCACCATTTTATTTTTAGCATTGCACTCAGTATTTACCCGTTGAATTTTTCCCAACTTTCATCATTCTTCGTTGATTCAAGCAGTTTAATTCATTATATTAGGTACGCTCAACCCTTTCTTTAGCTTCTGCATACCTATGGTCGTTTTTTCCGTTATATTTTGCGAGATTAGAATCCCCTTTGCTCCTCAGCCGGTGAAGCACGAAAACGCACCCAGGCCTTTTTTTCTCCACCCCTTCTCGGATCTCCACCCAGGAGGACGTTTTATTTTTAATTGAGTTTGCGTCTTTTTCATTCTTCTACGTAGTGGAGCAGCTCCTACCTACCATTCCCAAAATGGCTCCATATTTTATCCCCGTCCGAGGGGGTATGAGGTGAAAAAATTAAGAGAGTGGGAGAGTCTGGGAGGGGGGAGTGGCGAGGGATGAGAAAGAATTGAGGTCGGGGTAAGAATGGTGTTGGGTGGAGGATGAAAGGAGTTTTTAAGGGGGAAGGGTTGCGAGGGTTCGCGAGGGAACAGAAAGGGGAAGCGGATGGACGAAGAGGGCTGAGGGAAAGTGGGAATTTTTTTATTTATTTGGAGAATTAGTGCTTTCTCTCCCTTTTATGATCGATACGCTTACGCCGGGGTGGTGAAATATCATATCCACTCTAATCGGCATTTTCCCTTCTCACATCCCACCCCTCCAAGCCCCCCCACCAAAACCTTAGCTGCTCCCTTGACCCCCTTCTTCCCCGCCTGCACTCGATCCTCCTTCCCCACTCTGGGCTTTCCATCGTTCTATGGTGGAACCACCTCCGAGCCGCCTCCTTCCCCGCTCCCTACTTATGCATTCTTTCCCTTCCCATTTAGCGCATTTATTCATTCATCCCGTGCTCTTTTATTAATCACGTGTTATAATGTTTTTCTCGTGAGCCCACAGGCACCTCGAAAAGCTGAAATACATTCCTCAGGAACATTTATGGCCCAAAGTCCGCGTCGGAAAGAGTATTTCCCCTGACTCCTCTTTATCCCAGCTTTTTCTTTCTCCCTCACTAGTGCTCTCTTTTTTCCAGCATGTTGCATTGTATCCTTTTTTGCGCCCACAAAAAAGGGTTTTCCCAACTTTTTGGCTCGGTGACCTGAACAATTCAAGAACATCCGAGTGCCTACTGGAGGCTATGTAGTGTTTCGAGGGAATATTTTCATGAAATTCGTCCGTTATCAAATTCCGTCCGCCTTTATCTGCTCATCTCAAGGGGCCATAAATTTTGGCATTGCCTCGAATTTTCCTTGAAAACTGATTTTGTTTTATCTTTGTATTAACTTTCACCTAAGCAGTGAACGGATGATTACTTTTTTACGTACTGTGTTGTTGTTGAATACGGCTGCTTATATCAAACCGGTCTTTCCAAGCCAAGGATAGGGAAGAATGTTATTCTTGGTGGGCTTCTTATAAGATAATTTGCCATGTCTAATCAATGTAACGCATTCAAAACGGAATAAAATACAAAATCCGTCGATCATGAATTTGAAAAAATATTAAATATATTTTATTTTGTTTGAAGTGTTCTAAGTCAGCGCCAAGTTATTTATTCTCTTCTTGTTTTCCCTTCTAATACCCCATTAATCAATGATGAATTCCGGTCTAGGTTTGTATTGAATTTTATCCAAAGCATATTTTACAGATGGAAAGGAATATTAAGCGCATTACCGCCACGTTACTGAGTATTTGAATATGGAATCTCACCAGGAATTCCATTAACTAATATGACCTGGTTAAATAATTTGCTTTTATCTCTGCTCTCCTTACTTTGCAAACAGTCAAGTAAACATATACTTAGAATAATACCATCATATCCTATTCCCAAGGTTCATTTCCCTCTTCTTTTCTACACAAATATTCTTTTTTTTCACCTTTCTTTCGCGTTAAATTTCCTTTTCAGCATTCCATAGAGCTTCATAACGATTTCCCCACAAATTATGTGATGCACCATGTTCCACATTTTACAGTTTTTAAATCTTATCAGCAAAATATAGCGTTTTTTATAGTTTGTCCTTTGGGATTTTGGTATACCTTGTGAGGTGATGACTAAGGGTAAATATTAAATAAACAGAAGTTGAGACGCAAATGACTAAGCATTTATTTTATAATGGAAATTAAAGCGATTCCTCTTTTCAAGTGCTAGCATAATTGTAACAATTAGAAGTTTTTGTTGGCTCCAATATTCAAATATTTATTCATTTTAAAATTTTAATTGCTGGAAATATCGCACATTTAAATTCAATCTCCTTCTGCAAGTATTACAGTGGTTTTTTTAATTAAGATATTTCTTCTCAAATGGACATACAATTCATGGCTTGTTGCTTTCATAACCTCTTTACTCTTATTATTAATCTTCATTTGAATGTCACGAAGGACCAGTAGGTTACTAATGCTGCAGGAACAAATAGCATCTATAAAGGTAGCTTTTAAGCGGATACATTCACAATCCAGCAACCTAATCTGCATCAAGTCCTTATTCATCTCTGTGTATTTTCTTCTTCCTTTCATTCCGTCCAAAATCCCTATCCTGTTCCTACCGTTACCTCATTTTCCTAACATTCTCCCCTCTATTATAGTTTTCAGCATCACACTATCGTTCAATACCCCTTTTATCCATTTTTCCTGCCTAATTGGGATCACTCCCGCCAAACTCTTCTCCTCGCCCACCATACTTCCTCATTTTTTTTCCTTTCGGTCCATTTTCTCCTTTTCCATCGTTCTCCAAAACCACGTTTTAAAAACCTCTTATTAACGAGTACGTCTACCATCCTCATTTCAAGAACCCTCAAGATTCCGCGTCGAACAAACCACACTTCAAATCAAATTATATCGAGCTTTTTCGTAAACTCACGGTCAAAGTCCCATCCATCTCCCTGGTTATGGCCTCTTTTCTTAAAGCACTTCTTATTCTTATTCCCGCACTACGTTTACCATTTTTGGTCCAGAACACATCCAAGATGCGTAAACTGTCCCACCTGGTCTAGTGTTTATCATTCTCTTTTTGCACTTAGCTCAGCTTTTCTCGTCCTAGAAAATCGCATAACCTCCATTTTCTTTATATTCAAATGCATATCAAACCTATGGTTCTGACTTTTTATAAAATTAGCTTAGTTTACTACTCCTTGGCTGACTGACAAATTAAGATTGGCCATCGGCTAATCTCCCTGGTTTTGTGAATACCCCACTAATCTTCATTCCATCGAAAGTTCTTCCTAAGCCTTTTTTATCGTTTCCTCCGTGATTGAAAAATACAGGTGATAAGGAACACTTTGGTCTTGCTCCTCTTCCTAAAACTGCGCATTAAGACTCTCCATCCGCCACTCGCACCTGAGCAGTCTTGACAAGAGCAGGCTGCGGATATCTCTTATCTCACCAGTCTACATCTATTTTCAGCAACGAACTCATTATTCTATCTAAAGCCTTTTCGAGATCCACGAAACTGAAAAATATGTAACATACATGTGTTCTATGATCTTTTCTATTTGTGACCTCATTACTGTTATGGTATCAGGCGTGCTTCAAGCACCGTAACTGAACACTCCCTTAGTAGGTATAGCATGGCTTGATTTCTATCCTCTTGTTAATGATTCTAAAAACCACTTCAGCTACGAAATGAAACTTATTCATCTATAAAAATCGCACAAAGTTCCATTTTCCTTTTTCTTTAAAGGAATTAAAACAGGCCTGTCTTCCGGTCACAACTTACTCTCATAAATGCTACAATCTAGTTCATAAAATTTTTTCCCACATTTACGCCAACCGTTCTGTAGTTCCGAAGGTTTCATTCTACGAGCGTACTTGATTTCAATTTACATTGTTCCCTTTTTATCTAGGCCTTAATTAAGCCTGGGCTCAAGCTATCCACTTTTAGGCCATAATCTTTTTCCATCTCTAACCTTGCTGGCCTAATGTCTTTACAAAAGAACTGTATGATATATTCCTTCCATATCTCTTTGACTTTTTCTGGTTGAACTAGTATTTAATCCAACTAATCTCTAAATTGTAAAACAGATTTCCCTTCCAACTTCCCGCTAGTGTTCCCTTCTTATGTAGAGGTCCAATTTCGCCCTTCCTTTTCAAACTTTCCATATCCTCGCACTGCGTCGGCCATCATGCTTCTTTCACCCTATTTGCATCGCGCCTAATGTTTTTAATTGAAATATTTGTGCTTCCTTATATGATTTTTTTACATTCTTCTATGCCCTTTCTCATCTATCTTTCTAATCATCTCATCCGTAATCTATGATTCTCTTATAATTTCTCTTGTAATGTACATCCCTAAAATAAGTTTTGGTGCCTTCTCTCGCGTTGGCCAACGTTTCGATGCCCAACTCATGCATCGTCCTCATCTACCCTGGGCAACGAAACGTCAGCCAACATGGAACCCCTGACCCAGTGGAAGACCCGAGAATCCTTCCTTTTGATATCGCTGTTTTGAAGTTTTCCCATTTTTCGTCGATAGTACTTAGGTCCTTTTCCTCACTCATGATTTTCTTATCATTCTGCTGTAAATATATCCTTTTCTATCCTTTATGGACTTCTACGTTCAATTTCTCTTCTCATATTATATAATATTTGGGTGGCACAATAGAACAAAACAAATAAATAGATAACACTGGGAAGGACACTTATATTTCAGAGAGATTAAGCTTTCGGCCTTCTTCAGGTCAGATTCTGACATGAAGAAGGCCTAAGAGAAGCCTAAAGACTTAAACTTTGTGAAATGTGAGTGTTTTTTCGTATTATCTATTTTACTTTTGTGTTCAATTTTGCCGTTAAAATATGTACACACACATGCACACAAACATAGGCACACAACATGGGAAGGAAGGGACTCATGCACACACACACACACACACATATCATCCCAGGTCCTCAATCACAAGGGTAATTTTAGCCGTCCATTTAAGCATTTTTTCTGATTACGCGTTTATGTATGCCTATTATCTTTGAATCTCTAAGTATGCTTATTTGACTTTAATCATAATTTGTTCTATTTTTCTTTTCCAAAATTTCCCTCTCATTTCCCGTTCAGTGGCTCCTTGTCGACTGTCCTAGGTAGTGTAACATACTATATCTCAGTATTTGTATGATAAGTTGTCACTTATTCGCTTCGAGGTTTTCGGAGTAATCTCCAACTTACTTGTACGCAGTATATATCTGATAGCCTATTCGATTATCATACCCCCCGTTTTGCACAGAATTTTCAATGATGAAGATGTATTTTTCTTCTTGCAATTTTAAATCTTCATCTACTTTAGAAAAGCACGATCCACTTGTGCATTTATGTTTTCTAAACGAATTCAGTTTTTTAGGTAATTTTATCGGGAATCAGTGCCCTCGTTTCTGTCACCTGACGCGAGAAGGGAATGCAATATTTAATCTGACTATTCTATATATTATTCTCTTCTTCTCTCGATGCTAATTTTGAATCCTAAAATCAGATGTTTTCCACTTCTTTCAATGCCTGGCTTCATTTAAGCTCTGCCTTCTACGACAGACTACAATAATTTTTCATTTTCCTTTTTTTTACGTGACATACTTTCAGCTAGTTTTCATGTTCATTAGATTTTTTTTCTGATCTGATAATCTAAAACTGTGAAATATCTGCCGTTCAAAACCGCAGTAACGGGATTTTATGTTAATGCATCCGCCCCTTTTGGAGTAATAATATAATGCAATTTGTTGTATTTCTGTTGAAGACTTTGGTTATTATTGCGCGCCCCAAACGGACTTTATTGTAGTCACAAGATGATTATTGAAGATATAGATAACTTCTCCATATTCAAGTGAAATTCTCTTTCTCACCGGAATAGAAACAGTGCTATGCAGTTAAAATTCTGGAAATTTTTTCCCATGCATACAAACAAAATGATATTCTATTGGTCCTTCTGTATTCCATTTCCTCGTAAGAAGCCCAAATTCCGAAATATCTTCGCATCCTTCTTTCAAGTTTAATAAAGAGTAAACTATTGGTTCGCAAATTAGATTGCTTACCTTTACAAAAGTAATTTACGTCTCACACTTGAAGAAAATGTTTATTTTTTATGAAAAATATGCCAAATTTCATGTCCAGAAAATTTACAACCTATAATTGCAGTTATGTCTTTGGAAGAGTTTGTATAGGCAGTGGCTTATTCGTTTAAGTTATTCCCCATTTAATAATTCAGTGTCACCGTTCCTAAGTACATCCTAGCCTCTTTAAACGAAGATGTCGACTTCTTATATGAAGCAAATTCAATTTCTATAGTTAGCATTCAAATGTGTTAAAGAGGAAACAATTTCTTCTTTGCAGATGTTCAACTGGACCCCATAGAAATGGTTTACACGGAGGCCGGCCAGAACGTCACCATTGCGTGTCCCGGAGTAAGCGAGCGCTCTATCGTGTCCAGTCTCGAGTGGAGTTGCCGCGGCTGCGCCTGGGCTGGTGCCTCCAGCATGATGGTCAAGATAGCCAAGTACGTTGGCAAATTCCAGACTATGGTGGAGAACCAAAACCGCATGTCACTTCTACCTGAAACCTTCGCGATTCAATTCGAGCCGGTTACAGCAGAGGACAGCGGTGACTATTACTGTCTCGTCAACAACCGACCCAAACCGGAAAAAGTTCTACGACTTGTCGTCCAAGGTAACGTGCAAGAGTTTGTTTTTCGCGCTGCCTTACCTAATGTTTTCTTGTTTTCCCCGCATGCACGGCGAATTACCCTGCTCCCTATTAAATACGTTCGTCTCTTAGTCTTAATTATTTGCGTGCTTGATATGAAAGTAGCATGCCTCAAATCCCTAAACAGTGTTTCACACATGAACAATAATAAATAATATAATCTGAGTCATATAAAGAATACTATTTGCTGGAATTATGACGAAATGTGAAAGCAAAAATTTGGGCCTTGCGTTTCATTTCACGTGTGCTTTCCATTAGATTAATATTATGTTTCATGTTTAGTATATAACTGGACTAAAGAGTTTAAATTTGCAAAAACAATTTCAATTTTTAATCATGACATTTTATTGTTTCTAAATTATTAAGATATTTTTTCTATTGGAAATGAAAGCTCTTGAGAAATATTTATTTGCAAACCCAAGCACACCTAGTACCTCTTCACCTCTTCCATCAAACTCAAATTTACTGTCATCGACTATATAATTCAAACTAACAGTGCAGCATTTATCGCACCAGTAACTTTTATGAACATCATAAATTTGCTATTCAATCCTATGTCGTGTTTTCAAGCGTATCAAATATTTGTACTTTTTCGACGAAAGGTAATTCTTCATAAAGCCACGTAAATGTTAGTTGCATTAACTCGATTATTATAAGCATTAAATAAGTTTAAATAATACTTACGTCAAGGTGTTATGGTTGCAACAAGTGTTAACATTCAAAAACTATTTTCAAAAGAAATCTCGTTCATGAGATCGAAAGTGGACAAGAACGATGCAGACTCGAGGTGTATCGAGCAATTATTGATCCAAAGAAGATCTCTCATTAGTTTCATGACAAATTTGATTTATCATTTCTAACGTTACTTTAAAGGAATTATAGAAGGAATAAATAGGTAGATATGATAAATTATGAATAAATAAAAGAATAAATTACGGTTTTACGTGAAAAAACTATATCATTGTGAATATGTACTCGATGAGTGCATGAATGGTAATGAGGAAGGAAACTACGGTTTAGGAGCAAGGGATGACTACGTGCTGAACGCAATATAAATGGTGTAATTAAAACAAAAAATTGAGCGAAGCATAAAAAATTTGAAGTTATACTTGGAAAATGCTTGTGAATGCAGAAAGATTTCCCTGAGGCTAGGAATATACCTTTCACTACGGAGTTAGGAAATACTTGATTGACTCGTGTATCCGCCCCGGAGAACTTAGGATGGCTGATAATAACGTAGAAATAATGAGGTGTTGCGTTATACTCAAAAGAATAAAATATAGAAGAATAATGAGGAAAAGATAATTAGAAGGGTTAGCCAGCAATGAATGAAGGAGAAAAGCAGGAGGTGGTGAAATATAGTATGAGTGATGTCAAGACTACGTATAGGATAAAAAACGGATTCAAGGAGTTATTCAAATCCGCAAATCAAACTCTAAAGGCAATGAATAGGAAAAATAAGGGGTATCCATCGATTATTGACGAAAGGATTAGAAAGATAAACGACAGAAGGAAATAGAAAAGTGTATTCATAGAATTTGGAGCAAGAGAACACTTAAACTGAGGGGCCAAGAGGTAGAAAGAAGACTGGTAAGGGACACAGTGTGAGAATATATCAAGCTGAAAAAGGAATTAAGAAATTTAGACGCTACATAAAGAGTGATAGCACTATCAGAAAATGAGGTTCATAAATCTGTTGACAACATAAGATATGCGTTAAAACTGCAATAATTTTACGTTAAATATTCAAGAGATAAAACTTTTGTCCAAAGAATCTAGATTATATAACTATTTTAGAATAAAAATGTTCAAAAATAAGAAGAGAATGCGTCGTAGATGTGATTTTTCGGGATAGATTAGGTCGTGGAATACTAGATAGCATTATAGAGAGAGCATTATGGTAATTTAAATAAAATCAGTCCATGAGGATGAAAAGCAATTACGCAGAAATGCTAAATGGTTTTGAAAACATTAGAAGATAGGAATTTATGAAGATTCATGAGAGTAGAATCTGGTAAGATGGTTTTTTTTTGAAGAGTGCTAATTTGCAACCCAATAATAAGAAAGGCAGCTGTATGTGAGAAATTTAGAAAACTATGTTTGATTTTCGCGCAGTTAAAGGGTACTCAAGATCTTCAATTGGAAGATTGGGAGGAAGGCTTTTAGTACTCGGGGGGTGATCTACTCGGGTTTAAGAAGAGAAGAGTGAGGAAAATACAGTAATGAAGTGAATAATAAAGAGGAATGTAGAAAAAAATAATTAATAATGGTTTATATCGTCCATTTTAAAAATATACACGATTGAATCACTTGGGAGGAATAATGAATAGATTACAAAAAAAAGAAGTATAATTGGAGAGGTACGAGAGTTTTTCGAAACCTGTGCATATCCCAGATTTCTCTGGAGAGAGGGGCGGATGAAGCGGCGGTATGAGCTGTGTAAGATAGATGGGTAGGAAATGGGGGTTGTTTATAACAGACCACGACAAGCCTTAAGTCTATTCAATTCGAAGATATAGGAAATGAGAAATGGTGATGAAAAGAACTGGAGAAAACAATGAACGTCAGTAGGGAATTCATAAAATACGTTTGGCGTTCTCGACGATTAAACTCTAGTTAGCCAGTTAACCATGGGGTTCCAATAACTGGTGAGCGCGTTAAAATATCTGTGTCATAGCTACGAAATGAAAGTAAATACGAAGAAAAATAACTGAGAATTTCTTGAAAGAGGAAAGTTAAAACGAAATTGGCGGATCGAATTTTGGACCAAAGTCGTTTTAGTACGGTGAGAATCGCGTTATGTGAAGAGGATTTCACAAGAAAGAAGAGTTTTTGATTAAGTTAAACCATGAGTTTTGAACTAGACAAGACGGCCCAATTTATCTCTCCAAGCAGTGATTTGAAAGATGATGGTCAGATAAGTAGAGACGTAAGTAGCAGTACTGAGTAAGTAAAAAAAGTGTTCAAAAGGAGAGGGAATTTAGTGTCACAGATGATTAGTGAGGATATAAAAAAGAGACGGATTAAAACTGTGATACGGAGCGTTGTTGATACGGTCTAGAAGCGTGATGTTTTTGGTAAGATGATAGTCGTAGTTTGGAGGTTTTTGAAGTGTTGATGTGAATAAGCATGGAATAGGTAAAGCGAAAAGAAATTAAAACAGTAAAGAATTACTAGGAGAGGTGGAGGTGGTGAAAGAATTGTTGGCAGAGGTCCAAAGGAGACATGAAAAATAATGAGTAGCATTTTAACTGGCGATGGGATGCTGAAGACTCTCATGTTTGCAAGGACGTTAAGGAGGAATGGTAGGGGAAGGAAAAGGATGGTTATTTGGTTAGAATGTAAAAAAGAAAGAATTTAGGTAAATTTTCGAAAAGGATGGTTTTAGTATTGCGATACATGATGCTATTTCTTAGGAAAGGCTACGAAATTCAACTGGTGTTCAGTCTTTTTATCCATTATATACCTAATCTGTACCTGCCTACCTTTTTAATAATACACGTACCCATTCCTAATGAATGAGCAATGACCACGAATGACGATTGAGTCATACTTATTGCCATACAATTAACTAATGTGATTACTTTCTTTGTCGTGTTCATTATAGATGCATACAGAGTTTTAAATTTAGACTAGTATTGACGTTTTTATAAATCAAACCACTTATCAAAATGGGATGCCGTGTTTAATTAATGAGGTTATGGTAACAAATTTAACGTTTAAGAGCGATTTACGATTCACTTTTCATACTTAATATTTTGTTTTACATAAGTGACTTAGTGACTATTGGTGACATAAAAAGATACATAAAATTTAACATTTTTTAAACTCCTAATATTTCATCTTTAATGAGAATAGAATAATACCTTTCTGTCTTTCGGATCAATGCATAAATGTAATACTCATAAAAGCTGGAGAATGTTTTGCATTCAAAGAAATTAAGAAACAAATAGAAAACGATATTATTCAGTTATAAATTAACGAGTTATAAAATTGCAATATATTTTTAGGCTCGTTATGTAATGGATGACAGCGGTATTATTAATCCGAAGTTTTTCACATGGGTAAGTAAAGTTACATACCAATAACTACATACAAAAGTTCATTCATCCGGTTACGTTCATATTCATTACTAATACTTTCCTCGGTTGACTTAAAGCCCTAACATTCAGGAAGTTTCATATACTATGCGCAATTAGCTAGCTCTGAGCTCAAATCCCTCGGTCATATAGCAAAAACTTCACCAATTATTCTTCCTCAATGTGAATTTTTTTAAATTGGGGTAAAACTGATCCATTATATTTAAACATAGTAATGAACCTTGTTATCGCCTTTAATAAAAAATAACTCAGGGATGCAAACGTAATATTATCAATACTCTTGGTCTCAGGTATGCTGTTATTTAATTTATTTTTTCATTTTATAAAGAGTTAAAATTAAAGATAATGGTTTAATTTTATGATTGAATGTTTCTTATTGGCTCAGATAGATGTTAACTCCTGGAAGCAAATCTGCTACTATGAATTCTCTCTCGCATAATTTCTGAATACACAAAAAACTATTCTTGAGAGGATGAGGGATTGAAGTTTAGGTCAAAGTTTCAATTTTCGTAGAATACTCAATTTTACATTTTATGGAATATAAAGCCTAAATGTTTACGCATATGATAATTCCTTAAACCGTTAAAAATAGTTTTCTACAATGGGCCTTTCAATGCACGTTAGTTAGAAGCCATGATCCCTGGAGGCCAGATATTAGGCCATAGTTTGAGAATGTATGTCACTACCAAGACAGAAAAACTGGATGTAGGAAATACGGAGCGAAAATTAATAGAATGATTTTTTGGGAAAAAATTGATATATTACTGATGTTTCAGTCTATCAACATTAAAAAAAATATTTTCATAAAACTACGTTTCATGAAAACTTATTTAACTCTGACTTATTTAACAGTATACAATGGTATTCAATAAATGTCATCAATTATACAGTTTCACTTAAATGTTTCATTGGAGGAGTGTCTTCTAAATGTATATGTTCCTGTTATACCTGGCATTATATGGCTCATCGTCTGTTAGCGAAACCGACGAAATTCATGTTATGTGTTTTGATGTATTCTATTTATGAGTCATTTTGAATAGTGTAAAACGGGAAGTGAAGTTAAAATATCATAAAAGAAATCGGAGCGATTTTCCATCTTATATAATTTGATGTTTCCTATTTTACACCATTTAGAATAGTGAGTAAAGGGAATGATTTTTCCGAGTATTAGCTTCACAAGTGATGTCAAATTAAGCTCAAAACTTAAGCCTATGGTAAAAGCAAACGGTGAACACATCTCGTTTATTATTCCGATAATATAATCCGTTTCAAATACCATAGGGTCTGAGGGAAGTGGGATGTTATTGGGGGGAAGGTGGAGAGAAATTTCCATAGAACGAGAAATTGCAAGGGGGATCTATGATAAAGTAGGCTGGCTCTAGTCTCTCCAAAATATAGTCTGTCCTATACAGCAGTTGTGAAACTTCCGTGAATCTGCTCTCTTTTTGGCCAAGTCTCCATTTCCTTTGTTTATAGAATTCCACTCGGAAGATACTCGCAGTATTATACCATTTGGGTAAAATTCAGTGGATTCGTGCGCTCTTTGTTGTCAGATCCACCAAGTAATTGCAATAACTGGGATTTTGATGTTTGTTTTTAATCACTGTACAGAACGCTTAGAATATGAATTAAGTTGTCTTATGTTCGAATTTGAATTATCGAGTCAAGGTATTCATAAAATCTGTGACAATGAAGACCAGTGTTCATGGTTAAGATAAGCTCCTGGTGTAGAAAGATCGACCTGCACGGTTTGGGTTTCCATTTTGTTTCGACTGAGATACCGCCCTGGTGGTTTCAAGGGACTTTTCATGTCAACGTTTAGAATATCGTCTCCTAAGGCTTCCATGGAGTGCTATCCGGAACGAAATGGAGTTGCACCCTCCACTGAAACGTATATTATTAGAGAATTATATAAAATCTAGTTTTATTTGTGACATTCAACCGCCTAACAGCCTGCATCGCACAAATTCCGATAATTCTTATCAGTGTTTAAAAAGAGGCCGGTAAAAAAGGTAATGGTAATAAAAATGCATAACATAATTCTAATAGTAAAATGTAATAAATTTAACAAATAATAATAAAGCTTTCTGCTTAGAGCATAACAGTGCATCAGGCAATATAAATTTAGCCGGCAAGTATAAAGTTAAATTTTAATTCTCAGGAAACATTTTAGATACACTAACAGGAACATTGCCATGATTGGTATAACATTTTACTTACGTAACTCATGTTTTTAAGGTTGGTTTTTGTATCAAATCAATCTAAAAATATTTTTAATTCCAATTATTTGAAAAGAATGCGGGAATATAGCCGCTTACCTATAATATACGCCGCTATTACCTATAATAATGATTTCGACTCAATTTATTGATTGTAATATTGTTGGGAGTAATTGTAAAACGTAGCGCTAATATTCCGTTTCATTTTGATTCACGCGGCAAAGGTGGCATTTTAAAGCATAAAAATTCATTTAAAAAGAGGCATTTCGATAACTTCTTCAAATTCATGCTAATATGCTCTATGCTTCAATTCATCAAATTTATGCTAAATTACCTGGAAGCTTTGCTCCATTAGTGAAATCGAACCAATGCTGTAATCAGTGA
The DNA here is from genome assembly GCA_037158775.1 of Hetaerina titia. Classification (NCBI taxonomy): domain Eukaryota; kingdom Metazoa; phylum Arthropoda; class Insecta; order Odonata; family Calopterygidae; genus Hetaerina; species Hetaerina titia. The sequence continues at coordinate 63,606,600 of CM073779.1, read as the reverse complement.
AATGTTCGGACTTCAGTAAGATCTTTAAACCAAAAACCATAAAGGGTAAACCAAAATTTTGCCAACGTGACGGAGTCATTGCTATCGACTTACTTCTAAAATAGGAATCAAATGCTATTTAGGTTTTCTGTTTTAACTGGTAATCCATTTTTCCCGGTGTAGTGCATATTTTATTTCCACCCTGTCCTGCGTAGTAATTAATCAAGTCTCTTTTCGTTAGTCACCTCTCATGACATGTGTTGGCTTGCAACCTAAATCAAATAGACATACCCAGTTTGACCGCTTTACCTTTCTAATACTGACTCAAAGCTCAACCGGCTGTGAGTTAATTGTACAAAATATTTTCCCTAACTCTTCTCCCCGGTTCACCACTATCCCCTTTTCTTCTACTAGCCTCCATTGAAATTGTCAAATCCCCATTTACCACAGACCCCATCCTCCCGCCGACCTCGTGTTCCTAACACTATCTCTCTCGAATCCCGATCGCCGGATCCAATTAGTCCATGTTGGCTTCAATACTGCTCTCGGAGCATAGGCATAGAATTCAGGGGGTGGTAAGGCTTAAAACCTTAGACTAAAATAAAGGTATAAAGGACGAACCGGTGTCAGAATGAGCCATTTTAATGCAGCTGTTTATTTAGGATAAACCCTAGATATACACGGGATATACGTATTTTGTCTCTTGAATTGTATTGCACAAAGAAACATTCGAAACCGTCCGCATTGCATTGAAATCACCTCGACCTACCTCCCCTCCCTCTTTGATTGGTGCTCCTCGTTCCCACAACCCCATCCCTGGTCGCCATTTCAGCTGTAATCCCATTCAGCTAGTCCACGTAATCGAAATTCAATATATTCTGGCATGAATTAAACTGGCATGGTTAGTTCCCACCACAGAAATTTTGAATTTACTTGTGCTGTACTCGAACCTCTTGCTCGAAAATTAGGTGGCACGGGCAGTGTGAGAGAAGGAACGCAATGGTCGTCATAAAACTCTATTCGGCTCCAATGTTGTAATTTTAAATGGTCATTTGTTGGAATATTTGCACATTTTCCATCGCATAATGCCATTGCGAATTCTGGGTTATTTCGCTTGTATATGCACGGGTACGTACTAGTGTATGAGCATATCGTGTAACTTTACCCATATTATTCGGATTTTTATAGAAAAAAATTATATATTTTTTCCACAAAAGATTAATGTGTCCATTAACATAGGTATCGGTTCTGCTCCGTTAATATTCTCTGTAGATTTGGTCGCCGTAACTTTTTTTTTGAATAATGCTCCATATTAAACATTTCGCATTTTATAAGTCAGCATTTTATTTTTTTTATTCAGCTCCTCTGAGAATGCATAACTGTATCTTTATTTATTTGTTTTCATTTGGACTTTTTTGTAATTTCTTTTTCAACAATTTTTTAGCAATTCTGGGAGTCAAATACTTGTCATGTGTAGAGACATTTATTACTACCCAATTAGTAATTTTTCAGAGAAAGGATCATTGAATTTGAGCATAGATGTGAATAAAATATATAAATGGAAATAGTATATTATAGTTTTGATGGTTATAATGGAGTTATTACTTGTTCACTCAGTATCATTCCACATACGGCATGCAGTGTTATCGTCCGCCCTCTCATGGCGCATTCCATTCTTTTTCCGTTCGATTTTGCGTTATATTTCAGTAAAGGATCTCGGTAGATAAATATTCCTCCATTAATGGAAGTTTACCATAGTCTATAAGTTTCATTTCACTGCTGTGTAATTTTTTAAATATGTGAACCTCTGCATCAATATGGTGGACACTCTAGTATTACAGTGTTTCCTTCAAAATATTTTGAAGGGTGTATATTAAACTTTAAAACATCGGGTGACTTCAGATTACATTTTATCTTATGCTAGTATCCTTAATAAATACTCTTAATTGCGAGATTGCTTACTGCAGTTATTTTTTAATCTGTAATAAAAATACCGCAATTACATATTCGTAGTAATATGTTTGGAATACAAAAATTAAGTAAATACGAAAGATAATTTATTTATGTGATATTTTTATTCCGGAGTAGTTCTACCGCCGTAGCATTAAATTCCATTGATTAGAAAATTAGTGAAAATGTCGAATATAATTACAGTTGCCTGAATTATTTCATAATATGAAGTCTCAGGTTATTACTTTCAATCTTAATTTTACTATGATCATAATGATGAAATGTAGTGATACATGGGAAAAGACATTCAGAAAAGACTAACTTCCCATTCCGTGTGCAAACCTGGAAAAATTTCTTTCATTGCAAATACACTAATTAACTAATGACATGAAAAAGTGTTAGAAATTAATGCTACATGAATATCATGAACTAGGTGCAGGATTCTCATCTTCCCTTCTGTGTTCAAAATGTTTTCATGGCTTTTGTTTATGCATATTTCTCTGAAATTCCTAAACCGAAAAAAACGGAAAATATATTACTTGATTGGATAATATGCTTACACAATAACTTCCCACATTTTGTCATAAACACTTTTACCGACACGAAGAGAAATTCTCAAATTACGACCTCGTGTGTTGGAGTGGGATAATCAGTAGGCAATTATGCTATCCAATTAGAAACAATAATTATTTATTATGTGTTGGCAAAATTTCATTGAAATTTCCTTCCATTTTGTAGTAAATAATATTTTCCTCTGTCTACAGGAGAACATACATGTCGATCACTAAATTTTAAATATTTTTTTCCGACGTTGATGTCCAGACACTGGTCCGGCTGATCAGATTAAAAATTTAATCTTATAAATTTGGTTATCAAGAATAGACTTTTAAGGCATTTCTGGTTTCAAAAAAAATATTAAAAAAAGGTAAAAATAATAATGCTTTTACTGATAGAAGTATTTGGAAATTTCATGTAGCAAAAAGAAAACTAGTGTTATCAATTTGTTCTCAGACACCACTGTAATTTTCACATCTTCACGCTTATAGCATAAAATGTGTAAACACGGAAATTAAACTGAATGAATTCTCATAGAGCTTACAATTTTTCAATATGTAATAATATCAGGTGAAAAGGTTGCCTTAACAAGATGAAAAGAGAAACAGGCATTGCATTATTGAAGCCCGATATATTTGCAGCTAGCCAAGCGGAGCTGGTAAATATTTCTATGGAAAGAAAGTATTAAGTCATCGAGTATTTATTTTACTAACCCAGGAATCGCAGTTTAGATTTAGAGGTAAAATAATAAATCCTAAATAAGAACCAAATTCTTCTTGGCAAGTGATTGGAATGTTAAATATAAACGCGATTCTTTTCACTCTTTGTAAAATTTCTATAATTTAAGTTCAGTGGCAATAATGTTCCTATTGGCATTTTTGAATAGCAATAAAGTTTTTCTCTCAGACTAAAATATGAATTCGATCATTGCTATTTCACTCTTATGTCAAAAACTGTGAATCACAATTGATTTGGTGAACAAATATATGAATATCCTAAAGTTTCATTATAAAAACTGGTAGCATTATATGAATACAGTATTACTCAGTCATAGATTTGATAGATTAACCTGACGAAATGAAACAGCATAGTATTCATTCTCAGGTAAACTTGAAGGAAGGCATATGATGCCTAAAAGTAAGGAAATCAATTGCTGCCTTATGAATCCTGTAGTTATTTTTGCCAAAAGTAATCGTGCGTATGTCATATAAGAGGTGATTGAAAATCAAATCTTTGACATTTTCAGATTAAAATTGAATCTTTTGCCGAACACCGTAGACTGTTAGAATAATGTTATTGTTCCTTTAGGTTACATCAATTTTAGTTCAATATGCAGAGCGATCTGAACATACTCATAATCCTTGTAGTGAAAGATAAATTTATGATGGAAAATTAATCATGCGTTTGATCAATATTGTCACTGATCTTCGTAAATTTAAAAATAAGTCGTTATCTACCAACTGAAATAACACATGTTGACTATTACCGTGTAATCAACCACCTTATTTGCCACGCGGATTTTTAACTTCTAGGGATTGAGTAAAATTTTAATATTCATCTGTAACGTGTTGATTAAACACCGAGCCATTTATCCGATGGAAGAATTAAACTAATTTCTTTCATTTGCAAGTTGTGTGGAAAAATTGTCCTTCGACTCAGCCGCGCAAGAGTTCTCACCCCACCAGTCGGGGGGTGGTGGGGTGAGAACTCTTTAAGTGTTAGAAGGATAAAGAGGTCCGAAATGTAATTTAATTCCCCTCGCCCACAATTGTGTCCGTCTATTCCTTTTCCGTTGCCTCCTTTCTTAATTTCTCCGACTCTTTCCATTGCCCCCCTCTCACCAATTGTCACGTCTACATTCGACCTCTCCTCAATTTCACGCTCCTCTTTCCCTACGCACCCTTTCTCCTAAAACCTTCCGTTTGTCCCTTCCTCTTTTTAGACCACTTTCTACTTTCGTCCACATTCTCTATTTAACCTATCTTCCTTTTCGTCACCGTCCTCCACTGCTTACTTATCTCCTATTGAGTCCCCCGTTCTTCAGTCAAATGATCTCTGCCTTTCCTAACATTTTCTGTCATTCCCTTTCACCTTTACTCCCATTGATACATTAGTCCAGTCTTTCCATTACCCCTCCTCTTAAATGAGCCTCAACTCTTTTAATCCATTTATATCCCCTAACCATATCCCCATGCTAAAATCAAGCCCTTTCTCCAATCTCTCTCGTAAACCAGCTCCCTCTCTGCCTCTCTCTCTCTCTCTCCTTAACATCGCCATCCCGCCTCTGACCTTTCAATCCAGTCGCCTCCTCCTCTTCTTACTTCCTCTGCTCTCCATTCACCCTCTTTCTAAGATACATTCACTCCCCTTTCTTTATTAGGAACTCTTTCTTCATTGACTTCATCTCACCAGACTTCTCACTTTATTCTCCCTCCCTCCCAAATTGCCCAGCTTCCTTTGCCCTTCCGCCTCATCTCTCTGCTCAGTCTCCTCTTTCAATTTGTCCCATTTGCCAATTCTCATCTTCCCCAATTCGGCTCTCGTCTCCACTTTCGCCACCATTCTACGCTCCCTATATCTTCCCCAGGCACTTTCTTCATATCCATTGGCCCCTTCCATGAATCACCTTCAGCTACTCTCACGTCCACTCCTTACATTTCTGTATCCGTATTTGCACCCTCGCTTTTCACCCATATTTTTCAATTATTCTCATCACTCACTTGTCTTATTTATACGTCCAGCCCAATTTCCATTCTCCTTTCCCTCCCAATCTTCCATTATCTTCCCTTTTCTGATTTGCCTTTTTCTCCTCAACTTCTATTTACGGGTTTACCAAAAATTTGCTCCTCATTCTCTCCCTTTTTTCACATTTCTGTTTTCCTTAGGCTGTCTTCCCCAGTTCCCCCACACAGTCAAAATTTGCCTTCTCTTCATTCGGCTCCCTCCGCTCTGAATTCCCCCTCTCTTCTTCCCCTCTTCATCCCCTCTTATTCCCTGTTTACTCCATTCGTTTTTTTTTACTCTACACTAAGCGAAGAGATGCCTCCGAATTCTCTCCCCCTTATTGGTTTTCCTCCCGTTTCTCTTCACAGAAAGATCCTCCAATGCCTCTGTAATCTTCTGGCCACCTTTTCCGCTGCCCTTTTGTATCGGTGGCTTTTGAAAGACTTTTTTTTAATTATTAGACTTTTCAGACGCGGCTGGTGTGGTTTTTTTTGGGGGGGTTGAGTATATTGGTACGAGTTGAAAATGCTTTCGAGGAGTTCGCCCTCCTCAGCGCAATCTTCTTGACGATGTCCCTTGCCAGCCTTAATGTCAAGTCATTTTTATTGCATGGTTTACCCGAGTATTTTTGGTATTAGCATCGTTTCAACTAGTGTTTGATTTTGCAAAATGAAAGGCAATGAAAAAAGATTTTTTACGCGTTTTATTTGACTACCTGTTCATTATTTAATTATTTTACGAAAGTTAAGTTGTTGATATTATTTCGGAATTATTTATAACAACAAAGTGATGATAATTTAAATCTTGCATAAATGGTGGTCAATGCCAATTCTCTTCCTTATGTATAAAAGTAAAGGATAATCACAGAAATTACTTTTCATGTATCCGTACAATTTCGCGGTGGATCAAAGTGTAGTGAATCAAGAATGCAGTATTTAAAAACTGATTCGAATCTGTTTAATGAGGAGTAATTATATAGAGGAGGTATTATATGCAATACTAGAAGTTTCTGAAATTGAACTATTCCTATTATGTAAGTCAAACACACATATGTTTCAAATCGTCAGGGATATATGTACACTTAATATACTCTCAACATTTTTTAAAGTTTAGAAATACGTAGTTTGTGCATGTAGTCACCTTTAGTCATCTCGTGAGTTAACCAGGTTAGAGTCTAGATGCATTCATACTGAAGTTGAAAGAAACCCCGTTTTGATTTGTATCAATACTGAAAGCGCAGTCACCTTTCATCATTCTGATTTGAGATGCCTTTGTTGTTGTAGCATGTCAAGGAGGTATAAGAGAAGGGGGAGATGGATTTCACCGAGAATAGGAAGGTAGTAGGTTGGATAATTTCTGACAAAGGGAATCCCTTTTAACAATGCACCATCGTGGACACGAACTCATAGGGGAAGTGACAGTGGGAAGTGCTAATGTTCCAGGTTCCCCCATATTCCTACCCAATTCCTCCAGTCCTCCTTGGCCTAATCTCCTGAATTCAAATTTACATGAATATTTATCTCACACTCATTTCTTCTCATTAAAACATATATGCAAACGTACACAGTCATGTATCATACATCAGGTACTAACGTATACCTAAAATTAATCAAACGTGTGTATACGCATATGTATACGCTTACACAATCAGATACGCATTTACAGGTGCACGTATGTATACATACATATATACACACACACATATATATATATATATATATTCATATAAACATGCTTCACCTCGGTGAAATAAAGCAAATGTTTGCAGAAATATCGTCGTTTACTGAAGTCGTTAAGTCAACAGTCTTCATTTAGTCGTCACTTTCGTGATGTGATTTAGGTGTTCATGGTCAGATATTTTATCTACATACATACAATCATTGAGGAAAGTGTCAATCTTTCGATCAAATTTGTTGTAGTTTCAAATTAGAGACGGTTTTGCTGCAACTCTCCGAAATATGTTATTCTCATATGTTCTATAAATAGATTCAGAACTTCCTCTAATCGGAGTATTCTATTATTTGTTTGATCTTTCTATATTTCATTTGCACTTCTCCCTATGAATTCTTTGTACTATTATTGTCTTCCGCTGCGGCTTTAAGCCAGGCTAGTGCGTTATCCCCTTCAAGTGGCGCAGCTCTCAACAGACTTTCCTCTCATACCCTTTGCAGAGTTCCCGTATCGCATATTCGATCCGTCCATTTGGCCTCCATAACCATATCTAGCAGCACTCTTCCATTGCCGCTAGTCTTCCGTTTCCCACGGCTCTTACTGGCTGTTTTACTTCAAGAGATCTATTAGGTATTCATTAAAGAATATTTTTTCGTCTCAAGTTTTTCTTCTTCAGGGTTAGTATGCTTGTCTTCTCCCGTTGTGGCTTCTTTCTGTGAATTCTACTACTATCGGCCGAGATATTTTGTTCATTTTTATGCTGAATGAAAATTTTCAGGGAAATGTCAGTCAAGCACCTGTACAGTTTTATATATGATGATCCATAAATAATAAATTTGGATGGATGGACTTTCTCAGTATTCCATTGTTATCTTTTATATTCTAAAAATTCCTGATTAGTCATGTTTATCTTTATTCCCGACACGCAGTTTATCTTTGTCGATAATTTTCGAAGCATTGATAAGTAGAATTGGAGCTCTACACTGAATTCGGCGTACGATAAATTCATTAATTAGTTTACCTACACCTATTTCAGTATTCCATTCATGGACTGTTACATATTTTTCTTCCTCCATGTTTACCCTCTATTTTCTAGTTAGGTCACGTGAATTGACTGCCTAAAGTTATTTTCACATGGTTTGCTACGGATTTATTTTGGAAATTTGGGCGAAAATAGTCACTGGTGTTTCCCTTAAAATTTGGTATTGATCTAATAAAATTACTTTATTTTTGTTACATCCAGACGTCAATTTTACTGTGGCTTCGTTCATGATAAAATGCTGTAGAATACCATTCTCTGGAAATTAATTCCAATGAATGGCGTGCTTTCGTCTGGTAACGAACTTTTTTATCTTACCAGTACTTCTAATCATTTGATAAATTGTCCTATTAGTTTTCTATATTTGCTGATGATTAACTCAGTGCCAAATTAGCAGAATTGACTCTTTTTTCTACGTTTTGTATCTCCAATTATAATTAGGCGAAACACTCTTGTGCTTTTAAATAGGAAGTTTACTCAAACAGATGGACTTGCCAAAATCTTCAAAGGTTCACATTTAAACACTCTTGATAATGGTTGTGATATCATAGCAATTTCCCCATATCTTTCAGCCAATGAATTAATTAATTGGATTGAGATGTTAGAAGATGTTTTTAAAAAAGTTATCTTACATTTTTATGATAATGTAATCCTCTAAAACTATCAACTCCATCAAATTCGAAATATTGGCACCGTATCAATATATATTTCATATCGCATATTTGCATTCAGCGTCTCCTGTTGATTCTGGTCTTCCAAATTTCCTGAAGATAGGTGGGATTTAAAGAATTAAGTTGATCAGTGGGATAGTATGGTGATTGAAGGCACGGAGTCAAGGCAGCATGGTCACTCGCGGATAATAATAAAAGAAATTGGCCCGTGGGAGACCTAGTTCTCAGTTCCCTTCTACAGCATGGTGGGTAGTGCATGCACTCAGGCGTATGGTAAAAACAAAGCACGCCAGCATTTCACTGCATTGATGAGCGAAATGCATCAATCAACAATCGATCATCCATTAGCCATCAGGCTTCTATGTCACACCTAAACGCATCACAAATATTACCAAAAATAAATCCGGAAAAACCTTAAATGTATTTCTCAAGAGCTTGTTGACAGTAATATATTATTTTCACAATAATTTTCAACTGCATAGCTTACTCCAAATTTCTTCAAAGTAATAATTAATTATTAAGAATCCTTTATTTTAATGCACGCATCCATAAATGAACTATTGATAATATTTGAACCTTTAAAACAAGTGGTAAATATGCGTAAGTACCTGGTGTTAATCTAAAATATTTACTGCACCGTGATAGGTGGCGTAATAGTTTAATGGTGAAAATATCAACAATGGATTGCCTACGACTAAGTGGTTGTAACCTATGCATGTTTAATTAATCTTTTCAGTATTTCTTTCTTATCTGTATTTAAGGCATCCCTGGAATTTTAATGTCCAGTTACCAAATAAAACCTTAAATGGCAATTGAGAATTATCATAATGGGGTTACCAAGTATTTGTAAAGTAAACTGATAACATTTGAACATAAAACCAAGTCATCAGGGCCCAATTTTTGCTTTAAGTTGTCACAAATATGACAGTCACCATAAGTTACTCCAGAAGTGAGCGAAAAGTTTCTTTTAAAGGCTCATAAATTCAGTTCCAGCAGAAAATATTGACAAAAAAATAAAGAATTATAAATAAAATATAAAAAATAACCGTTCAAATTACATGTTATGTGGTAATTTTTATGTGTGATATTTACCTTCTTGAGCATCCCGAATGGCATGTTATTTTCAAAATCTTTCTTTTAATAATTTTTAGCAAAGTAGCACCCAGTTCTGAGGCATCACGTAAATCACCCTATACTACTGATATTACTGAATTTGAAGAAGAACAGTGTGTTTTAAATTCCATGGGCTACACGGCCAAGTAACTGAATCTTATTTAGTGTATAAAAACTTAGACTTTATTGATTGTCTGTAAGGTAGACTCTACTAAACCTACTGAAAATATGTTTTCAAAATAGAAGCAACGAATAATGAGATAATAATGCGTACATCGGGAATGATATTCGAACGAAAAAAGACCTTTGACTGGGGCAAGGCCGATTATTCAATATTTTAATGATAAAATCTAAACCCCCTGTTAAAATTAAACTGATATTAAATAGCTTAAAAAATAGGAAACACAAAACTTGTCAAATAAAAACAATATAAAATTTGAAAATAGGGCCAAAAACGAATGGCATCCATCATAAATAGCCTACCTTGGCTTATTCTATCGGTTTAATAATAAAACTTTAAGGTCTATACGCATATTAATACATTTTACAAATTCATCTACAAAATTGTTTTGTATTTTTTATTTAAATATACTTGTATTTCACCACTGAGTTTCTTCTCATCAAATCCTCTTTTATTTTTTCTATCTCAAACTTTGTCGACTTTCTAGCTGGTAAATAACGCATTCAAAAATGAGAGGAGAGCTTACTTGTACAAAGGAATATTCAACCCAATATTAGGGTTTTCACGAATGGGTGATCTATTATTTTAAATAGTCCTATGGAGTAGAGTACTAAAAACAGAGCTCAAGGGGTGGGAAGGGCATTGAATTTTTCTATTGTTCTTGTGGCTTTGCCTCATTGTACCAATATCCAGAAAAACAAACCAATTGGACTGGTGCCAGGAGTAGGTGTTCATTTGGAATGGAACCAGCCTCTTTAAGGTTAGTGTTCAAGTGCTATATTTCCTCAACTTCCAAGCCTCCATAAATTAAGTAAATATTCTACGACAACCCATACCAATACACCTAAAATGGCAGTAAACTGATATAAATTGAACATTTCGTTTTAACTTGAAAAGAAGCTGCACTAAATAACGAAATATAGACATGTTTTTTTTAAAGAACCGTAGCTGAATGAAACAATTAAGTCAAATTAATAAAATTAACGTAAGGGTTCCAACATATTTGAAAACCGTGTGTATATCCCAGGCAAGGCAATTTCCATTATCATCATTCTAAGATTAAGAGTAAAACAAGAGTAAAAAATACAAGGGTAGTCTGAAAAGTTTCTGACCTCACAAAGATACTCAATATTTTTTCAGAAATGTTCTGCGTACGTACTTTACCAAAATTGGGGAAGAAATGTACAAAGAGTATTTTTTCCTTTTTCATTTGCCACAACTAGTACATCATGTGCATACTATATATCTGTTTCGGTGCAGGTACCTTCTTAAATGCCAAAGGTAACGATGAAGAGTTTTAAGGCCTTCTGACGAATATACATACAGATTAAATATGGCAGATAGAACGAAAATAATTGGAAAAAATTAATGTTGCTTAGTGGTAATGTGTATAGTTAACTCATAGAAGTAGGGGAGCCACTGTCTTTCCCTATGCTGCCTATGGTATCACCCTAAGATATGTTATCCGAAAAATCTCACAGCATTGGTAAAGTCGAGGGTGCCCAGAGGCGTTTCTGAAAAGCGAACAAGTCCTTTCAGGTCAGCACAGCTACATGGCCACTAGACCACCACGTCCCATAAATTAATCTATTTATTTATTTATGTAGACATGCATCAAGACGCTTTTACGTATGGAAAAATGACAAAATGAAATGTATTTTTATTTGTCAAATTCGTCGATGTTTGCCCCTCAGACTATCAATTATACTGCCCTCACTTTTAGATTCATTCCGAAAAGTATATTGATGAATGATTTGTAGCAATTGTCCAGCAATAAAATCATGAACAAATTCGAAGCCATTTTTAAATATTGAACGGACATTATATAATGGTAGCTGGGAAAATTAAAAAGAGCCGTTTACGTAAGCGTTTCTTATTTTCATTTCAACCAATGAAAATTCTCAGGACATGGGTTTTATTTATTTATAAGGAAACACCGCTCAAAAGGCAATCTCTTGGGAACCCTAGGTTAAATGACGCACGGTTCTCCTCCTATAGAAAAACTGTAAAAGAATTATGAACGTTCACTCGAGGACGGAATCATATTTCTATTGCTCGTTATAATTTTCATCTAACACCTCTTAATTTTTGGTAGTGTGATAGAAATTGATGAGCTTCTACTGCCGTTAAAAGTTGCGTATAGGAATGCTCAGTTAAATGTTCATTCATCATTCTTTGTGTAGGAGTAGAGCCTGTGTGCGATTTGTAATCTCCCTTATTGCGGTTTCCGCACCGCAGGGCTCGAAATATATGTGCAAAACACCTGATCTATGACGTATTCCATTGTAAATGGGTGGTACTTCTCGCTTCTAATCGAAACTCCATCGGATTTTATGTTTCGCAATTGCGATTGGGCTATTCCTCGGGAAATAAAAGGCTTTCTACTCTAAATCTCACTTAATGGAGAAGGTGGGGAGGAGTTGGATGGATTGGCCGGGGTGCAGCCATGAGAGCAGAGGGGGCCTGAAGAGATGTGGATGAATATGGAAAATAATGGAGAAGAGGCGTCCGTTTAACCCCGACGGAATGGAGCAGTAGATTGATTAAGCCACTAATTCAGAGGTTTTGTTTCATTCATACTGAATATGTAAACATTTCAAAATGAATCCATTTCATAATCGTCATGGTGAATTGCTCCAGGGTAATTGACGGGGTCTGACAAAAAGGCAATTGGTGCTATTCAATCTGTTCGCACAAACCTCATTTAATCCTGTCAAAAATTAAAAAAAAAAACAATATCATTTCTTATCTGTAGCCAAAAAAGTACTCGTCAATGATTAAGTGAAGTCGTGATATAGAGTAAAACTCACTTTTATGGTACTATGGATTTAAAATTTGTTCCATCAACTTTAGCCAGAGTTCTGTAAAGAGAGAATAGGTTTAACCGCCTAGAGTTTCAATTGGGGATGGTAAAATGTAGCTTCCAATCAAAACGTTTTTCATACGCATGAAATGAGGACAGTGTATTTCAGTATTAATGGGTCTCGGTCTGTATCCAACAGCACATGGCCTATTCAATAACATTCTGAGATTACACATAGCAGTGAAAATTATGCGAATTTTTTGCCGGCCTACATTTATATCAATTTAAAACGATGTGTATTCTATGACCTGCTATATCGACGATAATTGGGGGGAAATGACTTTGTTTGGTATTTTGCGGTGCGTAGTACAGAAGTGCACCAGCTATGCTGTTATACGGCCTTGCCGGTAATGACTTGATTTTGGCACGTTTTGTTCATGTGCTCGGTTGTTTAATTATTCCATGTGGGTGGGGAGTAAATTCAGGCTTTGTAGCAATCAACTCGGAGGTGAGGTGTTAATGAGCGTCGAAAATAGATTTCAAATACCGTGACCGTAAACATTTGTCGTTGTGAGAAATCAAATAATCAATGAGAAGACAAAATTTTAGTCCGGTCAAATAAATACGGTGTTTTAAAAAATTAAGACGGCCGGAGTGGTCATAGGGACCGGTTTCATAATATTTACATCGACTATCATTACTTTTGTTTTAGATTGATCTTCATAATTATTAATGATTTCAGGAGGAAGTTTCAATCGTAAGGATCGCTTCATCTAAAACGCTTCTATGCAGAATTCTACTGCATGGTAACAGTTAATTTGGTATGAATTATGTAATTTTTTCAATTCACCCTTGAGCCACTGATTCCCTATGTCCGAGAACCAGTTTTGTTTTTCAATTATGCAAACCTGTCCATTGTGTAGTTATATGATGAGGAAATGCTTAGTAACGTAAATAACAATAAAATCTCTGCTATTCGATTGCATTTAATTTTTTTTATTATTTCAATTGGTTGACCGTAGCTCTGCCGTTCTTACACCTTCCTCACTGTCACGTACACATTCATAGTTTATATTTCCCAAGTCCACCTTGATTTGGCTGTAATGTTTTCTTGTGGGAATATTACATCAATTGTCATTATAACCGCCGCAGTAATTAAACGGTTATCCTTGGTGATGAGGTACAGCCCACGTCGATAACTCTCGAAAAATTTGCAGGAAAACTGATTTTTTCCGTATTACTTCTCTGCTTTGTGCCTATTTTCAACGTTGTCTCATTTAGCTCCTTGAGAATCACCCTCTGAGACTAATTGCGATGAATCCTAAAAATTCATGGTTTTTCGGTTGTTTGAAGTTGGTGTCTCACGGACAGTATAGGAGTCAATATTTTACGACCCATTCGGTCAGTCACAGTAGGCTTTTGACAAGGGTGCAAAACCAAATTATTCAAGTTTTATAGTACATTCTTGTAATAAAGAAATGAAGAATTAATAAAATTGTTAAAGAAAACTTCGAACGACGATAAGGTGAAAAATACAGAGAAATAAAATTATTTTTTTATTGACTTGTAAAAAAAGAGTAGTCCTATCTTGCCTTGTAATTCGTATCGGAGTAAATTCTGCAATTCACGGGGATTGCAGATGGTGGAGAACACAAAGAAATAAGAAAGAAAAAGTCAATAAATTCACTTGGTTACCTTCTTGGAATCCACTTTTAAGGTGGAAAGCGAGCGATAAGATTATAATTCATTGCAAGGTGCCATAATGCATGATACTTATTATGATAAATAGCATATCAGACAGTATTGAAAGAGTTACTTTGACTCTAACACTGCATTAAATTTCTGGTTAATTTAAATCATATATCTAGTATTTTGTAAACCTATTGTAAAGGACTAATGATATTGAGGTGGAGATACAAATGAGAAATGATTACAAGTAAAGTTTTACCGAAAATTTGAACGATATCCTGGCTCTCAATGAACTTCAACCTAATCATTTTGGTGTCGGAATATGTGACCAAAGAAATGGGAACAAAAATTAATTGACGCTTCATATTTTATTAAGTCAATCAGGAGAAGGAACGAAAATATGCTAATTTCTCAACAGTTTTGGCTTTATGAGACACCTTTCTAGATAAGTGCTGGTTTTGTTATGGGGCAGGGTAATTACTCAATTTTGAAAAGATATTTTATTTGTTAAGTGCCTCTATCCATTTTATAAACACATTCCATATAATAGCGAATATTTTCTGAACATAGTCTAATGCTTCTATTGAGGTTTTTTCCATTATTTCATTTAATTCAACTGTTTCTGTCAACAATTTTTGAATGTTTAATATTAAATATTATATTTTCTGATGAAGCATTCAAGAATTTGATAAAAGTTACTCATTTAATTTAATTATATTTTCTTAAACATATTGAGTTCAGTCTCTCAACTTTAACAACTTGCAATATATTCCGTTTGATCTAGGTAAGTTAACACCATCTTGGTCCACATCTTCAAACTATGTTTTATTTTTGTGGTTAATTTTCCAATTTTTATTTAGTGAACCTGTACCAAAATATTTCTCAAGAATATTTTCGACAGCAAGAATGTGTAGCTTTATTGTATTAAATTAAAATGCATAAAATTGTCAACTAGAAGCAATTTAAAATTTTCTTGTTTTATGTGAAATAAAACATTATTTATGGAAATTCACCCACTACTCTTGGATTATTCCAAAATTATTATTAAAATCATATTATAGTCTGTCACAGTTCCTGTGATAGGCCAGATAGTCATGCAAAATGTTCCAGCAAGTAGAGATATTTTTATAAATTAAAAATAAATTTTTGAAAGAAAACTTTGAATAAATAAATTATCATAATGATGAAAGTTTGATTAAAATTTGGCCAAATGATATTTGATTACCGTAGTTGAACGAAATCATTGTTAAACTCAGATTGGGAAAAAATTGTGAAAGGGTAGTAGTAATCGTGTGGCTGACGACAGCTCTAAATTCAAATAATAGAGAGGCTAAGGTTGGTTGAGTATTATTTCATTAAAACAACAAATATAACATCAGTCTTTTTTCAAGAACCAATCCATTTAACTCATTTCTGGTTTGAAAATATTTAATTAAGCCTTTTATTCAATTTGTATGAGGGTACTCTACACTCGTAACCACTCATACGCTCAAAGTAATGAATATGAGGGCAATATTGTTAAAATATTTTTAACCAAAGACTTTTTCAAATGGCATGCCTTCGAGGAAATTAATAAATATTTTGCGATTTGTGAGACGCACCATTTGTCATTACATTTTATCATGAAGTATTTACCCTTATATCTTTGCTCTTGACTTTGAGCATAATATTCAGAGCATGCGGCGTATTTAAGGCGTATGTAGTATAGCAAAACGCCAACATATTTCGAAGCATCATTGAAACTCTAATACTTCTGCGGAATAAACGACAGAAAAAATATTATAAAGTATTCATTTGGCATTCCAGCAGTAGGTACAAATAAATAGTAAATTACTTAAATATAAATTGGGATATTTTCGCGTAAATACCTTGAATTATTGTTAATTTAGAGAGAAATATTACTTCAATCACGCCGAGGACTAATTTTTAATTGTAAATGTTTAAACATTGTTTTGAAATTTACCTTAATATATTCTTGTGCATTACTAAATTCACCAAACATTCAATGCACAACTAAACAGGATTCCTAAAACCTAGCTTAACTTCAAAATATGTCGTCGAAATATATTTCCTAAAAATATAAGCATAATTATCATGCGAAGATGAGGACTATAAGACTGATTCAATTACGCAATTAATTTTTATATTATTTTGCAAAAAGTGGTAGATTTTATTAAATTACAAAGTTGTATTAAGAATTCAAAACTTAATGGTAAAAAATGTAGGTTTACCACAAAGGGAATCGCTCAAATCCGCTTTTATTGGTTCGCCAGGGTTTTATGGAAAATTTTATTAAAATATTTTGTAGGAGTTAAAAGTTGAATTACTCAGTTTTCAGAGTTACATTAAGGTTTTAGATGTGCGTTTTTCGCTTATATTCATACCATTTGTAGACCCCGGTGGCGATGAAGCAGCGTCCTCGCTTGTTAACTGAGAGGTCAATTGTACGATTCCCTCCTAGGTGGGTTTTCCCACGCCAACATCGTCGGTGTTTTTCATTGTAATTTTCTTTTTCATATGCATGTATGCAGATAGGTTTGGTGGAAGGGTCTATCAATCCCCAATCCTGCCGTAGTCATGTATTTAAATAAATACAAATAAATATTTGGTTGCTCGTTGCTGGAAACTAAAGTCTATGAAAGAATGCCTATCGATGCTTACAGGCACTTCTGCCCACCAGGGAAAGAAGTATTTCCCTGAAAAAGTATATTACGCTTGATTTATCACATAATTTGACAAATGAAATTTCATTTCCGAAAGGCAATTAAGAAAATGGCCGAAACTAAATAATTTTTTTAAATGTTTCCTTTGACCATAGTTTTGCTGCATTCCGAAATAAAAATATTTCAAGGGAATATTAAAAACAAATGTAAAATCAATGAATAATGAAACGGAGAACTAAACAGCCACAATAGCGGTAAATCTTTGCAGCTACATCCATCGTAATAGGATCCATATTTCATGCGAAATAGAACTCTCTCCTTAGAGTAGGCTCTTAAGTATACAAGTACATATAATCATTGTTAACACATTACACAGTATGAACAGTGTGTTTCAAAAACTGATTTAGGTTTTGATTGTACCACCTAAAATGATATTTACCGCTCCAGATGATGTCCTTGTGTTTTGGCGTGTGATAGAGAGAGAGAGGTGAAAGGGAATGAAAGATAGAAAGAGGAAAGGGTATTGAGAGAGAAAGAGATACATATGAGGAAGAAGTAGGAAGAGGAAATGCAGGATGGAAGAACTAGTAAGGGGGGAGAGGGATAATGAGGGAGATGGAGGGCAGGAGGTGGGAAAAAATGGGAAAGTGGGATGTGGGAGACCATTTCGTGACCGGGGAAAAAACTGGAAGTGAAAGGAAACTGGAAGATAGTGGAAAATATAAAAAGGGTAGAAATAGAAGGAGTAAGAGAGAGAGGGAAGAGAGTGCGTGGAGTTATAGATACAGAACGAGCGGGAATGGAAAGAGGGAGAAGTAGAGACGAGTCACATTTCGCCTTTCTGGTTTCCAGCGTGTAAGTAAAAAAACGTACCACTCGGCAGGCTGACGTGTCCCGTGCGCCAGTGCAGTATGGTTACTTCACGACGATTATTTAATTGAGTAGTTGACCATGACAAAAGAGAGGCGTTAACAACCTGTACATGTAATCCCGAAATGATATTATCCGTAGTCTTTTAAGTGGTATATACAGAAGAAGAAAATCTCTCATTGGAAGACTGTTCAAGAGGATCCCGCGTGTCTTTATTTGAATAAATTAAAAATAAATTTTTACGCTAGCATTGGTAAGAAAATCGTCAACCATTACCTGAAGGACATGCGGTATATGACCTTGACTATTTCGTTTGACAAGTGATTGCTTTCTCATATTAGTTTTTGATTATTTATCGGAAGTTTAGTCTATACATAAATTTCTTAGATAGTGTTACTCTCGAATCCGTTTTTTAAACTACACCTGAAAAGTATTTATTTAAAAAAATGTATAGCACAATAGTAGGTGAACATATCAAAAACTCAAAATTCAATTATTGAATGTTCCATTGCTACGTGATGCATGGTAGCTGTTCAATAGGGATTTGAACCGGAGACATGCAAAATTGTACGTAATTATATCATATATTAATGTCGTTTCTTAAGACTCCGTAAGAATACGTGCATTAGGTCATGACATCCCTTTTTACAGCTGGGAAAACCCCCTATTAAGGGGAAGGTTCGGTAGTTAATTTGACGCCCGATTTCTCATAGTCGTAAACGCGATCAGAGATAAACCACGAAAAGATACAAGATTCTTTGAATCTGCACCAAGAGAAAGTACCATTCCAATGATAGGAGTTTTCTGAAAGGTGATAAAAATGAAAAGAGGGTAACGGCGTCTGAAAGCTGCGTATGATCAATAGGTGGAGAGGTTTTTTTTAAGTTCTCCTGTGTTATATGAAAATGATTTACAGTTAAATATTTTGAACATGTTTAAAAAATTTTCAAATTGATATGACACGTACGAAGTGCTTCATAAATACATGTATGAGATAGGGTAATGCAAGGCGATTTCGATTTAGCAGATAATCCGCTAATGTGATTTGTTTATTGTGGAAATCGCGTGGTATATATGATGGCACAAAAAGAGGTTGCAAGCAGACAATGCCCCACATATTTCCAAGGATTAAAATATCGGTATTTTAATGGTAACTTTTCTGCAGTGAAAAATATACCCTTCGCCAAGTAAAATCTTATGGCTATTGGGAGAAATGATCTGATCCGTAAGTCGACCACTTTTGCAACTACAAATAACAACGGTTTGATTATTATATTCCGTAGAAAATCGCGGTATGTAGTTATCCTCGATAGAATGAAAAACTTTCAGCATGTGGAATAATCGATACCGTTTATAATGGAAGAATTTGAAAGTTCACATTTAAAGATTAAGTACGCAAATAACAGTATAGAAGGATATCTTACGTTCGTTGCTCGATTATATCCTCTCCTTCGTGCATTTCTTTAAAATTTTGCCCAGAAGCCTTAACCGAAACATAAGATATAAATTCTGTTACTGTTATATGGAATGCTCCGACTCCTGAATACATCATTTCCATTACAATTCAGTTGGTTAGAATTTAGTTTATTCCCAAGTGAAGCAGAGTTTCCCCCATTTTTTCGCCAGAACTTTCATCACAAAAGTCGTGTTTGAACATATAGTCAAGCACGGAAAGCCTATCATTAATTACACATTTCGCTTCCTGTGTGAGTGTAAGCATTCAACATACTTCTCACGGTAACCATGCAACAAATTTATAAGTGGTACAAAAACCCTGGTGTTAGTCTCACGTATTTAAGTCTACCTTGAAATGAAAAAAAGAAATTGAAACGAGAATGGGAGATCTCTTGCGGTGTAGGGGTGACGGTGGTATTACTGGGAGGGGAGGCGGCGATACCGCCACTGCACGAGTGCCCCCCACCTCATACTCCGCGCTCCGGCAACCACGGCCCACACGCCCACCCCCTCGTCATGCATTGCGCACTCCTTGCTCGATCTTTATTACGGCCCACACTTTGCATGACAACTTTCACTGCGCCTGCTATGCCATCGGATAACCAAGCGGCCGCGGCGGGGCCGTGGAGGCTAATGCTCACCCGCTTATGTCTCAACCCAACCCTCCCTTCCCTAACCCACCAACCCGTCCGTCGCACCAACCTCCCCCCTCGCGATGGTCCCTTAATGACTTCAACTGCCACCGTGGCCGGGAAATCATCCCGCACTCATCCATCCCCCGTCGCCCCATGCCACTTCCCACTCCTCCGACACTCTCACCCCTCCCACCAGCGCACGGACGTGCACCTCGCCATGTTTTGATCTTCTCCCTCATCAACCTCCTCCCCTTGCTCTCACGCACGCCAACCTAAGCGAATGCAGATTGACTCTCTAAATGATTCAAAGTCATATAAAAACTCCCCTAAATACCCCCTGTACACCTGGAGCACAACGTAGGATACCCTTACTTTTATGCAAGACCTATTTTCTACATATTTAGCGTACTTAATTATATGATTAACTCGACCCTGTGTTGATGTGGATTTTCAGGCCGTAGTCTGAAAATTTAGTAACCATGAATTTTCCCGTCCCATTATGCAAATGATTTAAAGGAATTCGAGAATCAGTCTCGATTCCTTGTTATCGTGATTAACATTTTGGAATTAGATCAGCTCTTTGTCAAACAATTGGATGAAATAAAGTAATCAGGAAATATTGCATCCGCGCTTTAAACCGAACTAACAAATACAAAGCTATTTGAGTTCTGTAAGATCTTGTGCTTTCCTGGCGTCTTTTGGCGTCTTTCCTGGCGTCTCACAAGAACTGTTGAGTGAAATCCTCTCGGGTCTTCCAAACAGGCGGCACTGGAGAAAATACCCCGGTGGAAGACCCGGGAGGATTTCGATTTGACTTCCTTTGGTGCTGCATCTTTGTTAGGGTCGATTCTCCTATCTCCTCCGCTTCCTCACGGCAACCTAGTCCTCTTGTACCACCGAGGGAGCGATCACCGTGGATCCTCTTTCCTCGGTCAAATACAACTCTTCCTCTGAATAATGTATGCGCTCCGGGCCACGTTTTATTACTAGAATTTCATATATTTACCACGCGTTAGGAGCTTAAGTCAGTGGATTTTGCGTTCCTCACGTGCCTAGGCTCGGTTCAGACTGCTTTTATTTTTCGGCATTTCTTGCTTGTAAGGAGATCGAATGGGAGTGAACCATTCTCCCCCACAAACTTGCAGCTGCTTAGCTCACATGTTAAGGCAACGCAGCGGTCAATGCCTAGCGAAGACCCCCAATACACGGGAACAGTGTTTGCCTTCATTATTTGAGCGTCGGTGAAAACTCTGGTGATCAGTCACTACTTTAAACACAAGTTTCCACGTTGTATTATAATATCAAATGAAATATATTTCATGAATGAATATATTCAATGATAGCTGCTTTGAACACATTCCTTACGACGGCTTTCCAACAAGGATCATTTACTTACATTTAAATTCCGGCTATCTTATGCTGTCATTGTATTTCTTTTTAAAATTGATGAGTTAAAACACTTATTACTCATCAGCATTGATGTGTTAGATTTTAACAGAACTATTATTCCATTTAATAATATTGAGTTTTACCTTGTAGGTTCATATTTTATGGCAATCCTACACACATTTCTGATATTACAGTTTATATTCACTGGAGAAAGCAAAATAAGTAATGATGTTATTCTGACTTGCCAAAAAGGAGGATTGAGGAAAAAAGAGGATACTGATATGTGAATAAATAATATTATTACTATTGGTAATCTACCGGCTAATGTAGGTTTTGGAAGGACACAAGCTAACAAATAATTATTTTATAATAAATAATAGATTCGGGATATAGGAGTATTCAAACATCCGTAGTCTGAGATTTTACTATGAGAAAATATTCAATATTTGATGGTGGTTCGGCAACATTTGGCTCAACCTTTCACATCCATCTACATCTACAAAATATTCTGCAAGCCGCCGCAAGGGCGTGTGGCGGGGGTGTTAGGTCACCACCCGTGATAGTGAAGGAAATAGCACATTCAAAACCGACACACACAATGTGCTATTTTATTTTGGGGGAAGATAAAATAAAACGCTCCCTGAACAAATGTAAGCCTATAAACAGAATTATTATGAATATTATCATTTGGGATTCTGTAGCGTAATTATCCGAAGCATAACTGACATATTTATATACTATTTAAATCCATGGATACAATTCGAGAGAAAATTCTCAGAAAAGTACATTACCAAATATGGCCTACTCTTTTTCAACAATATGAAAACAAAGTATCAAAATAGCAGTTTTTATATTAAATTTTATTATGAATTTACTTTCTTTAATTTTTAACATTGGGTCGGTCCCACGGGTTAAATAAATCGCAACGCAAACAATTCTTTTCAGTCACGTGACTTCATGGAAAATTTTCAATTATATGATACTTCTAGGAATCAGCCAAAAAATTTAATTGCAAGGTATTTCCTATGTTTAGGTGAAATCCGGAAAGAGGAAAAGTTAAAGTATAAAACCGAGTTAAAGTGAGTTAAATAGTTAAAATGAATCATCACTTTACGAACTTGATAAAATTGGCATTGTTAACATTCCCAGCATATGATAAGATGTCTAACAAGAAAGCAAAATGGCGGTATTATTTATCAACATTATCAAGAAAAGATGTTTTCATGTGAATTTTATTTAGGTGATGCCATGAGTTTTAGTAGTTTAGAAAATAAAATCCGGATTCGAGTAATTAAAAGATTAAAAATTATTTTGTAATTGTACATAAGAATTCGTTATTTCAAAAGTTACAATTAATTTGAAAAAAAGTTGCATTACTCAAGTGCTCTAAAGTTCTTCAAAAACAAAATTTTCAAAATGATAGAAAAGATTTCTTCATGTTAGCCTTCAGCGCTTGATGATACGTAGTTCAGCCAGGAAAACTTTTAAAACGACAAGTTTTACTGTAGAACGGTTAAATAATAATGAATAACGGCCAATCTACGCGAATCAACACCGGTGACAGATCTTGTTGCTCTCTCCGGCGACTGAAAAAATCATCCCACGACATTAATGTTCAACACTGAATCCGATTCCGGGTACATCTGGCAGGAAACCATACACTCATTCCAAAGAGTAAATCAGAGAATGTTTAATATACACTTCCACGTGCTTTAATAAAGCTATTTAGAACTGGAATCATGAAATTGAGGCTACCTTATACTCTCTTGAGGTTTTGAATGGTCTTCCAGATGAGGTTTAACAGGTCTTACACGCATGCAAAATGTTGAGCAACAAATGTTAAAAACATGTCGGGAACATAATAGATCACAGTCACTAGCAGCACATGAATTGATTCCAGCGTCGATGTGGGATGCACTAGAAACTTTGGCTATTTCCTAGAATTCCATCCACTACCAGCAGGGGCTCTTCTCCTCCCACCATCCTTGCCCATTCTTGACGCTCTCTCATCTCTGTCGTACGTCTTGAATATGCCAAGGGTATTAAAAAAATTGAATATATATGTATGTATGTATTATGAGATCATAAGATTAACTAGAGTTTTTGCGAGTTAAAATAAGATATGCATAAAGCAAAGCAGG
Organism: Hetaerina titia; assembly: GCA_037158775.1. NCBI lineage: Eukaryota > Metazoa > Arthropoda > Insecta > Odonata > Calopterygidae > Hetaerina > Hetaerina titia. The sequence goes on along the minus strand of CM073779.1, from coordinate 63,583,072 downwards.
GTTACTTGAAAGCCATAAGTCAAATTAATAGGTCCATCTAAGCACGACTTGGATCCAAAGCCATGGACTACAACATGGACGAATACACTGGGATCCAAAGCAGGACCGCAACAAATATATTAGAGGCACTCTTCTCAAACATCTGCAAAGATGCACTTAAAGTAATTAAAATTTTATATCCTCTTAGAGTTAGTTACAACACATATTTTCTCCAATATTTAAGGAGGAGAACGATTCAATCGTAAGTGAATCGTGTTGAATAAAAAACTTAGACAGTAACACACAGCACGAGAACACATAAAAAGAACACTCACAATAATATTTTGATAATTTCGACGGACTCGAGCTCCGTCTTCTTCGGAAGATAATATATGACTCATATGAGTCACAATTATTTCCTTCTAAGAACATCTCCTCTACAATTAACGTTTTCTCCTAGAACACTTAACTTATTACGAAAAAAACACTGCTGAAATTGGCATTTTAATACTTACCAAAAACTCATTTCCCGATTCAAAAGGAGAAAAACATGAGTAAATGATTCATCTGTGACAAATATCGACTGGGCAAAAGAGTTGAATGAACACACTAAATTTCTAAAATGTGTGTCTTGCCATCTAATATCCCATTTTTCAATATCACCTTGCTCTTTTTTGGTCATGTAGAGAGGGGGGTGCGGTCTTGATGCTGTAAATAAATGTTCTGTAATATTTTTACAATTAAAATATCAAATATTGTAAACGTAACTTAATGATGTACACTTCGGTTAACTATTGTTAATAACATCTTTTCGCATACGTAATTCAATGTTATTGTTTGTCACGCATAGCTGTCGACGTTCTGCCAGGCAGGTGGCATAAGGATGGTTCCACGATCGTTTGAATAAGTGAAAGCCTTGAAAGTGGAGTTTATTACACTTTAGATGACGCTCCCCCTAATCCATCTCCTCATATATCTTGCATACCTCCTTGCAACTTCGTAATTGAAACGTGCCCAATATTGGTTAATTCATCTCATTTGTCTTCGTTCTCCCCCCTCTCTCTTTTTTACTCGTATATTAGCTGGTTAACTCTGAGTAGAAGTTTAATTCCCTCACAGCTACAGCCTAATTACTTTCACTATCGTCTTTCTTATAAAGTTTTGACTTCTGCTCCCCAATGGGTACTTCTGCTCACAGAAAACTGAAAAGTAAGAGAAAACCGGCGACCAATGAAATTGTAATTTCTTTGATTAAAAAAAAGGGATAAGAAATATGAGTTAAGTTGGACAGTGTCTGGGTATTATACTTTATGAAAGTTGATTGGGATATTTAACCTAAGGGTTGTAACCATGGGTCACCTCCCAAGTGATCAACGACCATTTTTCAAGGAAACTCTCAAAAACGGTAGATAGAATCTCTGCAGTGTGACCTTTACAGACGGGACCATACATTTACGTAGCTTGAAGAAAAAAAAGGACAGACGAATTAATATGTAATCATTTTGATCAATTTGAGGTCTGATGTGTTCTGTTGAACGTAATGTTAAAATTTTAGTATTTTTGTGGCGAAAATAATTAAAGTGTTTGCAAATTTTTATAAGAAAATATCTAGGGCCGAATCTTCACTTTCCATCATAGAAATATTTATGGATTCTTATTGTAATGCAAGTAAGATGCTTTCGTGAGACTATAATGACAGCGTATACTATATGTGTTAGATGTGTCAATGAAATTTAATTTGTTTCGCTCGATGGGTTAAATTTCATTGATTACGCTGGACAAAATGAAATATTTAGTTTTGAAATATTTAATTCTTTAAAAAAAAAATGGCAATTCTCTGACATAAAAACTTAGTTAAGCATATACTCTTGGTGGTATCTCACATTCGGCAAATATTGTTCTAAATATTTGGATTCGAGAGTAGAGTGAATCCAATCTCCAAAGTTCCTGGCTATATTCACATATTTATTCATAAACGAACTGAAACTATATGTTTTATCTACTTTAAACGTTACGGATCGTAAACCTTTTTATATTCTCGTCGATTCCCGAGCGTCGGTGGGGGCAAGAATAGGTGGATCTCAGTATTCGATAGTTCTCCTCCCCCATGACCTTATGAATGTTGGAACCTCTGGGGATGAAGTAGGAGGTATGGCGTCCTGGCCCTAAGGAATACAATACCCCATGAGCGTGACAGCCTCGGAGCGTGACCGTCGAATGAAAAAACATCGATCTCCAACCAAATGCCTTCTCAATCTTTCGAAGTCCGTCCACTTAGGGATCTTACGGAATTGAATCACTTCCCTGAACGAAAAGCTTTAGCTTCATTTGCAGAGGAAGCAATCATGCTAGCGTGCCATGCATGCTTCGCAGCCATTGAGCATGAAAAGGATTTCCATAATACCTAATGGATTAGAAAGTAGGATGATGGATAGAAAATGCCTCTTGGTAGTAAATTTTTAGTCACACAAACTTACATATACATTTATGTAGGAATATTTTCCATTGCATGTATGTGTTTGCGTGAGTACATATATACATGATAGATGTTAAACAAGACATCGTACAAACCCGAACTCAACAACATCTCTTCTGAGCCCCATATGTAATTGTTATCTTCCTCCTCTTGGCTCACGGGACACGATGAACTATTATTCTTTATTTTTTTCCCCGAATTACTTCTTTTTAAAATTGTTTACTCACCCTGATTTTGACTGTACTTTCACCTCTTTACACAGAGAAAATTGACAAACAGAATAAATAAGCCACTCATCCTTTCATATTAAACCTACCCATTACAATAATATTTCCACTCAACAGCTGCTACTTCTCAAAAACCAAATGTCTCATCCGTTTTTTTCTTTGCATTCCCGCTAACCACAATTACTACCAGTCTGCTCTCTGAAGACAATTACTAGCACTTCATAGGACGCTCAAACAAAGCGTAGATACTGGGAAAATCCGCTTTATCCTCCCCCCTCCCGTTATCTCCATGACCTAGAAAAATGTGGAATTTAAGAAAATATTAGCACTACCGTGTTTCCCGACTCTCACAGTCTCCTTCATTTTACAAAATAAATATCTCCTTATGAATAATCAACTGTTTACTGCAACCCTCCCCAAAACCTCTCCCTCAGTTTTCCTCAAACAATCCCCTAGCTTAGATGGGCTTTGGAAATCTAACTGGCCATTATAAAATGAACCGCTCAAATCCAACACCATTCCTATCCAGTAACCGCCCACGTTGTAAGTTTTACCCCGCTCTACAAAATACTTGTCAATACCGAGCAGCCTTCCTCAAGACTCCTCTGAGTTCAAAAATATAAAAAAATCAATTGAATTGTAAATGTTTCTGTTATCCCTAGATTGGAAATGTTACAACAGCTTTCCGTCTAAATGAATAAACACCATCACTATTATCAATCTGATGGCTTTACCATCCTATTTCAAAACAGGAGGCATTTTTGTGAAAGGTGAAATTTAAACGGAAAAGAGCGAGTTTGTCTAGGAATCACGGATCCGACTCCAGTTGACGCATCTGATCACTCTCAGCTTCATTGTGGCAGCGTTATTTTTCAGGCATCAGGTCTTTCCATATGAAAACGATCTTTAAGAGCGCACTTTACCCCTCCCCCTCCAAATTCACATGCCTTACAGTGTCTATTACCTAGCGCGTATTGCGTAAAACTCACGTACACTAGGGAGTGTTACGGGTTGATAAGTGTAGTTACAGCTCTTTAAAAGTAATAGGTAGCTCACCCAACAATCTGATAAATTCATGGGAAACCGATATGGTAACAATTCATCAACTCGAGGGGACTGAGGAATTGAGCGCCAGAAAATAATCGAAAAGGTGGATGACTGGCCTTGCTCTTCGTCACTCCCTCACCCGTTAAGTTCCAGCAAGTTAATCGGTTGGCCGATGAGAGGTAGGGATACTGCGAAAACCTTTCGTCCCCCATTCATGTGATCGGAAATCTTCGGGTTGAGGGAGGCGGGTTCAAGTTGAATGCCGCGAGGGAGCGGAGTAGATTGCCTCATGAAGCGAGGTCGGCCCTCGGCTAGCCCACCTCCCAAGTTGAACGAAATGACGCCGTGGCGGGGACGTGCCGAGCTGTGTTTCGAAGAGGACGGGTTTCGACGCGTCGCTCTAGGCTGCCATTCGCCCCGTTGAAGGGATTACGGCGCCGAGATGTGGCCTTGCCGTGTTTGGGATGGGATAGCAGATCGGTTGGGGAGGGGGATGTTATATGGGAGGCCTTTCGTGGTCTGGTACCAAAAGGGAGCTAGGTGAAAGAGGCGGGCGTAGTCGCGGTGAGGAAGAGGTAGGTGTTTTGGAACCAGAGAGAGTTTCAGGACGCGCCGTTGATTTTGCCCCAGGACTGAGAGATGGCGTGCGAGGGCTATGTGCATTCACATGATCGGTCATCGCCAAACGGAGATGTTGGGATGAAACTCCACGCTGACATTTCGCATGGATGTCAAGAGGTGTCCTGAAAGCGTAAAAGTTCCCACATAAATTACAGATGAAGAGGCAAATCGTATGGCTCCCAGGTCAAGTGGCCCACTTCGGCGTTGATGGCGTACTAGACCCCGGTGGTGGCTTTATTTTATGTGAAAGGTTCTACGGTCACAGTAAAAATCGTTGGATTACTACCTAACAAATGTTGTCCATAATTAGGCCTTCACATAAAAAACGAAGATACTTCACAGACGCTGAGCAAGGAGCCCCTATCATCGTTTAATATTCAGACTTTTTTATAGCAGTTAGACAAGATTGTTGAGTATTGGAAATCCTTCGTTAAAATTATAATTATTTACTTCTTGCTTATAGTTTTCTTCTTCCGATTTCACGTCAAAAAACTGAGTACAAATTTCGAAGTTTTAAGGGTCATTTTCAGTCTTTCTGCTCTGGCTGAAGCGCATGGGAAAGGTCTATGCTATTTACGCCAAATACGACTATAACGTTACTGATACTTTTCTGTTACGCTATACGTTTCATAAATTATGTTGAAAAAACAGGCCTTAAAATTCAGCCCTTGCCGACATTAGTGGTCCACTCATGTTAAACTCTGCTATCTTATATTTTGCCCATGCAGCTTAGAGAGGATTTACCTGGGTTCGCAAATGTTTCCACAAAATTTTTCTTCCGTGCGTGTTAAAATACAAAAACTGATTTTACGTTATGATTTCTTTTAAATTTATGAGTAAAACCGTGGGGCCAGTTACGTTTAATAGAACATAATCAGACGTTATTTCAAATCATATTGACGTCAGAGAGGCTAGCAACGGAAGAGGTGAGCATAAATTGATTTTTTTCTGTCTTCATGGAAAGTTCTGTCCCCCATCTTAACACCTCATCCCACACCATAATGTGTTCATTTTCAAGGGGGTGGGACATGAGAGGGTGTGGGGGCGATTTGAGATAGCCCAATTTCTCAGAAACTCGATTAAAAAAAAGAGATTGGTCGTTCCGAGTAGAAACAAACTTCACAAATCTCCTGCTCGTTTTCGCACCGGAAGGAACGTGAAGAAAAGAATGTCTGCTTCCGTTCCTCTTTACTATCTTCTGTGTCCGACAGGGGCCAATCAGGAACACACATTTGCGAGAGTGAGAGAGATTGGGAGAAATAGCTCTCTGGCACTTATCAACAGTTGTACTCGGAAGACGCGTCCACTCGATAGCATATAAAATCCGATGGGCTTCACGACCTAACGCATGGCCATTACTTTTTTGCAACGGGCCTCTCCTCTGACGACTACTTCAATAACCTTCGCTTCGAACCGTGCCATTTTCTGTGCCAGGGCGTCGTTCATGAGTGGCGTCACGCTTTTTAGGCAGCTTTCAGCTTCCCCCTACGTCCATTCCACCTACCATGGAAAACTGTCCCTAAAATGGCGTCTGGCAAAGGGGTAAGTGGAATTTCCCCCTCTGAATAATAATTAGCAATAAACCCCCACCTTTCTCTGACGGTTGATGTCCTTTTCTTGTAACGATCGCGTTACAAGACATTCATTCCCCTCCCAACCTCGAAAAACCAGATGGGTAAAATGAACGAAAATGACCAATTATAATTACTATTCATATTCCTTCCATCGTCGATACGCCTGTTCTAGCTTAGACAAGTGATCGTTTAAAAAATTTGAGAAAATCATTTAATTAGTTAATCATATTGTCACTTGAATATCTTCTTGCTACAGTGACATCAATGTTTGGAGTTTTTGAATAAAAGATAGAGCAGTAATCCCTTAAATAAGCATTATAATGGGATCAATTACATAAAGGGGTACCGCCCGAGAGGCTACTGTTGGGAAGAAGGAATCAGAGGAAGTCCAAGGATCAGTCCGTATTTCATAGTTCCGGTGAAGAGATCGGAGGCGGATCGGGTGCTGCATGACACACGGAGGGTGGCTTTGCCATTTACCAAACTTGAGGTTAGGATGCTGCAGTGCCGTAAAAATTGTGCAGTCGTCGACCTCCCGGGATGTGGGAGAATGAGGTTACGGCATCTTTATGCGCATTGAGTTTACGTTTTGCTAGACATCCACTCATTGCCAAGATACACGAGAAAAGCACCATACTCTGTTTCCTAAAAACCCTCCCGACCAGTTATTCTAAGTGGAGAGGTCCTCGGCTAATTCACACTGGAAACACCAATATTTACGAAAGCAATTCTCATTTTCCACAGATTTGTATTGTTTTACAAGTGTATATTGCTCTAAATTTACCCGTAAATTAATGGTTTCACCTCGAAACTACACCTTCACCCTTTTATGGACGGTGACCAAAAAATTTTTATAATCTGAATAATAAACTTAGTCTAGTACATTATTGTAATGTTTTGTAATAAGAATTAGTAAATACACCTATTTGTACATGTACGTAATAGTATACGTATAATAATATAATATAAGTACCGTATATATACGTATAATATAATATTCAACTATCTAGAAGCCTTGCTCCCCTGTAGATTGCGCTCGGGGATTCTTAATAGAATACTGCGTCGCCAACACAGAGTCTAATCATTCTATGTAATCCCCTGCTAAAGTCAAAATACTATGATAAAAATGGATGGGGGATGATGGCACTTCCTTACAAGAAATCTCTTTCATTCCACGTATATATTTTTAGCCATAAGAGCATTTTTAAGGACGTATTACTCGCGACCATATGAAAACCCTTAGATCAATTGTGTGTATGTATGTATGTATGTATATATGTATATATGTTTGTAAGTTTATATGTATGTGTATATATATATGTATAATTAGTGTGTGTGTGTATTTATATATTTATGTATATCCTGTAGGCATACAAAATCCCCATATGCTTTCTATGCGACATTTAATTAAAAGCTTTACTCAAATCTAAAAATATGCCTCGGGAGAAAACTCTATTTTCAATCAGACATCAAGCTAAAAAAAAGAAAGGTTTCAAATGATTTGCTCCAGGTCCGGAATCCATGATGGTTAAAAACTTAAAATTCTTGCTCATGAAAGTATATTATTTATTTAGCCGTAGTCCAAAAACAGCCATTTTGGCCTTTACAGTACAATTTACATTGAACACAATGGATACGAGTACAAAAACCCAAACCCTAGGTGGAGGAAAACTTACCTAGGCTAAAAGCGAACTCGCGACCATTGGACTTGCAGACGAGGACGTTACCCCGGTGCCACCAAGGATAAACAAGTTTTTTTCGACATCCATATTATGTGGAGAGGAAGGCTAAGTTTTATTAAATGGGTACGCCCAACATTAATGCATTTTTAAGTAATATTAGCTATATACTAGTTCTTGGGAACAAAAATGTCTAAGTCCGAGGGTTTAAATCCACTGAGAGGAGCATGAATATGAAACTGCCTCATACGTTTTCACCATTTAGAAAGAATCCAGCTGAATTTTCGTGGAGATCGCGTCCTATTCCAAAAGTTTTATCAAACTTATTTCTCCTTGAAACATATTTGGACAAACTATCACATTTAATTTTCAAAACTGCAATCCATACCGCAATTAGCAATATCTCGGCGTAGCACGAAAACACTCGAGGCATAAGGTAATTTTGTCCAAACGAGCTAAAAGAGGCAACGAGAGGCAACATTTAAAAGAAGTAGGGTTGAATAGGAGATGTTGAATACTTTATGCCACCTTCGCGGGCATCGCAAATACCCCATTGATTCGTCTCTAGGAAAAGGCCCTCTAGGCCCGATGGAAAGGCCACGGGGCTAGGAGTAGGGGCTAAAGGTTCATTCGCCCCTCTTCGCGGTGCTCCCGACCCATGCGCGTGAGACTGATCCTGGGTGGTTCGAGGGTGGAGGAGTGAAGGTGAATCGGAGGGCTGACCCGAGGATGAGGGTAGGGAGTCGGCGCTCCTATGGAAATGGGAGACGTAGGAGAGGACTAAAACGGTGTGGCGCCACACGCCCCCATCCCAACTCACCCCCTCCCGCCCACCTTCGTGGTGTTATGAGCGCAGCAGGAGGTCGAAGCGGGGTGGTTGAGGGAGGATAGGGGACGGGGAAGAGACCGACGCCGGGATCGAAGGGAAGCGGGCGGTTGGGCCGTTAGAGTACGACCGAGCGAGGAAACTGGAGGGACGGTATGGAATGACTTTGGGAAATGGGGAAGTGGACGGCCTTGCGGTGGGTGGAAAGACTGGGCGCAAGAGGGTAAAGCGAGGCTTGGCGTGGGCACGCAGGCAAGGGTTGTAGTGGAGGATCCTAGAGAAAGAGTGGGACGTACGAAAGCGAGGATCATTGTTTGGTGGAAGGTGGGATATGAGGGGTCGCCCGGGAGAGGAGTCATCTAGGAGTGTCCCAAAGGGAGTTGAGCAGAGCTTCTCCGCTATTCCTTCACCACCATGAACCAACCCCCACCCTGCTTGGCCGCGACCTCTCACTCTAATCGCTTAAAGCATTACTCACGCATGTAGTGAAACTTCTCGTCTTGTATATGACTTCTCGGCTATTGTAGTGTGTCTCCAGATGTTCGTTCTGCCAGTAGGAGAGCCATGAGGCGGAGATACATTCGTGAAGACTAGAGTACCTAGGTCCTCTCCTGAATTCCATGCCAGCGGAGACAACCATTCTCCCTGTGCTATTCCATCTCCACACCGCTCTGGACCCCTCTTTATCGTTTCCAGCCACTGATAAATTGACGCCATTTGCACTTTCAATGCTGCACTCACGCCTGTCATTATCCCTCATCAACGCTAAGACTATCGGGAGTTGATACAGGTGGGGCAAAGAAGGATGAATGGCTCCGCTGTAATTCATTGGCCAGCAAATAATTTCTGCATCCCCAACCTGGAAAATCACCGCTCACAAAAACCGTGCGTTTTCCTATTTTTTCTCGAATGCCTTATCCCTTATGGTCTGTTTTCCTGTTATAGGCACTAGACCTACTCTCGCTATTAACAAAAAAACACCAGCGTAACATGAAAACCCTCCAAATGAATAGGTATTTCATTAGGGTGTATTAATATTTTTAACGTGCTTGCAGTAACCATCTTCTAAAATGGTTTGATTATTTTTATCTCCTCTCCTGGTGTGTAACACAGTTTTACGAATATAATATTTACATTTTAACTAAGACTTTATAGTACACATTAGTGTCGAAGATTCGGTTACTTGAGCACAGGTAGAGTTCTGTGTATGTATGAATATAAATATTATTACACATAGTATAAATAACATCGTCTCTAAAAGCGTTTCTAATTAGGGTGGTCGGGATACGAGGTCGGTAGTCTCATTTCTCCAACTTATTCATCTCCTACCATTTTTCCGACTCTCACTTCCCGGAAATTTCTCCTACCCCGTCGGTTCCCGAGGTCACACCCCTTTGCCAGCCGACTTTATGACATTTGAGTTCCAAGCGACTTTGAGTATTGGTCAATAATAATGAAGGTACTACTCCTTGTTTCAAGAAATTTGTACGTGAATTTTAATGTGACTCGTTCAAGCCAAAGAATGGTTTTATGCACTTTTTTTTAAACATTCTAGGTGAATTAACCCTGAAGTACTTGAAGCTTTTTGATCTAGGAAAAAAGGCACCTGCGGTACTCTATTACTCAGTATTTTCTGTAAATTATGGAGTTTTTGTAGGCATCTAGAGAATTCTTCACTTTCTCTTAGAAAACTCTCAAATAATTACGTGATGACTTTAGGAGTAACTAAGATTACTTTAAGCTGATTTTGTATTAATTGACTTCAAAATTTTTCACTTCTGAGAAATTGTTCTTTTTTTCTTGCGTGGTAATGATCCTCTGATGAAATATATTTAAAATATTTAATTTTGACTTTTATTAAAAATATTGAAATTTTTAGGGCAATGTTTTCAGTGCTAAAGTTTTTACCTCTACTATTATTAATTGATATCTCAAAGCACGTCGGCACTTTGATTTTATGGTAGATGTCACGTTACTCCATCAAAATGGAATAGGCCCTTTCGCATAGAAGTTCCACGGTAAGAGGTAATTTCAACTTAGAAACATAAATAACATTTGATTTGATATGCATCAGCATCCATCATTCCTCCTACTTAACTTTTATTATATATTGGCCTTAAAAAATAAAATTCAGAGTCGAGCCTGTTGATCATACCAGATTCTACCTCAGTTATTCTTTTAACAATGAAACGGGTAGATAAAAAGTCCCTTGATACCAACAAAATTCTACTGTCCCGTCAATCCATTTCTATTTTCTGCAAAACACGCATTAGTGTTTCCCAATTCACTCTATTAAACGCTTTTCTGAAATCTACGAAACAGGTGAATACGTCCTGATTGTATTCTATATTCCTCTTGATTAGTGATCTCATTACTGCAATGGCATCCCGCGAACCTCTCCCCTTCCTCAACCCAAACTGATCATCCCATAAATAAGTATCCTTTGTTGATGATGCTGAGAACTACTTCAGCTGCGTGGGATATCAAACTTATTGTTCTGTAGTCCTCACATGATGTAGCCTTTACCTTTTTCGGAATAGGAACTAACACTGACCTCACAAGCCTTTCGGCCAGATTCCTTTCTCATAGATACTACCAATCAGTCCATAGAGGGTCTTCCTCCCAAATTTTCCTAAATAGTTAGTATTTCTGCATGAATGTTGTCTACCCCCACGGCCTCATTTCAGTTCATCTCCCATAAAGCCCTTTCTATCTCATATTCGAGTATTCATGGACCTTATCCACCATCCATTACGTCTTGTTCGTTTTCTATGTCTAACCTTGACCTAAGTAATTTTCTTACAGTTCTTCAATATATGTTCCTGCTATCACCCTTGGATCTTTTCCTAGTCAATTGTTATCCCATTCGACTTATCTCTAACTGTTAGCACATATCTTTCCTTCTTACTACCCGATAGTGCCTTCCTTTTTAGCGCACCAATTTCACCCTTCCTCCAATGAACTTGCCATATCCTCTCCCTGCGTTTTCCACAATTCTTCTTGATTTATTTGTGGCCCGTCTTAATTAACTATTGAATTATTTACACTTCATTTGGCCTAAATCTGTTTATATTCTTTCATTCTTCTCTCAACTATCCCTTTAATCATTTCATACGTGATCCATTGTTTCCTTGTCATTTTTCTATCATTCTTTCCTTTAGTTTCTAGTCGGGTTTCGATATCCCTTTCTTGATTCATCCCCATTTTCCTTCTACAACGCTTAGCTGTTTACCGTCATCCATGATTTTCTGTACAGCCATGTGATACTCCTTTCTTGTCAATGCATTTAATGCTTCTACATGTATGTAATGCGACAATCCATTTCCCAACCCCCCCTTCCTAACCTCCTCTGCTTTCTCTTTTTGAAACGGGCCCTACACTTCATTGCAGCTAAATTGTGGTCAGAGTCCGTATCCGCTCCCGGGAAGCAGTGCGAATTGATCACACCGTTCCAAAACTTTTGCTTAACCATAATGTTATCTAACCGATACATATCTGAGTCCCCTGGAATTTTTCATGTATACCTACGCCTTTTGTGTGGTCTAAACAATGTGTTGGTGATGACTAACCCCTGTCTCCTGCAGAATTCAATTGCTTTCTCCCCGCATTCATTCCTTTAGACTGAACCGGAGCCCCCAACCTCATCACCATCTCTTCCTTCGCCTACCGTCGTATTCCAATCCCCCATCACTATCAAATTTTCCTTTTAGGAACACAAGCGATTTCATACTGTAACTCATCGGACATTCTATCGAATTCTTCCTCCTTATGATTGCTCGGTGGCAAGTATACCTGAACAATGACCATGTTCGTCGGTTCTTCTTTTATCTCTACTAGTAATATTATTTCCGTTGCTTTTTCATGTGGACTGCGCTTCTACCTATCTCTTTTTCAATATTTTTTTATCCCCTCTTTGGCTGTCGTCCTAGCATCTGTATATTATCCTATAAATATCAATCTAGTAATCTAAACCCTAATTACATTTCACCTCGCATAAGCCTAAAATGTCTATATTTTCTTGCCTTCTCTCCTCGCTTAATATTCTCTAATATGCCGGTCGTCAACATTGTCCTGACGTTCCCTTTTCCTATTCTAAATACTTTCGTCTTCTTCTGCGTCTTCTGTCCTGCTGCTTTTGTTTTTCCTTTGCAAGGGTTTCGTGAGTTGACGACCGTGGAAGCCTTGCCTCCCCCGCTGTCGGGCACGACACACGGCCAATTGGTCCTATTTATGTATTGTTAGAATTTATATTCTGTATATTGTCCATTACTCTATCCTTGGGAATAATAATTGAGGTTGTGTCCCTTTTCCTTCCACAGTAGTGTTTTTAAAGTTACACCATCACTGGGGTCGGACGCATTTGCAGTCGTATCACAAAGGAACAGAAGCTGCGTGGACTACCTTTCGTCTCCCACTAACCATTGGTCTATCTGGCATGGGTGACCCTACTGGGAGCAGTTATTATTGCTTCTGCGAGCAGATCTAGGGGCTTTGAAACTCAAAATCCTTTCCACCACTTTAAGGTTGTAGTCCATTGGAGGGAATCCTACCATATAAATTGGAATTTATAATGGCTGATATAAAATCTTTTAAATAAATGAAAGCTGTAGTTCATCTAATGATACCCCTTTACTAGTGATACCATCATGAGTCTGTGAAGCGTTCCCCTTTAATAGAGTGACTTTAGTTAATTTATTGAATAACCCCGTTTACAAACGACACTTAAGAAGTAGTGGTAAATTTATGCGGACGATACGTACAGTGTGAAGAATTACTTGGAAAAAATGAGAAAATACGGAGTAATGTATTGTTTAATTTATTAGTCAATTCCTTTTTTTACCAGGAAGAGAGCCATACCTGCATTTTGGTTGTCTCTGATAGTGTTAATGACGTTTAGCGATGTCGGTTAAGAGCAAAAACCAAATAATTATTACGCAGATTTTCACTTTATTTTCCCTTTAAAGAATGGAAATGAAAAATTATAGTATGCGTATTTTTACTATATCCATTGATTGTCTTTTCAAGAGGCAAAGTTCCTTCCCCTTTAAAAAATTTAGAAAGCTTAATATTATGCATTGCTCGTGATTTAATTATATTGAGTAGGAAGTAAAACTAAAATTTGTGCCGACGAAACATTCACATATGTTGGAGACAAGTGCAAAAATATAGGTATGTGAGACGTTCAGCTATTCAATGCATAAAATAATTGATATGTAGAATACATAGAGACGAAATTTGCATCTTCACCTTGGTAAATGAAGAGGTATTTCCGCTAAATGAGAAAATTTGGCAGGAAGTTCCCATGAATTACAAATTACTTGTGTATTTGGGTTTGGCTTCCTATTTTATATCACAGAGAGGTGTTAACGTGTGACTTTTCGTATTAGTTTAATTGTTGTTAATTATTTATTCAAACAGGATCCAAAAATATCAAGTGACCTTTTATGATATATAATTTCATCAGAAGTAAATTACAATGAAATGAAGCATAACAATTTATTTTTAATACGTATACTTTAGAAAGGTTAAAAATGTATGAAGATGAAAGTTTTCAACCTTACTTGAAATTATTATGGATATATATAATAAATAATATCAATATAGGTAGGTATATATATCCAAATTTCCAGATAATTTCGGAAAGATATAAAATTTATTTAATGTTCATGAGAATATATGTAAATGAGTTATATTTATGTCAGATATACTACAATTTATAGTGCCCATCACAATATTCTTGGGAATCATAATTGAGGTGGTTTCCCGTTGCCTTCCTCAATAGTGTTTTTAACGTGACACCATCACTTAAATGGCCGCCCCACTGGGGTCAGACGCCATTGCAGCCGCCTCACTGAGGAACAGACGCTGCGTGGACTACCTTTCGTCTGGCTCCTAACCTTCGACCTATCTGGCATGGGTGACCCTTCCAGGAGTAATTATTATAACTATCCAGGAGTAATTATTATTGAAGAGGTACGCGTGATGCCATTGCAGTAATGAGATCACTAGTCGAGAGGAATATAGAATACAATCAGGACGTTTTTGCCTGTTTTGTAGATTTCGAAAAAGCGTTTGATAGAGTGAATTGGGAAAAATTAATGCGTGTATTGCAGAAAATAGGAATGGATTGGAGGGACAGGAGACTGATCCGCAACCTGTACATGTCTCAGACTGCTCAGGTGCGAGTGGGGAACGGAGAGTCTGGATGGGCAGTGTTAGGAAGAGGTGTAAGGCAGGGTTGCCCATTGTCACCGGTACTGTTCAACGTATATGTAGAGGAAATGATTAAAGAGGCATGGGAAGAACTGGAGGTAGGAATGAAAGTCGGAGGGGAACTCGTAAAATCGGTTAGGTTTGCTGATGACCAAGCATTAGTTGCTCAGTCAGCCAAGGGGTTGCAAGCATTGTTGAGTGAATTGGAGGTTCAGTGCGATAAATATGGGATGAGAATCAATATTAATAAAACAAAGGTTATGCGATTTTCCAGAAAGAAAAAGGCTAAGCTAAATATTAAAATAGGCGGGGAAAGAATAGAGCAGGTAGAGCAGTTTACATATCTCGGAAGTGTTTTGGACCAATACGGTCAAAGTGGTAGGGACGTAAGGAGAAGAATTGCGCTAGGCAAGGAGGCTTTCTCAAGGAGGAGGGAGTTGATGACGGGGACGTTGAGTAGGGATGTTAAGACAAGACTCGTAAAAACTCTGATATGGAGCGTAGCTATGTACGGCGCGGAAACGTGGTCGCTGAAGCAGGAGGATAGACGTAGATTGGAGGCTTTTGAAATGTGGGTGTGGAGAAGAATGGAGAAGGTGAAATGGACCGAAAGGAAAACGAATGAGGAAGTACTGGAAATGGTGGGTGAGGAGAGGGGTTTGTTGAGAGAAATCCTATGGAGGCAGGAAAAATGGATGAAAGGCGTATTGAGCGGTAGTGGAATGTTGAAGAGGGTAATAGAGGGGAGAATGTTGGGCAAGCGAGGTAAGGGTAGGAACAGGATAGGGATGTTGGACGGGATGAAGGGAGGAAAGAAGTACACCGAGATGAAGAGGGACCTGATATAGATTAGTTTGCTAGGTGGGGAGTCACAAAATGTTTATTTGATAGTTGTGTCCATCCAAAAACCTACCTTAACCGGTAGATTACCTAATAATTATACTACAATTTGATTACTTCCATTGAAACAATACAAAATTATTTTGAAATTTAGGATTTGAAATAACGCAAATATATGTCTCTTCTAGTAACCTTTAGGAAAAAGTTTGGAGAGGCTAATAAATTCATTTTCAACAATTTTTTATAACGTCTTTTTATAAACTCTGAATTTTATTAATACATAAAGTGACCTTTAAATTCGTTGTCACTAAAGTACATCTCCATCAGCTGTTACTTCGCTTTGAATAAAAACGAATACCTCCAATTTGCGATAATGTAAATGACAAAATTTCCGGATTCGCAGGTTCTTTCTATCAAAAAGATATTACATGTACTATAATGATGTTTAATTAAGAGTATATCAGATTTTTTTTAATGGAACCAAATGTGATGACTCACACAGTTTTCAGTTAAAAGTTGTGAATGTTGATCGACGGCACCCTTATAAACGCGGCTACCGATTTATTTACACAGATATTAATTAAATGAAAATATGGCGGCATGAATTCTCCTTTAGTGAAATTATCAATAAAAATAATGCTGAATAAAACAAAATATCACCGCATAATTGATAACTAAAATTATATCAGTAAAAATATTAATTTTTAATTCGTTTAAATATAGTTGATGGTGATTTGTAAATGTTAAAACACTCGGATAGAAAACACCTACCCTTAATGCCAGGAGAAAGAAAAAGATTTTGTTTGGAACAATTTGTTTAAAGGTGAACGCATGAAGTCTCAGTAGAACACTATCAATTTTCGTTGATGGAGAAAGGGGGATATGAAAACAAGTTAGCCATTGAAATAAGCTCAACCTCAGCTCAATGCGGGTTGCATTGATTCATGATTGAGCGTCACTCTGATTATGTAATCTGCAAATCAGCGCTAATTACTCTCTTACTTGCGCTTTGATTAACCGTGGATTATAGTCCATCTAAACCGAGAACTGGAGAATTCAACCAGATTATTCTGTATTCACAAGTTCATGTATTTGATCTATTCTTGCATCCGTGTGCTAAAAATAATTCAAGCAGATAACTTACGAAAACATGTTGTCATGAGCATGGATTATGGCATCATCGCAGCCTAATACTACGTTACGTGACGTAAAATGACTCAGCCAACCAGTATGGGGGTGGTTCTCCAAAGGTGCATGAAACAATTTAGCAAAACTATTAAACTTGTATCACGATTGTGATACATCATTTCTTATGAGTAGTCGTATATTAACCGGAAAACTTCATGACCAACCGACAAGTGTACCAAGGGGAAGGTGGAGTAATATAAGAAGGAAATGTATACGAGGTTTTCCACAGGATTCAGTTATTTCTTTTATTCTTGATTGACTGAGACATTAAATCCCGGTGCAGTTTGGATAACAATATAATTTTCCAACTTGTTACGAAGGGAAACGCCCACACGCACAACTAGGAATATTATACCATTTTTTCTTAAGTTTAACTACACTTTTATCACCGTAATGCGTTTTAAATACATTCTCAAACATTTAATGAATCATGTTATTTTAATGGGGAGTTTGAAAACATAAAAACTAAATCGAACCAGCGTCATTGAAGTATTTACTAATATATAGATATCTCGTTATCATCTATGCAAAAATCATCTCTACAACCCGATGCAGTAAAGCAGTGGGGAGCACAGATTGACCAATTTTAATTCACGTTCTGACGATGGCAATGCATTTCACCAGACTATGCGAAATGAATTTATCCTCTATCCGGAATACGGCCAACAACAGTTCCACCACTACCTTTGGTTTTACTCGACTATTACCTAAAATGTACAAGAATTTCTTTTGGTAGTAGCTCGTCGTTGCTTAAATGCCCAAATTAGTCTATAGAAAGAGAAATTGGAAATAAAAGTTTTTACTTTCACAAATGCGATACTTGAAAATTTTCATAATCATATTCAAAATTGAAATTGATTACGAAATAGAAATTGACATGAGTTATTTTTTATAAACGTTTTGTTTTAAGTACGTAATGGGCAATCTGATGAATGGGCGAAATTAATTGTTCACCCTCTGAATCGTGTTATTTGATTTTCATCCATTTGTATTTATTATCTTCTATCATTTAAAGTGAAATATTTTATGCCCATTTGATAGATATATAGAAACGTTGGATATGTGTAGCCGTTATTTTGTTGACAGTCAATTTCAATGCTTTTAGTAACTGCATAACAAATATCACTCGGATTTATACAAGGCGCGTGATGTTTAATCTTACCATATCACGCAGTTACCGTTGCGCTTAAAGGAGGACAATGCGCCATGGATGTATTTACCTTAGTCTAAACATAGCCGTAGGCGTTCATCTAAAAACCGTCAGGAGGAAGTTTTACCCGAAAGTTGGGTAATATTAGTGCACCCGTTAAAACATTTCAAATTTCCACTCTACTTTTCATGCTAACATCAGCTGTGGCGTGCGTGCGGCATTCCATTGAATTTGAAAGTACTTTCTGTTTTCCGAGAAGCTCTGTGCGGATGATACAAACGGTGGAAACCTATAGGACTATCTGCACATCATATGAATGAAATTCATGCGATATTCCCTCCTGAAAGGATTAAATCATACAGCTCAGTTGGAATTCGAATATATCACCTTTAATGCAATGTCTCTTTTAACACACTGACGATGTTTTATAGTCTTTAGCTCTATGAATAAAGAGGAAATCGATGAATATGGGAGCGAATCTCGTCATTAATAGGTATTGCCAAAATATGAACGTAATAATTGTTTTGTAATGGTGCTTTTATACTATATATGTGTTCTGAAGTTAGCTTTTTCAACTGATAACTGGAATAATAATTAATATTTATTTTAATCATTCTACTTTTTCCTAACATTAATATTTTGTATGAATTGAATGTTTTAAATTACCAGCTGGATAAAAAGCTCTACATTCAGATAGCTACCCAGGTAAAAATCAGCTGTCAGCCCTCGGCCATTAACACGGAGTGGACAGCGTTTTTTTCAGACACTCAAAATCTTATGTTGTTCGTTATCAGGGAAATGTTTAAACTTCTGATGAGTCTACAGAACAGGTTTAACTTTTTTATAAAGATTCGTGCACTTTCATTGACGTATTGGCAGGAATTTTGCATCCAAGTCATTATTGGCACGTTTTTAAATTTTTAACATTTGATGACACTGCTAATAATAGGTCAGCTTAATACAAGTATAAGGTCGGGTTTTTAATCATATAAATGGAGTTTAATTTTCTTCTATGGGATAAAATGCATAATAAAACATAGTAGGCCCATATTTATTATTCAATAGTCACCATGTATTCTACATTGCATCGAAATAACCAAACATTTTAATGAAATGTGTATTTTTTGTAATACATCGCATTGAAGATGAATTAATTACTACCTACGTTTCTTAGCACACGGTAGACCTTTTCTCACAGCATAAGATATGAGAATGCGTATTCTGTAAATGGTGCCTGTAAGTTTTTTTCATTTCCATGAAAGCAGTCCACAAAACATTACGCTAATTGGAGTTGTCAACCCATTTTTGCTGATATTCTGGGGATAAAACATCGCATTGCTATAAGTATTCTACCGCATTCCCGCTACTCCTCCTCCTCCATTCCTTCTAGCCATTTTTAACCGTTCACCTGCTGCTTGGGTCGCTCGCATATCCGAGGAACATTCCACCGGCCACAGTGTAAAATTTGAGTGATAATTGAATCAAGAATCCCGCATCCTAATGTCACGTCCTTTCTCATCGAAGATATCTTGTACTCTTTCGCTCCCAACCCTATCGGGTATCGGTACGACATTTGCATTGGGCGATATTTCCTTTCTCATGTCTCTCATGATTGACTTTTGATGCAACGATGGGCCAGTAGTAATATTGATGACCTTTATTAGGCCAATTGCTGCCTTGCCAAGGTAAAATAGTACACCAAAAAAGTGATTTTAAATATTTTCTAATCCAGCCATAAATTGTGGAGTCCAATGAAAAAGGATATTATTAAGCAAACTTTGTATTGTTCATTAGTAAACTTAGGTAAATCTTCGTAACGTTGTACGTAACTTAGCTAACGCTCATATACTCCTCTTTGAAAAAAATGAAAGTCACAATTTATTTTATTCAATTTTAACAAAATAAACAAATCAAAATTGAGTTTTTGTTTTGAGAATCATATAAACCAATATTCCAAGCACAACAGATAGTCAAATTTTACCTTTCGGAGGATCATGGTTCAAAAGTTGAACAAGAAACTATATCCAGAGAATATTATCAGAAAATAATTGTATGTGTACTTAATAATGTAAGTCTGTGTATTTGATGATTACGAACATTTTCAAAGATAATTCTTTTTGCTGGTTAAATAACATGACTCCGTGAGATAGACATCGCAAGTATAACTGATTCATTCACGACTTTTATTTTCGATGAACATCGCGAATATATTTATAACCTAGGCACTAATACACACGTAAAGGTTAGATTTTTTAAATGCGTTCATTCAACTGTAAAATAAAAAAGGCATTTACCTTCAGTTATTTGATTGAGTAATGATCATGGTAATGTTTGACTTTTATTTAGAACTAAAATTGAGATTATTATAGTCGTTGACACATTATTTAGAAAATTAACATTTGCCAATACTTACCCAACGAATGTTGACCAAGAGCTGAATTGAAAACGAATTTGATTCCTGTTGAGCTTTCTGATCGTTGCAATAATGAGAAAAATAAAAGAGAAATATTGACAATTTGAATTGATTATACATAACTCCTCTATTTCATGTTGCTGTAAAATATGTGAACACTACAGATCAGTGCATTATATTGATTAATTAGTCCTTAATACTGGACAATAACTATGTTATTAAACTATGCATTTTTTCCTTTGGTGAATATATCAACATGTTTGCAAAATACTATGAAGCTCTATGCATAAACCTGACTGATTAAATTGATTTCAGCGCTGTTTCACACATGGGAGAATGTTTAAGTTCTATGTAAACAAACATACTACATGGATGTAAGAAACAGATAAATATAAGGGAAAATTTACATGTTATTAGTGTATTCAAGCGAAGAAATGATCAAGAATTTAATTAGTAAAAAGTACTTTATAACAGAAGTTTCAAATACAGTCTAAAGTGCAAACATGATCATTTAATTATTATTGAATATTTGATGTAATTTTGTCATTTCTTACTTAGATTTTCCACAAGACTTTCAATATTGCTTTACGTGTTACATCAACTTTAACAGTCCCCCGTTATGTGATGGATGAGTACAATTTTGATTGTGCGTCATAAAGACTTAACAATATATATATATATTAAAAATGTTGAAATGTAGACTTAAAAGATTTACGCTTGCAATATTTAATATTCTCACGACATTTACGTCTTGGATATAGTTTCAGGTGAAAGCATTAACTAAAATCTCTTTTTCTAAGGAATTATCCTGATAAAGTAAAAAAATTAAGAAATTCTTCAGTGCACATCACGTATACCGTAGAAAGCCCGTTGAGAAGATTTGTTGTAATTGCAATTTGTGGTTTTATTTTTCACAGAAAGTATGTAAATTGTTAACTTTCCCCTATAGTTAGATAAAATTTGGACGAATTTAGACCTGCAACTGACCTGACCGAGTCTTGGCACAAACTAGTCATCCTATTTTAATGTAAATGCATATTAATTTAAGGTATCCAATTCGTTTCAGAAAAGAGGGCAAGGGAAAAAAGAAGTTTCCAATTTGGTGGAAATTATTTTGAAAATTGAAATTCAACAAATCAGCCCTCTACCTGATCAAATATTTTTTCAAGATTTTCATTTTAGAGCTCCAGGAGAGTGTGCCCGGATACCTCTATTTGTAATGCTCGGATACCTCTAACATACCTTTCGAGATTGGAAATATTTCTACAGGAATTTATTGACGAAAATATTCAATGTTTATCACATCTGTTGCAAATGATCGGGGACGTCGCTTGTTATTCCTGCCCGCCTCTTTTCCCACTCCACAACACCTCCCTTAACCATCATAGCCTCCGCACCATAGTGCCCCCCGGATTTTTCTAGCCAGCATTACCGGATTCATGTTCACTCGTGTATTCTACCCGATCTCACGTTTCCCCTTCTTCAGCGCCGAAATTCGTCCCCCACCACTCACACCCTCCCACATCCCGAACCCCTTCCTATCCTCTACTTCCACCCCCGCCTTTGCCGGCAGTCATGCCTCTCGCTGACTGAACCTCATTTCCTCTTTGCCCTCCGTTTCTACATCTTCCCTCGTCCGTCCCCCTTCCCCTCCCCGGCATCTCCCTCTGCATTCACCACCCACTTGCCTCCCGCGCCATTTTTGTCATCGGAAAACTCTCCCCGCCCACCCTCTGCCCCAAACCCTCTCCTTATGCTCTTTCCCTATTATTCAGCCTGCCTAAGTCCAACGGAAACATCTTCATCGCCCTTTGCATCTAACTTGAAATTATTACGACCCTCCTGCACTCTAATAGATAATGAAACGCAGAACAGAAAATAATGGTCCTCATTTTTTTATGGAAAGCTTTTCGGGAATATTTTTTCTTTTCATCCTCTCAGCTTTATAATTGCTTTACCGAGCTAAATTTCGTTTTTTCCTCTCCCCTTATAAATAAACTGTTTGCTGATGCGATGTCTAATTTGGAAATAAGATCATTTCATTTTCTCTTCCTCTGTTTTGTTCAGTTTAACCTTTTCTTTCTGTTTTTTAGAATGTGCTCTAATTTGTCGAGCCCAGTGGCGAGATATCGACCTTCTACAAACTTAATAAATATTGACATTTATCTTAATCTTATTTTAAATATTAAGACGTTGTACTCTATTTCATCTGGATGTCGTAGGTACATCCTACTCCATCATCTCGTACTCTTTAAGTAGCTCACATTTTTTGTATAACAATTAAACTCTTGCAAAAGAAAAAACGCTGCGTGTTATCTACATTCCTTAGAAAAAGGCGTTTGCCTGCCAAGCATACCTAGACACTATTGATTAGGCTCCTCTTAAGGGGGTGAGACTCTTTCAAAAGTCAGTTATTTTTATTCTCTCTTCGACAAAGATCTAGTTATAGTTTTGGGTGCTTGAGAATGTGCTAAGAATTGGAGCTCTGGGGATTCAAAAGTCAATGGGTATATTTCCATTTTCCATGTTTTAGCGTTTACTTTGCATTTATATTCTAACAACTCGATTCATTTATGCCTAATTTTTACCCATTAGCAAGTATGTCACTTTGATTTCAAATACGTGCGAAAATAATCACTGAAAAAGTAAGGTAGTACTTCCTCAATGTGTAATTTCAATGCAATATATTTTTACGTTGCTTAAAAATTTTCTTTGGGACATTATTATTTAGGGAACTATTTTTTTAATTCCATTTACCCTATCCACTGGGAGAAACTGGTTTAAATAAAAAATTGTCATTGCTAAATCATCAAAATCAATTTAATTATTTAATTTTACCTCTTTGATTCACCACATTTATCTTCTTGTATTATACCATCGTGGTAACAATCTTTAACAGAGGGAACAAAAATCTTGTGAACAACCGTTATAAAATGAGTCTAAACACACTGTCAAGAAGATATGATATTCAAATTTCACATTCCAACGAAGGGAATTGAAAAGAGAAGAATAGCGCAGAATAAAAAAAATGCCTTAGTGAGAATTTCGTCTGTAGCAGAACTGAAAAATGGAAAATCCTCAGGATCCGGAAAGGTCTTGGAACTATCGTCTCTCTCTCTAGGAGACACAAATCGATCCTCTAGAATGCCCTCCGGGATTCATTGTTAGCTACGAGTAAATCATACTACGCACTGACCGATTTCTCGTCCTGAACGGTAATCCCAAAGTGATAGAGCACTAGTATGCACACTTTGATCTATTCCATATGAGCTGCAGCGCAAGCAAATGTAAGACAATGCCACATTCCAGCGTGCTGACAATCGTGCTTCCTTGTCGGTGGAGAGAATCAAGCCCCACTTTTCTCTCTTTAACACTATGCATAGATTGCCAACTACAAGAGTCATTAGGCCATCATAGGGGAGGAAGTACGGAGGTATAGTGGAGGCACTGGAACACTAACATCTATTATTTTCCCAACCCGTCCCTTTCCACAGATCTTCGGATTTCATGGTTTATATAGTAACCACCATACATTCAAAAGTTTCTACATGAACTGTAGCCTTATTTAGCCCCTGAGGGTATTACTATGTTTTATCTCAATCAATATTCCAGCATAAATGGTACTTGCTACGAAGAAAACTATAGCGAGTAGAAGTAGATTTTGGGAGGCGACCGGCAACTAACGTCATTTGTGCCATTAGAGATGGATGGCAAAGGAAGTAGGCTGGAGAGAAACTTGGTGTCGGCATTTGTCTACTCTTAACGAAAGTCGCCCTGAGGTCCGCAGTTTAACGTCCTTTCCCATGGACAGCGTACTCACTTAGTGTGCTCTCCACAAAGCACCTCGAGTAGAGATCGGGATATCACTGAAAAATAGCGACCGCCTTCGGAATCCGAACCCGGACCCGCTCGGAGGGGAGTTAGTACGTTAGCCTCCGTAAAATCCAGATCCCCGACTTAAGGGATCTCGGGGAAAGACATTTGGTGCCCTAACCGAGATGAGGGTTACGTTAAAAGAAAATGGAACGAAACTGATGGTTTATCCGTTCCATGGAAGGTAATTCAAAAATATGATCTAGGTATACTTGAGTTACATTCTGAAATAAAGGAAGTATGCTATTTGAAGCCCTTTAAGAGAAACTGTATTGCTATACATAATTATTTCAAATATGCTGGGCTGACATTATCATTTTACTAAAGGCCATTTTTTCACTCTGTGTCCCCTATCAATGGATTCGTCGCAAGTGTGCGCGAAAATTGATTTATTTTTAATATTTAATATATATATATTGTGTGTGTTTTTATATCTGTGTGTGTGCGTGCGGTTTCATGGGTAGGTAGTTGGGTGGGTGCGCGGGCCCGTGCGTCTATGCATTCTAAAATAACAAATTCATAATGCGAACCAGAATGAAATTCCAGAAAGCCGATCTAACTGACCGATCTAATTTGTGGCTGTCTTTCATTCCGAGATCCCAATATAAAAATATGCACATAGAAGCCTACCTTAGGTACACGGCTGATCGAGACTAGTTCTCCGCTGAAAACCTTTCGATTTCCGTTTTTTCTTCGTTTGAATATATTTTAATACAGTCCTCCCACAGTTCAACGATGGAAGTTCTCCTCCTCCGCCTATACCCTTCTCCGCCCGTCCCCTCCTCTACCAGGCACTCGCACTTTCCAATCACCATCACGCTCATTCTTCAAAGATAGGGAATCGTATCTCCTTTTAATGCTGTCCTTAGACTCTCCCAACTTCCTCTAACCCCAATTTTTAGCTTTCCCTCGTACTCCCTTTCAAGTTTTGAATATCATCTCCCAGATATTCCTGCTCAGTCTTCGACCAATGAGTTGCTCCTCTTCCGAAGAAAAATTCCTTAATGGCTGTCTCCCGATCCCTGTCATTCGCCGCATAAACCCCTCGCTCTAACGATCCTCCTATATCTCTCTTTTTTTTACAGCCTCACCCCTTTTCAAATTGTCTTCTTTAGAGGGGTGAATCCTCACGACTTCGCCCAGCCACCCCAGCTCCCTGTAATAATTTATCTTTTGAACTTTTAATCCCCTCATTGATGCTTACCGGTTCAAGGAAACTCGTCCTAATAATAAACAATATATGGGCCTGATTACAGGGAGAAGTCGCACAATATGATAGTAATTCGTAGCATAAAAGGCTGATAAGAATTATAATATAATTACATAGGATATTTACAACAGTCTTTCCAACTTTTGTTTATCCAAGTAATCTAATCATCACGGGAGTTTTTGAGTTGTTTCAATTTTATTTATGTATTTATCTTACCTAAACTTAAAATTCTCTGCCGCGGTATGTTTAGTATGGAAGTATACATAGAAAATGGATATTCCATAATCGTTAAGCTAAAAATGTTGGCCAATTTTTTAAAGGAAGATGATGGTACATATCTTAGGAATGACGTTGGTTCGGATATTTTGCGGGAAAATCTGTTTGAAGCGGCTTCTTTGTTATGAATCCGAAACCGATGGAGAGCGGTAAGAAGACAAAATGGATCATTGTGAGGAAATCATAAACATTAAATATGTTTGACGACATGAGAGTGGGCGTTTGAGATAGATCGTGTGGTTAAAAAAAGCATGAGTGGTAAGGAGACTGAATACATTTTAAGAATTTTCTTCTATTTTGATTAGTCCAGCTCATCTACGGTAAGGTATTTTACTAATAGTGTGCATATGCGAAACGGGTACCTTACTACCACGATTAACTAATGAGGGAAAAAATGAAAATCGTGATGGCATATGGCAAGTATAAATTACATCAAAACTATAGGAAATGGACCAAATGTACAACACACCTTAATAAAATACCATTTTTCCAGTTAAAAATAAAATAATTGGGATTTAGGAAAGTGATAAAAGTTCTATCAAGTAAAAAAAGGCAGACATACTTTAATTACACATTTTGTACTTTAATAACCTTTAACACGCAAAAGATATATCCTAAAAAATGAACAAAATTACCTTAAGCTATACGCTTGCCCAGAGGCACCATGCATGAATCCAAAATACTTCATGAAAACAGTGCTCTTTTTATTTTATTGCCCTCAGTTCTCATTCCTTTATCTTCTCTTTAAACGTGGCATACCTTTATGATTACCTTTTTACAAGGTTGTGAACCTTATATTTAGCATTGCATTAGTAATTTTTAAAGGGTAGCTTTCTTTGGATTACATTATAGCTTTGAGTGGTCGTTTTACGAAACTACCTTAATTTTTTGCGAAACATATAGTTCGTTGTGTGCACAATTCCCAGTTCTCATGATCTATCGTATAGAAGCAACAAAACCTTTACTTAAAATATTACGTGAACAATTACTATACAATTTCGAGCTTACATCATCATTCAAGCAACACTTATTGTCAACATTATACATAGGATATGATGCACGTACTGATCTCCGATTTGAAGGTACCTCTAGGTCTAAATTCTTACAAAATGCAAATTTACCCTTTGTGTTTATTTCTCGTAATTTTTCCACTTTTTGTCGCTTTTTTGCACCACCAATATACATTTGTTTTCGTAAAGCAATCGAGTCAAGTAGGAAAAATTTCCGTAGAGAAGTAAAACAGCTCGGCTACGCAGGGACAAATTTCAGGGGAGAAGTCATTCGGAGAGGCATTTTAACGGCAGAGAGAATAGAGAATGAGGGGGGAAATGGGTTAGAGTGAAAAGATAAGGGAAGAGAACAGGCTATACGTTAATCTTATTTATGCCCATTGCAATGATAAAAGGTTAGGCTACGGATGGGATCGTGGAGGGAGCAGGCGGTTCCAATTTCGCCCCGCATCAACTTGTTTACTCCTCTACCTTTTTCGCTGCTGTTCTTTCAACCGACTTTTCTTTCGTTTACCATCGCCTGCCAACCTCTTCCTAAGCTCTTTTCATTCCCTCCAACACTTATCAGCCTGTCTCAAGTGAAGTTATCACTGTGACACCCCTGCCCGCTCGGGGAAATTATTACCGACCCGTCTTCGTGTTATCACACACAGATAACCCCATGCTCAGCACGCCCTCCTTTAAATTTTAGTGGCTCGCTGCGGCTGCAGCACCAAGCCTTGCCACGGGTGGGTCCTCCGATCTTGTATCCTTGGAAAGTGTCACTGGTGTCATAGACTCATGTCCGCATATCTTCGTTGCGCCGGAGACCCCCTCGTGCACGCGCATGTCCACGTGACGGCCTACACTCACGTCGAGAACGTTTCCCAAAAGTCTCAACGAAGGGGTGTCCCAAGTAGCTCTTCTACCGTACCCACTTCCCTTACCAACTTTCGACCCCGGCTTCACTGCAGCACACATTCTCCATACGCTTCCGGATTCTGAGATTCATTTCTCTGGGACCAGGATTTCCTCCCCCGTAGATCCCTGAATAGTCAGTGTGTCACAGGGAAAAGTTTTATTTTATTTCTGCTGGTTTTACAGGGTGGTGACTTCTAGTGTGTCCTAATCATTTGTCGCACATGCTGGAAAAAAGTTAACTGGTGAACCGCGGAAATGGGGATCACAAGCCCTCTCTTCGTGCACATATCGTGGCAAGCTGAAACGGAGCATAAAGGAAAAGTTGTGTGATATACTGAACTGCAACTGAACCTATACCTGAACTGCACAAAATTATGCAATCCTTTTGGAGATGTAAAAGTTTATTCTTCGAATGTGGATAAGCTAAAATGTTACTGAAATGAGACAAAACTCAATCTTGACTGTTGTGGTTTTTGGGCATGCCATAATTGCATATAAAAAATCAACCTTTCATTATATTTTTTATTCAGCAGGTGATACAATTTTTTTGTTTAGTAAACCAATAAATTAAGGTCAGCCCTTAAAATTGCAGAATATCCTTGTTAATAATTTATTATCGTAGCCATTATCCGTATCGTGAAGCAGTACGCATCATGTGCATCAACTTTTACAATCAATCTAAGGGATTCTCATAAAAATAATTTTTATTTCACAGAATTTTTGAATGCATCTTGCGAATGTCTCCTTAGTCTATTTTTATGCATACTATCATCTTATTTCGTTAATTAGTATTGTTAATTTGCTCCTAAATGGTGGATGTTTTTGATACAATACTGAATTTTCAATTTCAATCCTTTGTGTTGACTGTCAACAGGATCCTTAATACTTTGCCAGTAATGATCACGTTGTCATGAAATTTTCGCACTTTTGAATAATATTTATGCAATATGTCTGAATTTTGATGAACTCAATCAGAACTACTACACTAACTTGGGAATGCTATGGTTAACATATATGGCAATTCACACAAAATTAAGTGAAAAACACCTTCCCTTGCGATTGCAATTAAAAAAAGAGAAACATCAGGTGGCTTAGGATATAAAAAAATATTAATTGTATATAGCATGAATCAGTGCTAAACATTTGCACAATAAAGTAAAAAAAATGCTAATAACCTAATTCCCAATTATAAACGAAGGGGAAAACCGTGCATAAATAATTAAAGCTGACAGAATTGTAGTTCATTTCATTTGTCAGTAATGCCCGAGTAGAGATAGGAAAGTTGAAATTAACTACAAAGGACAATATTTTATATTTAAATTTACTGTCAAAAACTACCAGTTAAATATTCTGACAAGGTAATTTTTTTGAGTAGTCTAAATTTCTTCCTTGAGTCAAAGGCCTCCGGCCAAAGGACAGAGTTGCGGTAAAAGAGTGAAATACTGTTGCTATTAAGCACATTTACACAACTTCTTTAATGTTTTTTTTCCTTTGCACGGTAAAGATATCAGATAGCGTGTCACAAATTGGCTAACGAAAATGTGTAGACGGCCTAATATCAAAGGTGTTGAAATATTTATGTTATTTTTCAAGGAATTAATTACAGAACAAAATTGTTTTTATAGTGTACAGATATCACAATATTGATATTTTTCCGTGCATTAAAGTAGAAGCATTGCAGTGTTAAATCCAAATAAACGTATTCACTAACCCTTATGTTGTTAAGTAATCAAGAGGGATTCAATGCTGTTTACTTTATCGCTTGAATATGATTTATAAATATTAGATATTTTCTGAAACAATATTAACAATCACTGAATAAATAAATTATTCGGGTGAACACCCACCTGACCGCCACTTATTCGTGAAAAAAATATGAATAATATTTATTGTATGGCAGGGCAGAAAGTTTACATTTTTTCAGCTTATAGTAATAATTATATTAGTTGAAACCTCACATGTATTACCAAAGCAGTAATTCATTTTTTAGCATAAATATTTTCGCGTGAAATCCATACTGTCCTTAATCGACTTCTACGATGTCTCATTATTGGGTATCCCGTATATACCTTTCCAAGAGCAGTGACATTCTATATTGACTGTACAATAGATTTTAACACTTTCTTGAAGTACCCGATAAACTCTCGGCCATGAATGAGTCTATTCGAAGTGTGTGAGGGTATTATGAGCAAGGAATAAATGATGTGTGACAAAGAATGTTGAGGAGTCAGGCGTAGGCTGTAGGAGACTTGGCCGTAGCGTGAAGAGGAATGGGTAAAACGTGGATCGGGGCGGGCGGAAGAATTGAAGAGTTCCAGGGTAGTTGGGCTGCCTGGAGTTCGGGAATGAATGATGTATGGGAGCTTCAAATCGCTTCAAATCGGTCGGAAGAACTTATAGCGAAGTGGGAAGTTTGACAAGGTTGAACCTTATGGATAAGGGATGTAAGCTAAAAAAATATATATCTGGAGTCAGCACGGAAAGGAAGTTTTGGAAATTTTGAGAAGAATGAAGCGAAAATTAGGGCTGGGAAAAAATGAAATGAAATAGAAGTCACTTCATATCGTAAATGTTGTCTCCAATCCTCGCCCAATTGGACGGTGTTCTCGGATTGGTAATAAAATTAATGAAGAAACTTTGTGAAAAGATATATTCTCATTCCATTCTTCCATTTCTTGGCGGAGCTAAAAGTTTCCCTTCGCTCAGAAATAATATCTTTAATGTTTTGCGTTTTATCATCAATAATGCGTTAACTTCCATGCCTGAAAACTCTTCGATTTTTTATAGCGAGCCAATTTTTAGTCTGTATGGAAAATTGGACGGAAGATTTTATAAAGAAAAGCATTGTTAAATTTGCAATTTCAATGATCTATATAATATTTGGTACGTTTTTTATGTGATATCAAAGCAAATATTTATTACTAATAATTTACCTCGTTTAATATACTTTGTTTTAGGTGCATGCTTCGACGCAAAATCCTTTTCTGTTCGTAAATAAGCAGGCTATTATTGTAGGTTCATAATTTTCTCCAGTGAAGATCTGTAATTTTTTCTCTTTAAATTTCTTGTTTTTATAACCACTATTAAAGAAAAATTATATCTTCCTTTCCAATTTTTCTGATAATGTATAACATTAAGCTATAAAAAAACCACATGTTCACTCTTGTGAAGGGAACCACTATTCTAGGTAAACGTAGGCATTTGGAATTGGTCTTTATGAGTTCTTGTCCTTGCAATAAATATACAAATAAAAATAAGGTGATGAGAAATGTTGTATTTTATTTCTGGCTACAGAATATCATATAATATTTTTCCTCTATTTAACGAGAAGGTAATTTTGCGCAGCCGCCCATCTGAAGTTAAAACTATAATATTAAATGAGAGATTTTGCCTTACAAGGACACATATACTGACAAAAGAGTTATTGTAGGATGACAGAATAACCAAATTATTCTTGAAGATATCAAATAAGATTCTGTTAACAAATGCTCTCTAAGCTCCATATTTATTTTTTCTTCACCCTTCGGTAATTGTTATAAGTTCATGTTACAGTTGAGAAACAAAACTGAGACCTGGTTAGTAATTCATTATCATAAAGACCATTTCACAATTTATTTAAAAATTGCTGAATAAACATTTTAAACCGTTGCCATATTCTGATTTAAGATTGCTAGAATAGACTTAGGATAATCGGGTATGAATGTTAGCCTTCACTTTAATTTTTCAGGTCGCATACCTCTTAGCCCGTATTTACTGAACCCTAACCCTGTGCCAGGCAATGCACGTAATAGGCATACGTGTAAGATACCGTTTTTGTCAGTGGAAGACATTTAATGAATGCAATGTATGTAACTTATTTTAGGAGAATTCCTGAGAGATGACCTGGTTCTAATACTCACGTCATTGCTTTGTGTTTGGGAGATATGGAAAGATTTTGAAATAATGGTTGGATATTATAAAGGTTGAACTTACTACTCCATATCGAGATATACCAAAGAAAGTAAAACTATAGTGAACTACTCCATTTATAACATGGATTTAAGGTGATCATTAACTTTGTAAACAAAAGCACATCCATGAACTGGACAATGTCACAATCCACAATCTCCTGTAGTAGTAGAGCGGTGTGAGATTATTGGCGTCAAAGCTGTCCAAATTCAACGACCTGGTAAAATTCAAACTTCTTTTTACCATTGAACTAAAACAGGAAGTATAGTAATAAGCTGTCCTCGAAGCAGGTTGCGGCGACGGTGGGGGGGTTGAGGAATGGTGGAACGGCGGAGAAAGGTCGCCGTGGGCAGGAGGGAGGCGTGGAGGGGATGGAGAGAGCCAATTAAGTGCCGGAAACACCGTCGCAGAATGTAATAAAAGTTTTAGGGGGAAGAAA
This sequence comes from Hetaerina titia, assembly GCA_037158775.1. Taxonomy (NCBI): domain Eukaryota; kingdom Metazoa; phylum Arthropoda; class Insecta; order Odonata; family Calopterygidae; genus Hetaerina; species Hetaerina titia. Next base: position 63,551,183 of record CM073779.1, on the reverse strand, counting down.
GAGGTGAATTAGAGCGTTTCAAATAAGATTGTCTTATTTTGTCCTTAATTTCTCCCTCGCACGTAAAGCGGGATTTGGTAATTGGCGGCAGCAGCTGGCTGGGAAGGGAGGGAAGGGTCATATATCGGCTGGCAACAACGTGCTTATTTTACCTTGTGTGTACACTGCCTCACCTTTTCTTGCAATTGGCCGCAACGGTGACTGTACGCAGCAGAATTAGAATCCGTTATTTGCTGGTGGGCCGTTTGAGCCAATTAGTTTCGTAGCATGAATTACTCCAAAATTCAATTATTTTATCTCTAAGATGCATAAAAAGTATCATTTTTCGACGCATTTACCACTGAAAGGCTTAAATATTGCTGAGTTCATCTCTCTTCAACTTTTTTATCGTAATATATGTTTATCTTCTGGAAGGTATAAAATTTTATTTGATTGGTTTAGTTGTTACGGTCTTTAATTCAACTGCAATCTGTGATCAGCATTCGTGTTGTCTATTTAAGTCAAAGTTCCTCCAATAAGGTTGAAATAATTCAACTATTGTCATGATGTAAAACATACATTCTGTTGTTTTCTAGTAAGAAGATTAGAATAACTACCTTCGTATCCCGAGAAATATTATGAAACAGCGAGCAGAAATAAAAATCAATGATATGTGTTTTTGAACTGTTCTCAAATTTTCCGAAAATAATTCTGTTAGTCCTCTCATCATTTGATTTCCCTCCTTCATTTAAGCAAAGTTCCCCCAATGCGTATCATATAACTTCTAAGAAACCTTGATTATTTTTGCTAATCACAAATGCCTAAAGAAATTATATACAAATCCGTCAGGCAATGCAGTTTATCAACTCCATAACTTTATATCACATATGAATCAATATACATCGGTGAGATCGATCGATATATCGATCTCGTTTTACCAGTACAAATAATGACTAAGTCTTTTTCCCAAAAAATCCAGTTTTCTGAGCTTCTTAAGTGGTTTTTAAATTGGGTAAGTTGAAACATGCTGGCAATGTGAAATATTTGAGTTTGAAGGAATGTGTAAATGAAAATTAATAAAGGGACCACTTTAGGACATCAATTCATAACTCCATATATTGGAAATAATTTTCCTGGAATTTGGTATTTCCTAATATCTCACGACCGCACGATTTAACCACGATTTTCTCGGTTTCGGGTCGTGCATGAGGCTGGGTAAGGTGTCGCTCCCGCCGCAGACCGCGGCGGCGTTAAATGCTCGGAGCTGTCTTCCCTCTTCAAACCCGATGCTCGCAATCCTTTCCGACCAAACGTCCACCAAAACGGACAATGAATATAAACCATTATGCGTAGTCGAGACAACTGATGGCCTTATATCCTCCCATTCTTACTACCAAAATAGCCTTCAACTATAGTTGGCACTAAATATCACGTTAAATATTATTTAACATTTTTTGGCTAATATATTACTAATTTTTAAAACCAAAAACATGATCTTTGCTTTATCTGGTGTATTGCTCACATTTAAATGAGTTTTAGCTGATGATATTTTAAAAATCGTTCTATTTCTCTTGAAAAATAGACAATTTTAGTGCGATATGAGAAATGGTGATCGAAGTAATCCACATTTAACTTGTTCCATCCACAATATTATAAATTTTGCAAGCCCGTCGAATTTTAGTTTTTAAAACCGCAGCTAGTATTTCTTATCATCTCGTACCAAAGAGACTCGTTCAAAATTAAATCATCTAATTTGGTTGAATAGTTCGTTGACTTATCCAGTTTTAAAAACACCTCAAAATTAAAAATATTGCACCGTATTGTACTTATCTTCGTCTAATTCCTAAAAATTAACTATTGAAGTTGCCAATGTTACGTCATTTTTAGTTCACCGTTTAGTAGAAAAACGTTGTTGGTGCAGAATCTAATAGTATTAGCACTGAGACAAGCCATAACAACAGTGAGAACCGCTATTTAATACCTTATTTGTTTTATAAGAACAGGTGCATAAACCTTAAGAGCAAATATTTGTAAAGGGGAATATGATAATAGAAGCGATAAAAGAATTAAGTGGAGCATAAATCTCAATGTCGTAGGCGGTCCAAAAAAGCATTCAAAATATCTTCTATCTTCTAAACCAGTATCTTATATTCTCAAATATTTTGCTTCCCGTTCGTGGAAGTGAAAGTTAACATGTGCGATACAGCGTTAATCACAGCCACGGATCTCGCAGGGGATTTCAGATGAGGTAGTAAAGATGCAGTTTCCAATGGAAACCGCGGGAACTACCCACAGAGGCGGAGACTAGGACCCTACGTGCCTCAAGTTGTCACCATCCCGAAGGAATGAAAGTGATTAATTCCCAAGGGAAGTCTTTCTAGCGTGCGGAACCGCGGCTCCATCAATTCCCGAGCGAGCGCGTCCAGTGAGAGGGGGGTTGGGAGGTAAGAGGAGAGTAACCCCCTAGCAGCAGGTCGCGTTTAATGAGGATCTGAATCGCCTTTGTGCGTGGGTGGGATTGGTGTTGGGCGGAGAGGAAGAGAGGAGTTGAATGAGAGTATCTCTTTAAAAGAAGCCGTTACGTTCCGGGCTCTGTCAGGTTCAAGGCTTGGTCGGTGAGATGATTCTTCTTGTGCCCGGAGCCGTCTCGAGTTCCCCGACTGCATTGAAGGTCTCCTCGGGGAAAATAAAGGCAGTCAGTCTCTCTCCATCTGATGACACTCCCTTCGTGTTAGGAACTTTGCTCCGGTGGAACGCACCCAAGCCCACCCAACCCTTGCTCTCGCCTTATCCCGCCTATTCCCTTTCCGCACTTTGCGTGCCAAAGAAACGAACCACTCCAGGGATAGAGGAAAGGAGCGGGAAACTCTTCTTATATGTTCCTCGTTTCGAAAATGCAAATATTAGGTCCGTATCATAAGGGGAATCGCACTTTGTTACCATTCACCATGAAAAAAGTCGCTGTTTGCTTTCCTCCTGGAAGCTTGAGTCATATGATCTGCGGCTCTCATTCCTTTAGACGTCTTTTCAGAAATTCAGGGCCTCCGCGAAGGGGAGGGAGTAAAGGAGAGAAGTTTGGTGGAAAGTGAGGGGGATAGGGTTTTGGGGTGGGGAAAGACCTCACTCCGCAGTGGATCCATTTGTATTGGGTGCATTCACCCGTTTTTATAACTCCCATTCCCTTTTGTGCTTAGAGCAGTCCCCCTTCCCAGATATTGCAATCTCCTTTGCCCATTCAGGGGTACAGCATGGGATATAATCTCACTTTTTGCCATCTAACTCTCCCAAATCTGCTTCGACCCTCTTCCAGATCAGAAACCGTCATCCTCCCACACGGTCCACCTTCCTTCATTCGACCCCCAAGCCACTGTTCTCACTCCCTCCCACTGAGACACCCGGATTCTTTGCAGATTTCATCCGTACACGCCCCCTCCCGCACCCATGACAGCGCAGCCCTCAGCCCGAGCCCAACTATCTGTCACTCCCCCACCCACTGTCTTTTGGACGAGTCGACTCCAAAGGCCTCGTAACCCGAAGTCCTTGAGTGCATTGGGTGGCATCATCTGTGGTTTGAAATAATGCGGTCAATCGTTTAATGCTTGTGACCCCGAGTGATGCTGGATACGGTTTAAATGAAAAGTGAAAAACGTGTGCGATGCCTGCAATGCCTCTGCTACATTTTTATATTTACTGAGGGTGAATACAAATTAAAAATATTTAAAAATACAAAAATCCTAACCCCTCTGAGTTTTAAAGCCCAAGTGTGAAAGAATGAAAATTTGCTTTTCTCTTTGCTGAACTGTAATAGAGGTTGAATGTAAATCATGGAAATATCAGAGCAGATTGGGTGAATATGATAATGACCGTTATGGATCATTTAAGGATACAAATTCAATATCATGACTTAACGTCTGTCACTACAAATAGCAAATGCTAATGCCCAATTAAATATTTGATTAACGAGCCTGGCGTAGTATAATTGATAAACCTAGTGTTTTAAGAAACATAAGAGCTTACCTCATGTGAGGGAGCACCATAAAATGAAATAAATTGAGTGCGAAGAAGACATGATATTTTAATCAAGGTGTAGGAAGAGAGAAATTCACAATGGAATTTCAATTGAGTTGCTGAAGTCCATGATACAATATTAGAATGTTCATATGTCTGGCAGAGGAAAATATGTAACGGGATTTCTGAAAAATATTAAGGCTGGTAAAAAAATAAAAATTCAAAAGGGCAGTTCTTAAGGTAAATAACAATGGAAGATTTTAGTGCAACAGGATATGTGTAAAAATGTATTCGATCACTCAGATCATCTTAGGTAGACTCAATAGCAAGTTTTTGCCACCTACTAAAAATCTTTCAAGAATCCTTCAACACTTTTAATAAAATAAGCCAGTGGAACATTTTTATTGGTGCGTGTTTTCTGAATTAATAAGTTCTATCACTCATACAAACTGATTACTCGTTTGAGCAAAGTTTGTTTTTGAATATAGGTATTTAAGTTTTTGCAGTGACTACAAGTTTGATGACAATTGTAAAAAACCTTGTCCTCGTTATGCGTTAAAGCAATTCGAGAAGTTATACTTAAGCTCACAAAAGCTCCAATCTATTCTTCAAGGGTTATTACTGTTATAACTTTTACATTAATGCTTCGATAATTTTATCATCCATTTGATTTTTAAAAAATGTGATTAAATATTATTTCATAGTTTCCAATAATTAATCATAAATCCAAAATTTTTCATGCGTAACATAACTAGTCTTAAGAATGTTTGGTCTTAATATTGCTCTAATCAATAAATGGCTAATGAATCCTAAGTCTTGAATCTGTAGTTAGTAAGTAATAATTACTTAACGAAATCTCTATAATCATTTAAACATCCTTCATGTACATAAATTAAACTTCTAATTTAGTTTGAGAGTATTTTTACGGTGTAACTCAAATATGTTGAATGATACATTATCTATTATACTTCTGTAAATGTGAATCCATTTTATGTACGAACTACGCCGTCAGGGGTCTGTTGGAGAGTTTGCACTGTTAAGTATGATCATTTTACATACTTCATTCACGTAAAGTTAAACCAATTCATCTGACAGACATTTCTTTATTAAGAATTAGTTTTAAAAATGTGAAATGGAATTAAATCATGAAAGTTTGGAAAAAATAATGCACGAACGTTATTCGTTAAAAAAATGAACCCCTAACTTTAACATCTTGAGTTTTTTTAAATACTAAAAACATTTAGCGGTAAGTTTTAGGCTAGATTAGATAAGACAATTTGTAGTTCAAATTATTGTGAAGATGACTTATAGATGCATAAATCAGATTATTTTGCGAAGTATTTTGCATAAATGAAATATTATTTCAAGCTTAATTTTCGTTTTCAATAAAATTTGGAATTGCAGTAGCCAAACAACGAGAGGAATTACCTTGTATTTGTTGTATCTTAAACAAATCTTTTACATATACCATGAGGAAGACAAAATATTGCTCGTTTGATTCTTTCATTGTACTCCCAATAAACTTTTTCAATAGTAAAAATATCACTAGAAACCTATTTTTCATGTAGCGGTGAGAAAAGGTGTTGTATTTTGTCATTTGCATTTATAGTAGTACTTTGTTATTGAGGTTTGTAACAGGGTCGGTCCTTATAGTGGAAACATACATTTCTGAGAAATTTCGAGCAACACTTGATAGTACACTAGGTCTCACTGAGTTTATGACAACATTTTTTGAGTGTTTGCAAGAAAATTTTTCACATCAAATAATTCCATCAATATCAATTACAGAACGACTTAATATTGTGTATGATATATTCATTTTTGCTTTTTTCATTTATTGCTAAATTAAATTTTAATAAATTAATATTTGAAGAGAACAATTTGCTTAAAAATTAGTGTTAATATAAAATATCCATTTCTCGCCGCTCGACTATTCCAGCATGTAATAATGTCGTTGGCGGAAAATTTTTAATTTCATAGGTTAATTTTGTATGTAAAATAATACTTATGATCAGATTTCTTACAACTAAGATTAGATATACTCAGAAATTCTATTTTCGTTGATCAAGGAGTACTTTTCTTTTCAAAAATTATATTTGGAGAAATATATACTAGTACTAAACTAATGCATATATTATGTTTTCTCTCATAAATTATTAGGGGATATAATGAAAATTTTCATTCCTCCAGTTTGATTAATTTGCTATATTTGACCATAGGTTAGCTCTGGGAAGTAATAATAACAATAATCTAATAAATTATTTGTAAAAATTTTAAGGAAGTATCAAATTTCCTTAGAAGAGTTTTAAATTATAAATTATCGTAATTGTAATGCTAAAGGAAGTTTTTGCAAAAATTACCGCTAACCAAATTACAATTTGAGTATGTTTTGATGTTTTAAATTTTCTTTGAACTCGACTAGTATGAAATATAAAATAAAACAGGATAAGTAAGATATGGAAAGAATTCAAAACGCATTCCAAACATCAATGAGCAGGTCCGCATAACTACGATTGTAGGAATCTCCATCTTCTTTGCCTTGTTTCATCACTACCTTGAGTCTTAAAGTCATATCGTAATGAGCAGTTAGCCCTTTTGATAAGGCTGCTATGAATGAAGTATCGGATGTAGAAGATACATTTTATCTTTCTGAGATGCCAAAGTTAGGAGGTAAAATGCAGCAAAGTACTTTCAATTTTAGAAATAACTTAATATCATTTTATGCCTACTTCGGCCATTTCCAATGAGTATAAAATTAATCATCTCTGTTTTATTTACGGCTACACTAGAAATAGAGGGAGACGGATTGGCTTAAATACAATTTCAATATGCTCGCAAAACTTCGAAAAATATATGAGCGTCAAAGTTGCTAATGAGAACTGAAAATCGTTAAAGATTCGTCAAATAAACTAATATCCTCCAACTCCAAGATTACGCGATGGAAATAGCTCATTTATTAAAGTAAGAATACGTTATGCAAGTCTCTATTGATGGCATTATAGGTTGTATTACACGAAGTGGTAGATGCTTTATTAAATAAAAGATATTCCAGATATCACAGAAAAAGGCTAATCTTTAAATTTTGGCATTACAGGCTGTGTGGCACGAAGTGGAACACGCTTTAATGATTAGAGAGCACTCTCAACTTATTTATAAAAGTATAAACATCAAATAATATCCAAACTGTTCTTTTGAATAAATTGAAATCGCCGTATTATTAGATGTAAATTTGATAATTGGAATAATTATCTTGAAATATGCGTTATTAGTTATTTTAACTAAGAGAATAGTTAGAAATTAAATTATCGTGAGATGTGACTTAACTCTAGTCTATGGGATCCTGACACTTGAGTGAAATGTTATAATCATCAGTGGAACCGTGTTTGTGTAGGTACGTGTATTTTTGACACCGGATGAATCTGGGAGACCGCTAACCAATCAATTAGTATGGAAATGAGAAATATGTCCCCATACACTAAATTATTGGAGTCACTAACCATATGCAAATCCAAGTGCAACGTTTTTCCTACTATTTCACCTACCATAGTCAAACTGTGTGTTGGTGGTGGCTCAAGTTGTATTCCATTGAGGATCCGTCTAATAAGCGTACGTATTTAACGTATTCACTGCGTGGATTGCAGTGCAAAACTTCCTTGCTCACATGATGTGGAATTAGTCGTACAAGACCGGCCAGCCATTATGTGCCATGTCAAACATTATGTGAGGTCATCGTCTTAATTGAGAAAAGCCGTGTTTTCATATGATCTCATAGCTCTCTTAGGGCTTAATTCATAAATGCTACTAATACCTCCATTTCCTTCCGCAGTTGCGGAACAAATTGTAAATCACTGCGTCGTGAAAGCGTTGTTCGGCTTTCTCTTGAAATGATTAAAGTTGGGAATAAAATCCGGGACTTTTAAGCACCCGTCTGTTACCCTTTTCCATCCCTCACAGTCGTCGACCTCCACCGACGATCGCTGGAGAAACGTATGATTCTTCGCTTGGGGATGACGCGACCAGTTTACTCGCTCAGTGCTCTCACATCACGGCTCCACACCACTCTCGAAAATCAGACATTCACCCCCCCCCCCATTCCACCCAACTCGGCCTCCGTCTTTCCGCCTTCCCCGCTCTGAGAGGGCGTCCCCCGCCAGAGACGAACGGACGCATCCGACCACCAACCCACCCCTTCCTCCACCACTCTCTCCCCTACCAGCCAATCCGTCCCACCCATGCCTTCCGTCTGCCCCAACTCGGCCCTTTTCACAGCCGGTCCTCTTCTCTCTTTCCCACCACCCGCCCCAGGCAGAGCCCTTCCTTCCAAATGCTTATGGATGGTTTTTCCCTCTCAGTGCCCTCACCCCCTCGGGCGGGGACCCTCCCGCGCGGTCCTTCCATGCCTGTCATAAAAGGGGGCGGCTCGGAGAATACATATATGTTTGCGGCGACGAGGGGAGAGCGAGGACGGTTGGGTGGGAGTTGGCTCTACGTCTAAATGAATAAATCCCATCAACTATTGTTGAGTTATTTGCCGGGCGATAGATACGATCCATTTGTCGTGGGATTGGTGCGGGCAGCTGGGGGTGTGCGGGCCTTTGGAATAAATGTGATTCCTGGCGGGATTGGTTTGGGGTTGAGGCAGTTTTGGGTGTGGGGAGTGGGTTCGCATGTAGGAGGGTTAGGGCGAGGCAGAGGGAAGAGGAGTTTGTGCGGGGGTTGGAAGTTTTACGGGGATGCAGGGATAAGGAGGGGTTGGAGTTTTGGAGACGTGGTTGAGTGAAGAATTGCCCGGGATAGATGGAGATTTTGGATTTGTGTCCTTTCGAATGAATGTCCTCGTGTGTATTCACAGTGCTACAAGCGTCTCCGATATAATTCCGGCAAAAATATTTCCTCATAATTTGGGAGTGGCCGATGCATGTTGGTTGGCATGACGTTCGTCAAACAAGTGGATCGAGACGATTGTCGACGGAAGCCTCCCTTGAGGGATGGTGTAAAATATGATCGCCAGCCGCGAACGTGTTACTTTGTGTGAATCATAACCTCTACTTATAATTGAAGAAATACCTGTCAAAGCTAATGTTAGCTAACCAACTTGATGTTCGTAAACTGGAATAAAGCGAGCAATTGACAATTTGTATTTTTTTAAAGTTTACGAAGAATTTTAAGTGAAATACAAGTTTTCATGCTGAATTAAATGTTATGAATTCCAGATTATCAATTTGCACCCCAATTTATTAAAACGCAGGAAATTCTCCACGGAAAATGTGTAAAAATCATTGGCCTTGACCGGGATTCTAACCGTAACCCCTCAAGTCCCACCCGAGTTCTTTAGCTAGATAAGCTAGCGGGCCTTTGGTATTTATGTGATTCCTGGCGGGATTTGTTTATTGTTGGGGGAGTTACGGGGGGGAAAGAGGGGTATTTTTATGTAGAGGGTTTGAGTGAGCCAGATTTTTCCCTCCGAAATTTTGAGGGCCTCAATGGAACAATATGTTATGACGAAATACCGCACAAACAATGTAACAGGTAAAAGCCTTCGTACGAGTATTCGCGCGCGTAACACCATCTTCCACAAATTTAGTCTACGTTTTAAACTCAAGGTGTTTGTTTACCTAAGAGAAATTCAAAGAACTACACTACGGGAGATGCCGCGACAGTCACTTATAATAGAGTTTTCGGTAATTTGCCTGAAATGGCATTGTGGAATCTTGGTTCGAATCCCGGTTAGGGCGAATGATTATTAAACTTTATAAATTTTATATATTATAAATTTTAATGTATATTTGTGTATGACTCCGTCTTACTGACACGGCATCTTACTTACAGTTCCTTTAATTTGGATTAAACTAATGCGTGAAATCTTTAAAAATGTTTCCTATAAAATTTTTTTGAATTTTCAACTTCATCATGTTATCACATCATCGCAAAGTTTACTTCACCGGGGTGATTTCTGAGAATATTTGAATGGGAGGACGGATCATAAAATAAAGACATATGATATCAGATTTTTCATTAAGGTGCTCATTAGCATTTACTGTAAAACAAACGTTGGTGAAAATCATATATGTGTCCTATGTATGGCAATGTAATGGTGAGAAAAGGAAATAGTTGTGGATTTCATTCACTATGCATGATTTACGTAAACGTTTGACAACTTTAACTAGTTATAACCGGAAATTACATTAATTTTCTGTATATTTACACCATAGTGTACAAACTTCTGAAATCTTCGTTTATCAAACCTGATGCTATTTTAATAATTTATAGTAGTAATATATTTGTTAATCCTCCTGTTTTACTCGTATATTAAATTACTATATCACCAGAAGGGGTTAATGTCATTTAATTATAATCTTAAGTGCTTCTCATTAAAGGAATGAGTTTACTATTACTCGTCCTCCAGTGTGATGAGCATTCGATAGGTTTAGCTATATTTTCATTCAACTTAATTATTTCATATGCCTTTCAGGAAAATAAAATAGCTTGCTTTGCCTACATTTGAGCTGAATTGTCATTGAGCATCCAAGTTTGTACATTCAGCTATAAGTTTGGCTTTTTGTTTTATTTATTTTACTCAAGTTTCACAATAAATGTTTAAACTTCACAAAGGTTCAAAGGAGTCTCATATATATGCTTTCACAAACTATTTATTAAAATAATGATAAATATCGCTTTTTTCGGATTAATTATATTGATACGTATAGCTTTGAGTCAAAACGTTTAAGGAAATGTGATTTTAATAATAGGTGATTATGAAATATACACTTCCCTCTCATTTTATCTCTATAAATTTGATTTGTTTAAATTTCCTTCAAGTTTTAATCTAGCTGGTTCTCGTCTAAAAATATCACACCCGTCGTTTCCGATTTAATGAAGGACAACGTGTAAAACTGAGTAAGAGCACCAAATTATTGCTACAAACGTTTGAACACTGGGTTTGGTTGGATAATGAATGACGCTCTACATATTGCGCCTAGTATGCTACGAATAGGCTTATCAAGCACTGGATACGAGATTCAATTTCAAAAAACGAGGCAAGAAGGGACGATTGTTTCGCTGAAAAAGACTCTGGAGGGTTTTCCTTCGTGCTTTTACGATGCACGAGAAACTCAAGAATCGCAACTATTAAGGATTCGATGGGTTTAGTTTAAAAATAATGCCAATCATTACATGATGACCAGATACACGCTAAAAATAACAAATTCAAATTTATTTAATTTCAGCCGAGGAAATGTAATCATAATTTCATTCACAAACGAGGCTTATGCAGAATTATATTTCGAATTACAAGCGTGATTGCAGATGAGATTTTTTTCCTTATCAGAAAAAAGAATGTAAATGCAGACATAAGGGGTGCTAAGTAAAGAAAAGTTAGGAAATAGTGTGAGGGATTTCTGTTTGTCTAATATATATTTTGCTAACATAGTCTTTAAAGTAATGCAATGTAAAATTCTCAAGGGCATCATTTTTCTTCGTTCCAACAGAGGTAATTTGGTTCGAAATATTCATCCTTTGGCAAATAATTGGAAGAAGTTTCTTCGCTCTGATCTGAAAAACATTTTTTTAGGGAAGGGTAACTTAAAAGTTACTAATTATAAAACCACTTAGTTGTTATTTTTTAGAAATCTTTAAAGGATTGGCAACATGAGGCAGGACTAATGGTCTGAAAGTTATTCATTTCCTTCAAAGGTGAACTTATTTGAAGATGCTAATTAAGAAATATTCTCCCATTTATCGTCCGTTAGTCTTTCAGTGTCCTAACGTTTACCCATGCCCCTAACTTACTGCAGTTTATCTTCACAAAATTTGACTTCAAATATTTCATAGAATTATTAACCTGAACTTGTTAAAAATTTGCTTCTAATTCATTTATTTCTCTCTCTTAGTAATTTACATTTTTCTAAATGAGACTCCTCATTCTACAGAATCATTGTCAATATATGTCTACCAGAAATTTTCTAACATTATTTCATCTACAATTAGTCCCAGCCAAGCTGAGCAACATAAACAGATTGGTCACTCATCGAAAAGAAAGATGTATTTTACAATCAGAGAAACATATGTAAGTTACCTTCGTATTATATGTTCTATCACTAAAATGCTCGCTCAGCAGCGTATTTTGAGTTGTATTAATTTTTTTAAACATATTATCAATCTGTAAAAGTTTATTCTATAATAATGTTGGCACTGCAATTTAGGATTTAGGAAAGCACTTTGAAAGTTGGCTATTTTTTGCCATTTTCTACATTAATTAAATGCCGGAAAACTTTGTGGAAACAAGAACTATTTTTCCAAATTTTAACCAAATTTATTATTCACGTTAAAATTTATATATTTGAACCTAAAACACAATAAATAGGAAAATGAAGCATTTTTGATTTTACGATTAAAATAAAAATCACTAGGTATATCTTATTAGTCACAGAAACGAATTCTCGGGTAATTTATGATTCAATGGAAGTGTTTGATTATTTGTTTAAACTTGATTCGATTCAAACATCTTTCCTTGACTATTATCATGAAATTTGGCTAATGAGACATAGCTCATCCCGAGCTAAGCTTTACAGTTTTGAAAATTGAAATATTCTTAGCAGATGGAAAGTTTCATTGAATGTATCCCGGAGCCACTATTCAGTAACGGAACTCAGTATTCCACATTGGTAATCATATGATCCTCCAAAAAACGTCCTAATAGCGAAACTCAGGGTTCGTCCGGAAAATGAGTGTACTGAGCTCAGGAAAAAATATTTATTACACTTTTACATCTGTTAAGCTAATATTCCTCAAAATAGGACCATTGTGAGTCGATACACTTGTTACAGCGGCGTTCCCATTCCTGAAACGCTCCCACGAAGGCATCATCGGGAACCTCTCGAAAACACGTCGTCACGGCCTCTTTGACGGCGTCCAAAGTCCCGTATCGCGTTCCTTTCAAACTCCTCTTTATCTACGGGAACAGAAAGAAGTCCGGTAGTGCCAAGTCCGGGCTGTAGGGCGGGTGCGGCAGCGTTGCCACGCCGTGTTTGGCCAAGAAGTCCGACACGACAAGCGCGGTGTGAGATGGCGCATTGTCGTGAAGCAGCCGCCAGATGTTTTTGATCGCTGGCCGGACGCGGGCGACTCGTTTTCGAACTCTGTCGAGCACATGGACGTAAAATGCAGCATTTACAGATTGTCGTTCAGGTACAAATTCGTAGTGGACGACTCCCCTTTTGTCAAAAAAGACAATGAGCTTATTACACTTATTTTCCGGACGAACCCTGTATACGGCACATACACGGAAAATGCTAGTGAACAGCTTCAAAGGAGGAGATAGAGCGATAAGTTACGAGTGAATTTAATCTATGAGAGCTTCAATAAGAGAAGTATTGGCTTTCTCATTAACGCGAAATCATCCATGGAATAATAAATAAATGCGGCAGAGGCGAAAGAGTTTTGTATTCACATTATGTTATGAAAATGTCATTAAAAGGGAGTGGTCTTTGAAATAGATTCTGATATTTTCTTTTCTTATCCGTTAATGTACGCACTTATATAAATAGGGAATTCCTCAATATTTCTATTACAGCTTGAATACCATGTTTAAAATCCCTAACTATTGAAGGATTAAGCACTCTAACGTGCAATTCTTTATTCTCTAAGTAGGTCTAGGTGAAAAATGGCATTTTATCAGCATGGTAATGAATCAACACTTTTTATTCAAGGAGAATCACCCACGCATCCGTTGGGCCTTGAAATGAAATAACTTCGGAGGTGGGATGGGGGTTTGTCATTCCTTAATCAAACAAGGGTTTAAAGGGGTCCGGTCCCGCCTAGTTCTTTCCCGCCAGGTCCTTTGCCTACCTCGTCAAGGAGTCTGGGAGATAACGAAAGGGGCTGATGGTTATCTGAGGGCATGGAAGGGAAATGAAATATCTTGAGTGACTATCCCCTTGTTGCCCGGGAATGAGGATCCTTTTGCCCACACCAAGCTGCTTTCAAAAAGGGAGCCGCCTATATGGCGGGTGGTTGGTGAAGAGACGGACTCCTGTCTACGAAAATACAGAACAGGATACGTTAGCCAGGTGTGGCTCACTAGTGTGCATTTCATGCATCAATCTGACAGTTTTTTCTTTCTTTTTTTAACGTGCATAAATAGTTGGAGCAAATTGTCCAGTATTTGGTAATTTTGTCATCATTCTCATCTATAATATTCCAACCTCGTGTGCCTCTCCTATACCCATCAGATACCTTCATAATAAATTGACCTCACCTCAGCAAAAGTGGTTGGCGAACCGTAAATTGCAACAGTTAACACAACCAATATAGGAGTTGGCTTTCGAATACAACGCCCAGAAATACAATTATCGTTAAGACCAGAATGACTAGGAAAATACTCTGCATATATCCAAGCGTGCAGTAGAGATAAAGCTTGCGGTTAAAGGGATCATCATATACAAAATCTGTCAAGTTGCTGCTAACCATTCAGTGGCGTGAAAAGTGGATAGTGTGTACTCTTACCATACACTTTATATATGATTTTAGGGTATCACATTCATGTGTAATAGGTGCATTCGTTTTTGAAATTAAGGTATATTCAATTCCTCATGACTAATAAGCTATTCAATTAATTTACTTGTCTGTCTAATAATTAACCTTTTAATCAGGCCGGCGGCAAAACATTTCGAGACATATGTTTCCTTAATTACTTTCACAAAGTTAGCTCTTAGCAAAATAACGTCGTTCACCATCACACAAGCAACTAACTTACGCATTTCTCCAGCAGAATGCAGACTTTCACATGTAAGCCATGTTGAGCGCATGAATAAGTAGTTCACTTCCACTGCGAATCGGCCTCATCCTCGAACCCCAATTGGGCTGCCTCCTTTCATTTTCTTCCACTTCCAGCTTCGACTCACCTTCCCCCTCTCATCAAATTCTTGGGTATCCCAAAACTTCTCATTAATTGACACCTAGTGTCAGCCTTTAAAACACACACTACCACCCCACCACCTCAGCTACGCTCATTGCAGAATTAGCCTTATCTTGACTGCCAGGGCACCA